>OX421449.1:47319877-47329877 GCA_949126865.1 Montipora capitata | reverse complement strand
TTTTTCGGTGAATTGTCAATACTCTGGCTACAAATTACCAATTTAAACAACATGATCTCTTCTGTACAATAACGATTATCGTTGATTTCTAATTATCTTTGAATTTACTATTACCGGTAATTTAGGACACTGTGTCCCAGGACTTGTGGTAGCAGAGAAAATAAGGAAAATAAAAGTCATATCCGTGGACTGGATTTGAACCTAGAGTTTCAGCTTCACCTCTGAGGATCCGGTCTTTAAAGAAAGATTTCTTTAAGGGCGCGTTCGATTGACCCTATTCCGGAATAAGAATACGTGGAGTGATGATGAAAACGGTATGTTTGGCGCGTTTCAAAGCAGCAAGGATAGTAAAAATATGTTTAAAATAGCATTGTAAAAACGAAGGATTTCTAACCTATACTCCTTGTATTCCTATTCCGGATTACGGTCAATCGAACGCACTTTAAGTCTCCCATAGAATATCACTGCTAAAGAGTAATCAGGCCAAAGCTTTGATTTAAATGTTTATCTTTGTCGTGAAGTTTGGTAACCGACATTTTGAAGTGTTTAATATTGTTTGTAGCCGACTGATAATACAGAAATATCAAATATTTTTTTAGAATATTGACTATTTAACAATTATTCGCCGAAGGCGAAGTGATTATCGGTGAATATTCACCGAGAATCACTGAGCCTGAGGCGAATAATTGTTTTAGTATAAATACACAGGTGATTGTTTCAAAAAAGAGAAAAAAGAAAACATTTCAACGCGAAATTATCTTCACTTACATTGGCAAAACGACTACTGGCAGCCATTTTGTCGGTCGAGGTGATTATCGGCTGATAATCCGAGGTAGCGAGCCAATGAGAGGGCGCGATCTTTTATAATCACCTTTGTATTTATACTAAACGCAGCTAGCTGGGTGGTGGTCAAGTGGTACGGTGGCGATTTCTCAGGTGCGACTTTGAAAAATTTAGGACCATTTCCCATAATCCATATCAACTTTCAGTCTTCTAAATTAACGATAATAGTAAAGTCAGATCAACTTAGGAATGAGCAAATCAGGAATTAACAATAATTGTTAATTCAGGGGTAGAAAATGGGGTTGAAGATATAATTCCGTGTCCAAGTACACTAAATGAAAAATCCCACAATAATTGTTTATGCAATACAGTACTCAACGTCATCTGCCAACACTACCCATTACTACCAGTTACTTTATATAATCTCACATGATTAATCGTAACTTAACGTCACTCTCAATCACTAGCTGTCATCCAACGTTATTAGGCATTACTGTACGTCGGTCTACGTTACTACACATAACTACCTGTCATTACACGTTACTAGCAGTCACTATATACTCGTCACTAGACGTTACGACACATCACCAGCCGTTACTACACGTTACTAGCAGTCACTAATCGTCACTAGACGTTACTACATATCACTACCCGTCACTACGCGTTACTAGCAGTCACTAGACGTTACTACACATCGCTACCCCGTTATTACACGTTACTAATACTAGCAGTCACTATTCGTCACTAGACGTTACTACACATCACTGCCTGTTACTACACGTTACTAGCACTCACTACTCGTCACTAGACGTTACTACACATCACGAGCCGTTATTACACGTTACTAGCAGCCACCACTCGTCACTAGACATTACTACACATCACCAGCCGTTACTACACGTTACTAGCAGTCACTACTCGTCACTAGACGCTACTACACATCACCAGCCGTTACTACACGTTACTAGCAGTCAGCCCTCTTCTCCAGACGTTACTGCACATCACCAGCCGTTACTACACGTTAATAGTAGTCACTACTCGTCACTAGACGTTACCGCACATCACCACCCATTATTACACGTTGCTAACAGTCACTACTCGTCACTAGACGTTACTGAACATCACCAGCCGTTACTACACGTTACTGGCAGTCACTACTCGTCACTAGACGTTACTACACATAACTACCCGTCATTACACGTTACTAGCAGTCACTACTCGTCACTAGATGTCACTACTCATCAGTACCCGTTACTAGCAGTCACTACTCGTCACTAGACGTTACTACACATCACTACTCGTTACTACACATTACTAGCAGTCACTACTCGTCACTGGACGTCACTACACATCACTACACGTTACTAGCAGTCACTACTCGTCACTAGACGTTACTACACATCACCAGCCGTTAATACACGTTACTAGCAGTCACTACTCGTCACGAGACGTTATTACACACCACCAGCCGTTACTACACATTACTGGCAGTCACTACTCGTCACTAGACGTTACTACACATCACTACACGTTACCAGCAGTCACTACTCGTCACTAGACGTTACTGCACATCACCAGCCGTTACAACACGTTACTAGCAGTCACTACTCGTCTCTAGACGTTACTATACATCACCAGCCGTTACTACACGTTACTGGCAGTCACTACTCGTCACTAGACGTTACTACACATCACTACCCGTCATTACACGTTACTAGCAGTCACCACTCGTCACTAGACATTACAACACATCACCAGCCGTTACTACACGCTACTAGCAGTCACCACTCTTCTCCAGACGTTACTGCACATCACCAGCCGTTATTACACGTTACTAGCAGTCACTACTCGTCACTAGACGTTACCGCACATCACCACCCATTATTATAAACGTTACTAACAGTCACTACTCGTCACTAGACGTTACTGAACATCACCAGCCGTTACTACACGTTACTACACATCACTACCCGTTACCACACGTTACTGGCAGTCACTACTCGTTACTAGCAGTCACTCGACGTTACTACACATAACTGCTCGTCATTACACGTTACTAGCAGTCACTACTCGTCACTAGACGTTACTTCACATCACTACCAGTTATTATTGGGCCTTGTCGGTTTTGTCTTGTCAGACAAGCCTAGCGGGACGGATTTCAAAGAAAAGAGCAAAGGATGTAAAACGGTGTCGAGTGCTCTGAAGTCTCTAAACAGTTCGAAATACCCCCTATTTCCCTTCAGAGACTAAAATGAACATAATACATAGTAAATCATTAAGAATCGTTTGGCACGTAACAAACTTCTTGACAATCTCACATCCCGTGCAATTCAATCCAACACTAAAGTCTAAAAGAATCGACAATAATCATGCAGTGCAAAACTATCAAGTATGAAAAGACAAAACTTACTTAGGTCGACGACTCAAAACAAACAATAGCTTGATAGGATATCCATTGATTGCCAACGAGCAAGCCGAGCGAAGACGCGGGGCTTGCGAGGCGGCCAGCTTAATGCCGCGCGAAGTATTGCAGCAGGCAGAAAAATTCTCAATCGTACTGTGAAAAGTGTAATGTAAGGCTACGTAGTGTAATGTAAGGTTCCCTGGAGATTTAGAAGGGACCAATGAAAGCGCGTGTTTTGACGTATGATGTCATTAGATGACAAACTTGCATGACGCGCGCGACTATTGATGATCTTGAGTTCGGAGCTGAGTGAAAACACACTTGCTTTGAGTGTTCTTTAATATTTATTTTTGAACCATTGTGGTCTATATTGAGTGAACGAGCTCAAAATTAAACCGGCGTACGTGTTCTTATCGGCCGCTGTTGTCAATGTCGGATTTCGGCCCGCGAGTACAGCAGTTTGTTTTTACTCGGGCCCGTAGGCCCGTATTGCCTGCTGCAATACGTTAGATTTCAAATTTTTTTTTCCTGTGCATCAAAATGCACTATAGAAAAACGTGGCGGTGTTTGATTGGGCAATACACAATAGGAAGCACGTGGTGGTGTTTTGATTGGGTAATGCACAGTAGAAGCCACGTGTCGCTGTTACAATGGTTATTTAAGCAAACCACGTAATCCAAGAGCACCGTGATGACTGAAGATCGACGTTGCGTTGGCTTAGTCGATTTCTTCTTGGGGCGCTCAAATCACAAACAAATAAAGGCATAGGCTTTTCGCGTAGACCCACGCTAAAAGATGTCAAGTGTCAGATTTGAAAGTGGTCGTTCCGCGAACTGAATGAAACAAGAATATACTCGAATGTAACTGAAATGGACGCAACTATTAAAAGTGATACAAGTCAAAATACTGTTTCTCTAATGAGCAGCGGGTACCTTATTGAGAACTACTTTGAAGATGACAGGGACAAAGAAAATAACTCCACAAACAAATGGACGCCATATTGGAATCTTCTGAAGACAAAGTAAAAACATTGGCACAACGAACAAATGGCCTCACGCTTGTACCATCCACCTGCTTAACAGGGACCTTTAGATTCTACGAAGAGGACGAGAACGAGTACGAGTTTTCACTGCCGGTTTTTAGCGAAAATACTAAGGAAATTTATTGACGCGTACGGTCACTGAGAAAGCCCTCTTTCCATTGTGCATCAACTGGGTACATGGAGCATATTCTCTGTCGATGATCTCAGAGTACGATTGGAAAGGTAAGAACCAAGCAGATGAGAAATCTACGCAGCAACATGTTGAATGAACTTCATGAGACACATCGCGGGGCTAAAGTCATCCCCAAATTGGTGTTGCACAATTATAAAAGTATCATTTCAAACGAGGGGACATATGCGCTGCAACAGATCCCTGGGACATGTACCCACAGCATTTTCATGTGTGTACACATGATGTTATTTTGTCCCTGCTACATGTCCCTGCTACATATCGCCTCAGTGTGCACTGTACAAGTTTTTTTGTCGCTGCAACATGTACCGGCAGCATGATCCCTCGTGTCTGCCCACCTTAAAGGTAAAGCGTCCCATCTTGTTGTTCTCTTTTGCCGTAAAATCCAAGGTCGCTGCATGGTTCGAAGTGTGTCTTTTTTTCTGTCCATCTATGTCTCAAGTTCCTCAAGCGACAGGACCACCGGCTTCTCCGATTCAACAAGCCCAACAAGCCGCCCCCTCGCTTCCGCCACAAGCCCAGTGACAAGCTCCGCCTCAAGCGGCGATTTTAGAGGTAGATATATTTTTGTATTTTTCACACCGGATTCAGTTTCATTCCTTGGAACATCGTGCTTCTCTGGTCGAATGTTAATTTGCCTGAGTTCTCGTGTTCGTCAAGCTATTCGCATTTAACTAGACGCGCTGAGAGCGTAAACTGGGTCGTCTTTGGTACGTGTTTGTCCTCCTCAAATTTTCATACTCATTCCCAAAAACCCTAACAGATTATCAGTCCGGAAACGAAACACTACGGGGAACTGGAGATATTAGACGGCCGAAGTGCGTGGTATACTCCTTACTTCGACGTTCATTCCTCGGTTCTTGAAAGCGTAGAATTTATTTTTAAAGTAGCTTCTTGTTTTTAAATAATTGTTGCCAAGAACGCTGTTGCCAAGAAATTTGGCCAAGAACGTAAAAAATCACCTAAATGCGCAATAGATAAGCTTAAAGAAATATTGTTGGCTTTCCAAATTAACTCCATTTTACACCACAATGACAACAATACAATACAATACAACACTTTAACACCAAGGAGCTCTTAAGAGTGCATCCACGATAGGACCAGGGAGGGGCGGCACAAGCTATCTCACCGATTTCGATGAAACTTGGCCAGTTCAAAGGGTTCCACCCAAAACTACTTCAGTCTAAGTATAAGGAAATTTGGTTAAAACCGGGGGAAGTTAACCACCCCCTTGTTTTTTGTTTTTTTTTTCTAACAAAAATGTCCAAAAACTCACCTAAAAAATGATCAAAAGTATAAAGTTCTAGTCCTATAAGAATTCAACCAAATCTTTTCAAATTTTCAGTGAATGTTGTCCTACCCAAAATCAATCTATTGTTTGCGTTTCGTTCTTCTACGACTAGTTCTTATCACACAAGTCATCTCAACCAAGACCCTCCTCTCACCCAATCGTGAAAACTGTTAAAATACTCTAAGTCTAGGCCAAAATATCTTCAATGGCGGAGCATGCTTCTAAAAACGGAGCACACCGTCTTAACGGTGGGGCTTTACATTAACATTATCTGCAAAAAAATCTTTGAAGAGAAAAGTCAAACTAACTATGATGAAACAAGTAAACACTCTGAGCGAAAGCAAAGTTACAGTTCGAGCTCTCTCCTGATTTGAGGCCGTGTTCTAATGATGGGAGCTTCAGTCACGTATGGGTCTTCCTCCTCACCTTCGCATTCTCCTCCTTCGGGAATTGGTTCTGTCGGCGCTGGCCTTGCCTCCTCTGTTCTATGAAGAGCCCCACTGCTGTTTAATGTAGGCAATCTACTGAAATATCTGGAAATGTAGGTAGATGTCAGCCACTTGTCTTTGATGAATATTATCTTTCCCTCAGCGGTTCGCATGGACCTCATTCGTGCTGCTACATCCTCAGCCGTTGCTTTCTTCCCAGTGCCCTCTCTTTGAAGGAAGACTTCACGCAAAAATTGGCGCACTTTGGTGGTGAAATGAACAGACGTCTTGGTCTTTTTTAGTGCCCAGCCTATGTCATCTGTTGGCGGTGCGTCTTCCGCCTGGCTATGGGAAACTGAGGCGGACGCAGATGTGGGCGGATGAGCTGCCTCCATGTAACTACCAGAAATTGACTTGCACGTCTCTGCCCACTTTTTCTTTATCACGTCGTACATGGACTCTCTCTCTAACGCCAGAAGGTGTTTTCCGGCATCAAGGTGTCACTGAAGGCTGCTGTGACTTTGGTAAACCTTTATACAACCCTCTTCTGGGCAGACAAAGACCACACTCTCTTCTTCTTAGAGCTGAATCCCTTCCTCGGCTATAGGCTTCATTGCAGGGGCTGCAGGCTGCTGTTCCCGCGTGCTTGAAGGGGCACGGAAGACACCAGTCAGCATGTCAGGACTACTGAACGCCTGATGAACTTGTAAGTTCGTCGGGCCTTGAGGGGTACCGAGACGTGCCAGCAACGCCGCGAAAAAGACCTTTCCGGGTCCAACATTGTAGGCCCGCCAAGCAATGATCTCTCCACTTTCAGTGAACATGAAGTTGTTCAAAGACTGTATGCCACTCAGCGAGTGCTTGGTCATGTTTTGGGACCTTTCGTCAACCTTTCACACCACCGAGTAGCAGCCTTTGACGCTCCCATGCGAGTCAATAGCAGCTTTCATGTCACTGGCTGTCTTAACGTCATTGCCCTCATTAATGTAGCGCTTAAGATGGCTTTTCGGGGCGGCGGCTCGGCGGTCACATATGTCTTTCCCAGCTTTGACCTCACTGAAGTCATAACGAGCTATGCGGACACCAACGTGCTGTCCAAGGCTTGGAAGACAGAAGAAGAAATGCGCAGTGATAGCCAGCGTTGTCAGAGCTCAGGAAGGCTTGTTTCAGTCTCGATTCCTGTCGCTTCACGGTGGTTAGTGAATCTCACCGACGCAAGAATTCAAGGGAAAAACTGCGTACGATCAGGGTATCTAGTTGATACATCACACGCACTAGTACAGTGCACAGCAAAAGAGCACGAGAACTGTGACTGTTTATAACGAGAGAACTTTTCACATCTGCATCGTTTGTCTCTAACTGATCAGCGTAGGTGAGGAACACTTTGAAATACCATCCATGCACGTGCACGTGTTTTCGGAATCAACAGTCTATTTGTAGAAAGCCTGTGAATCGCAACAACTTTCTGATGCATTTGGGTTATTACGGAAGATCGAATCAAGTTATCAAATTACAAAGATGTATGCGCTTTCCAGGAAGCAATTTCCAGGGATTATTTTATGGCCAAACGCTTTTCTCCTTTTTAGGCGTATTTTGTGCCATTTTCTACCTGTTGCTGTGTCATAATTACCAAATTTGCGCATTATAGTGAAAAACGTTGAGGAGGGTACCCTGTAGTGGACGAAGTGTTTGCAGTCCCCCCTCTGGAATAATTCAGTGAGTGCCCAAAGAGTTTTTTGCAGATAATGTTAGTGTAAAGCCCCACCCTTAAGACGGTGTGCTCCGTTTTTTGAAGCATGCTCCGCCATTGAAGATATTTTGGCCTAGACTTTGGGTATTTTAACAGTTTTCACAATTGGGTGAGAGGAGGGTCTTGGTTGAGATGACTTGTGTGATAAGAACTAGTTGTAGAAGAACGAAACGTAAACAATAGATTGGTTTTGGGTAAGACAACATTCACTGAAAATTTGGAAAGATTTGGTTGAATTCTTATAGGAGTAGAGCTTTATACTTTTGACG
The DNA here is from genome assembly GCA_949126865.1 of Montipora capitata. Classification (NCBI taxonomy): domain Eukaryota; kingdom Metazoa; phylum Cnidaria; class Anthozoa; order Scleractinia; family Acroporidae; genus Montipora; species Montipora capitata. The sequence continues at coordinate 47,321,720 of OX421449.1, read as the reverse complement.
ATTTCTTAGCTGAGTTTTGGACATTTTTGTTAAAAAAAAAAAAAAAAACAAGGGGGTGGTCAACTCCCCTCGGTTTTGACCAAATTTCCTTATACTTAGACTGAAGTAGTTTTGGGTGGAACCCTTTGAACTGGCCAAGTTTCATCGAAATCGGTGAGATAGCTTGTGCCGCCCCTGCCTAGTCCTATCGTGGAGGCACTCTTAAGTGCTCGTTAAAGCGTGTACGTGTGTACTAATGTAAAATGATAAAACTGTACAATATACAAAAAATAAAATTAATCAATTAATTAATAAACACCACCAAAATACTAACTAGTAATTCCTCTATGTAAAAAAATTACAAAATTTAAAAATTAAAGTTTTCAAATCTCTACACTTCGAGTAATATAAACTTTATGAGCCCGCTTAAAAAATACAATGTCTTTAGATTCTCTAACTATTGGAGGCAACGCATTCCACAGTTTACTTACGAAAAAGGTAAAAGATCGATGAAAATACTCCAAGTTGAATGGGAAGGAGTTCGAACCTTGTTTTGAGCCCACGTAAATTATATTTAACATTCTTAAGATTGAAAAAAATACTAATATTATAGGGTGCTCCGTGGCTATGATACAAGCACTTATATAATATAACTAGTGACTGGAATTGCCTGCGTTGTTCCAAAGACTTGATATTAACTATTTTCACGAGGTAGTGGGATAGCCTAAGATACTTCTTAATAAATAGGTATGAAAAATAACCCCATATCAAATTTCAACTCACGCATGCAAATTAAGTAGTATTTACATAACTCTATGAATCCACAAAAGCAGAAAAATCTCACAAAAACCTTTTCCAGCCAAAAATTTTATTGAAAGAAACAACATTTTGGTATTGGAGGCAAAATAAAGCAAAAATTTGGTTTTATCAACGGAGTTGATGTTGTAAATTGGCCACCGTACAGAGATTCTAAAAGCTGCCGTTTCGAGCGTTAGCCCTTCGTCAGAGCGAAGGGCTAACGCTCGAAACTTCCCCACCGACGCAGCATCACAGTTTCTTTAGAAACTAGCCCCTTCAAAATAAAACAAAGCCTTCCTATTTTATTCCGCGCGTGCAAACAAGCAACACACTTCGTGTCAAAAACCATATGCAACAAAATAAATTTCTCACCGAATTTCGGGATCAAACCCTTTTCTGAAGAACCTTTTTCTTGAATAATAAAGCATAAAATAGACAACAAGCTTTCTTTTCAAATAATTTTTGACTGTCAAGAATTAGTCACATTTGAATTTATTATTTTTCACCTGAAGATCAAGCAGAGTTGACACCAAATGAATCTAAATAGCGTAGCAAGCGAAGCAAGCGTTCCTGTTCGACAGAAGAGCTTCCTCAAACTGGCCGCGCGAAAGTTGGGGCAAGAGACTGAGGGAACGCTTTCTAGAAGACCCCCTATTTTTGAAAAACCCGTTCGCCCACGGACGGCGGGCCGCCTTCTGATTGGTGCGACACAGTCACAATGATTGACACGTGACTCTGTCTGGAACAAAATATTTCTTGTTAGTTCTAGCGCGACAAAGACAATGGTGGAAGATCGTGTGTTGAGGTCTTGGTCTTACATTGAAAAGGAAACAATTCGCCATCTCTTTAACTGTATAGATGTAATGACCGTTTTGCCAACAGGATTCGGGAAAAGCTTAATTGTTCAGATGTCTGTCATGATGTGCGGAGTTCGAAACAAAAGAAAACGAAGAACATCTGTTTCATCATGGTTTCAGTGTTGTACATAACACCACAGTAAGTCAGATATTTAGAAATGAAGTTTACTGCTGAGGTGCATGCAATTTTTGTCGAAGTCCATTATTCC
>OX421449.1:47307377-47314877 GCA_949126865.1 Montipora capitata | reverse complement strand
ACACTTCCAGACTGCCACACCTCCAAGCTATTTCCAAAATTCAACTTGATGTAATTATTATGATGAGACGTGTGGGTACAAAATTATTCGTCTCAATGTAATAATTATTTGCATTCCTTTCGGATGACGCGTTCTGTGCTCTTCTACCCGAAGTAATAGCCGTATACAGTAATAATTAAAAAAATTTGCATTGACTCTTACCTTACATATAACGAAATACTCAAACCACACGCGTCCAGGTAGTAGAAATCACGATAAATGTATTTGGAAATTCAACGGTCCACAAAAAAACCTATTTTGCAGCTAAAACACGCAAAATGAAGCCACATTGCAGCTAAATCTTCAGACATCTTCAGCCATTTTTGATTCCTGGAACCGCTGATCAAGTGTAGCGAAAACGAAATTCTATTGTGTGTCACGTGACAAAATACTCCACGATTCGTGGAGTATTTCGCGGGGGGTATAACGGTGTGTGCCAGGGTCTTCTCCGCCCCCCCCATCTTGAAAGCGAGGTAGACCCTGGGAACGAGGCTGGGACGACGGAAACTTGGACGCGTCACCTATTCTCCCTCAGCAGGAAAATCAAGAGACAATAATGGGACAGCAATCTAATGCCATTTCCTTTTTTACAGCAAAAACCACTTCGATGATGGGATGAGATGGGAAAGAAAATTTGGGTTGGGGTTCGAGTGATAATAGGGAGCTTAAGCACGTGCGTTTTTGAGACGCGGACGGCAACCGGAAGGAAACATTTTGCGTCCCAGGAAAGTGGTGTCCTCAAGAGTTTTATACTAATCATCTCTAACAGAGAAAAGATACTTGGCGATGTAAATTTGATTGTGTGAAGACAAGTCAAAAGGGAAAACAGCACACTTCCGGTTGCTGTTCGCGTCTCAAAAACGCACGTGCTTAAGCTCCCTAATAATAGTTGCTATTATTTGCTAGGTTACGCAATCATGACACTTATCTTGAACTGACCAACTCATCCTTCCGCCGGATAGGTTTTCCCCTCACGGTCTCGTTTTAACTGAATGTATCTTTCTAAATTACATAGCACCCGGATTGGTTTAGAGCCTGTAACTTGTTTGGTATAAGCCTTACATTGTTAGCTGGTATTGCAAGCTTTCTGAATGATCCTAGGAAAAACGATATGATTCAAATGGATTTGTAACTTGCCCGTCCAACGTCAAATAATTCACCTTTTTTAAATTTGATTTTTGGGCGTTATCCTTTATGCCCGGGAACAAGTGAAATTCTACAGGTCATACAATTCTGGTCTAGATGTCATTGATGTTGCCACTGAACTTATGAAGAGCTTTGTGAAGGAAACGCTCTTTCTTCTCATCACTACCGAAAGTAAAATATATGAGATCAGTCATTGAGAAAAATCCTCGGAGATGCGTTGCAATACACAACTTTATTTTATATATTCAGCATTCTTATAATCTACTGGTTGACTCAAGCTCGGAGAAGAGTTTCATTTCCTCCCGTGTGCTGAGCAGCCGTGCTCAGTATGCGTCCTCGGCAGGCGTGCTATACCCCAACTCCTATATGACCCAGGAGATAGCCACCTTGCAGAGACCAGTCCCAGACCTATAAGTACCGTGAATGACACGGTTCATGCTCAGCCATATATCAGTCTTTGCATCGGGGGGTGATCCAACTGGTTGCCCATTCAGCACAAACAGAAATCTGCTGTCGTACACGCCTTGATAGCCACGGTAGTTGGTCACCTCCACTCGCTCATGGCTGATGTAAACCGTTATGTGATCGCTGATGACTTTTGGTTTGGTTTCAACCCTCAGGTGATTATCGGTAGTGTAGTCCCGGCGACCGATGAAATCGTTGGTGAACATGTACAAATCTTTATTGTAGCCATGCACCTCCGCGCCTTTTTCAGTTGTTCCCGCGTCGCCACCTATAAGGAAAAAAAAAGGAAAAGGGAAATTGAAGCAACCGAAATCTTTTTGTACCGCGAACCTATGGTGCCAATGAATATCCAAAGCACATTGCTTTTATTTATGTGTATCGTATCGGTAACTTTGGTCTCAGATGTGTTTCACGTGACAATTAGTTTCCCCCCAAAATAGTAAAGCTCATATCTCCAATGATGCATAAAAAAGATGTTTCATTCCTTTCCTATCAGAGCTCTAAATCAAGTCTCTTTTCTTACCCCATCCATCGACAGTGGGCGAGTCGGCAATGTCAAACGAGAATCCAGTCACTTGACGGGCAAACCACAGGTCAATTCTGGCAGTGCGTTTGCTGCCCAATCCCGGCTTATCAAACGTTATGCGAAGCGTCCCTGTAAATTACAAGTAATTACGAATTCAGTTTAAAGAAATGCCTTTATCGAGTAAGGCAATTTGATTGATTTAAAAGCTCTAACTCTAGCGCATCCTACAGACCTGAGATAACAACAATTCTTTCCGCGTCAAAGTAAATGACACTAAACATCTACGTTTTTTTTTTTTTTAATTTCCTACCTTGGTTTGTACAAAGTCCTGGAAGCACCCTCAAGTGGTTCACCCAAGCGATGTTGGCGTCTCTGCTGTAAACTACGTTTCTGTTCAGATCAACTTGGAAGGTAGGACAAAGCGGATCTCGGGGCTGGTTACAGCTTAAACAGCCCAAAGCTACAAAGGGTAAAACGGTAATGAGATAATTATTATTCTCTGTCGAGTTTTCTATAGATTTTATTTAAAGGATTAATTTAAGAGAACGGAAAGAAATCTGTGGCAGAAACTAAAACTACGCTCCTTTTTCGGAGGCAGTGCGGCCCAATGGTGAGGGCGCTTGCCTTAAGATCCAGGGATTCCGGTTCAAGACACGTTTTAAATTCTCTTGTATTTTTGTTAATAATTAATAACACCTATACTACTCTCATTTTGAAACAAATATTCTTTTGAAATTTGCTCGTCGCAGCAAGGCTAGAAAGGCGTTATTAGTATTACAACAAAAGACAATTTTATTTCGCCGCCATTATGAAAGAGGTCCATAGCCAACTACTGAAAGCCCCTATGGGGAGTGGTCAATTAAGTATGTATGGTTGCATTGCATTGCTTTCCTCTAAATCAAAGGAAATGATTTATAAGTAAATATGGTGAAGTTTCAGAGCACTTTCTGTATAATAACAGGAATAATCGCTGAAAAGAAATAATAAACTAGTTTTAGTTAAATTAACAAGAAGATTCTTGCGTTTAGTATTGAGTCTCGCACGCCTAATTGTGAAACAGAAGGATAACGTTGTTGAGACTTGATGAAAGTGAAGGGAAGAAAAAAAACAGACACGCATTGCGTACGTTTGGCAGTGTAGCAACACAGCGATTTATTGCCAACTGACCTGCGTTTTGATTTCCAGGAGATTCAAGTTGTCTTTGCCTAATATGTAGCTCTAATAGTACACGATATTGTTTTGGTACTGCATATCATTGCAGTGCCATGTCTCAGGTAACTAGGCGCTCCACGAGCGTAAACTGGGTTGCCTGTGGTTCTTTTTACACAAAATTGAGGGCACTGAGTTGTGTGGTGTTGAGCTGCAGTGTTCCAGTTAATTTTTTTAAGAAGGGGGTCATTTGGACCATTTGAGGGGTCACCCAGACGTCATGCCAGCACTGGCCCTGTGGCTCACATGTTCTCACCCTGATTATGTCTCAGGGGCGAATCCGGAAATTCCAGAAAGAGGGGGCCAAAGAAATTGCGTCGAGAGTGAACTCCCCTTCCCCATCCCCCTCCCCACATGCCCTATATCCGAACAATTCACGTTAGTGATGTATATCTATCAAGGCAAAATGTATTTGAAATAAGGAAAGCTGTGCAACTGAACTAATCATTATCTTAAGTAAAACCGCCTGATGCACGCTATACCACTTGGAAGTCGGTTGGTTACAGAACCTCTTTAAGTACTGTACAGGATAAAGGGGGAAGGCACGGCCCCCTTGTCCCCCAAAATTCGTCCCTGATGTTCTGTCCCCTTTTGCAGAAGACGTTTCCCTGCATGTCATGCATGCCTTGCACTTGCACTAAGCAAACGTTCATTCCACACACTAAGGAAGGACTGTACATGTTGTTTCCACTTCATATTTCCTCTTCTTCAGTCTAATCTGATGCCACAACAAATTTTTTTTGGCTTAACACCTGCACCAAAAAGTACCGTAAAAGTTGGGAGTTAACAGTAAAAGGCAAGCTAAAAGGTACCCTGAGTGCGAGTGGAATTTTTTTTTTTCAAGGTTGGAGAGAACGCTCCGGTCAACGGTCGACCGTTGATTTGGAGTCGCTGAGCGTTCTCTCTGACCTTGGAAAAAAATTCCTGTGGCACACAGGGTAGTCAAAAGACAGATAAAGAAAAAAATTACATAGCCTGTGAATACAGCCGCCTCTCATCGCTAGCCGTCGCTTGGGGGGATCAGCGAGATCAGCGATGAGTGGTGGCTGTATTCGCAGGCTTAAATAACAGTTTGTGTAAGGGAAAGATTCATGGCGTAAAAACGCCTTGAATTAAGAGGAATTAAAGATCAACGCTGTGTCAAAAGGAAGAAATGGTCACGCGCTAGGCAACCACAAAGGTGCACGTGATTACCTTGTGTCAACGTTCTTGTTAACATTGAGTGAACTACAGGTAAGAATGTCAATCGTTCGTCGTTTCAGTCGTTTTCAGAGTAAAACAACGTACCGTCTTTCGTTTTTACTCGTGGATATATCCACGAGTTTTGGTGAGGATCTTTATGCAAATTTGTCACTCCTGCGTAACCGGAAGTTCACCTTCACCTTCGAAGGTGAAGCAAAAGATTCTCAACAAGTACACATTGGTGCAATTAATTGTACACCGCCTTTCACTCACCAACGCGAAGACTTTAATACATGTTGAAAGGGAATCGACCTGAATCGATAGACATGGTGAGAAGACAGTCTCTGTCGATCCCATAAGGTCACGGTGGATTAACAAATTCCATAATTGGAAGGTGACTTCCATTTGGAGAGTGACATTGAAGCTATCAAAGTATACCAATGTTTATCAAAGCTATCACGACGTTTTGCGAGCTATCAGTCATCAAGGCCATATGAATCCAGCTTGAACAACATCAGTGACATGAAAACAATGAGGCAACCAAGCAACCCATGCTTCCAGACACTAGTGCTTGTGTGGCGGACCATAATGACAAACTGTCGAAAGTCTCAGCCAGAGCTTATGTAAGGGAAAGTGACGAGGAATCCGTACCAATCTCCTGCGATAGAGCAAGGGCTAAGGGCGTTCGCAAAATGCAAACATGCTCCCCGGGGACAGGGAACCTTCCAGAATTCCTTACAATAAAACGTCGAGCTTGTTTCATAAAAACAAGGTAATTAGAAATTGTATGGTGCATTATTTAAAGGAGAACGTACCGAGCTCGTCTGAGTTGAGAAAGTGTTTATCTCTTGCTTTTGGAAAATAATATTATATTGCGGTAAGAATGTCTAGACCTAGACCGCAACTCAGAAGTAACAAATCTTCGAGAGTAGGAGATTCTAATTGTCATTTTTATCTTATTACCCGAAGGACTGCTAAACACAAAAAAGACTTGTCAGTTCTATTGTGTATTCAAGATCAATCTGTTACTAAGCATTCAACAAAATTGAACCAACAAAATAAGAGTTATTGTCTATCAAGAGAAAAGCTATTGATATCAGGAGACGTTGAATCGAGCCCAGGCCCTGTTGCTCATGGAACGAGTACACATACAGTACTGAGAAATTCTTCTATAGCACTGTTGAAGGCTCGATTAGCTCAGAAGGGATTGAAGGCACTAGAATGTACCTCAGATGGTTCATGCTTTTTTTCTCCTGTTGCCCACCAGTTATACAATAATCCTTCCTATCACATGAACGTGCATGCTGCTGGAGTTGACTACATCAGAAACAACCATCAAAAATTTATTGGACCCATTACAGAGCAACTGTGGGTGTGTTGTCACAGCAACATACATGGTGTGATTCACTTATTGTGCAAGTAGTTTCCGATGTATTAAATGTTACAATACATATAAATGAATCCATTGAGGGTTGGGCACCAGTAACTATTATCAGTCCTACAAGCGGACAACAGGGAACTACTGTTATTAACATTAGACATCTCTATGAAAGACACTATGTTTCAGCAGTTCAGTTAGATTATTATAATGACTGTATTTCAGGCTATGAAATCAGCAGTGTTACCAATGTCAACAATTATTCAGAGGTAATAATCATTAATTAACCATGGCCAAAAATGGTGTGAGTGTCAGTAATAATTTCTGCAAAGCAGTGGCAAAAAGAGCTTATATAAGAGAATGTATCAAGCGGAAGCGACAAAATAAAGAGTTCAGGGAAAAGAAAAACAATGCAAAACGCCAAAAAAGGTCTGAAAAAAATTGAAGCAGCAAGGGAATATGAAAAGCAAACATTTAAAGCTTCCAATCCAGAACATATCAGAGAACAAAACAGAAAAGCATCGAACCATTTAAGGAAAGCTATGCAGAGCTCAAGGCTAAACCAAAGTGAAATTTATCAAAGTCAAGACTCTGTTAGACATTCCATGTCAAAAGTGATTCAGTCTTTTCGTGATAAGATATCACATGGCCCTGAATATATATGCACTTGTTGTGATCAGTTATGGTTCAGATCATCTGTCTCTAAGTGTAACAGTATCAAATATAGTTATAAATATTTGCAAGGTTTGTTGGAGGAATGTATAACTGGCACAAAAAGTCTTAATAATAGTGAATGGATCTGCTCTACTTGCTTAACCTGATGACATTAACAATATGACCTGGCAACAAAAATCGACCCTATTCAAAATGACCCTGTCACCTGTGCAAGGAACTTTGAACACATGGTTCAGCTCTTTATAGAGGATGTGTTAAATAGTAATCTTATGCCTATTGGGGAAATGGTAGACTTATTTTACAGGGTTGAATTCCAGCAAAGGGGATCACCTCACATACATGCATTATTTTGGTGACCTAGTTGCATATGACAGCCCCGCGTGCTGTTATACAATTATCCAGCTGTTATATGACATTAATAATGCATAAAGAAAACTTCAGCCTGCCAATTTTAAACAATCGCGGTTACTTTCATATCCACGAGTAACGACAGTGGCACTTTGATTTAATTTTGTTGTAATATTTGACTGAATATTTACATTTCATCTGTCCGGTAAGGAAACCTTCTTTTTCTGTTTTAATCAAAACAGAGTTCGTAATTGAAAATCTAAACATCTATGAGATGCAAATCACAATGCTGACAAACACAAAAGCGAAGGAAAAGGTTAATAAATACGAAGTTTTTTACCATCTGAATGTTTTTGGGTTAGATTAAAGCGATATAATAATCGTGTTAATGAGTAAAGTAACTATCTTCGCACTAGTAAGTTGTAACAATAAATTGGATTAACCAGGAACTTAAAGAAATATTTTTAGCTTCATAAAAATAAAAAATAAAATAAATAAAATAAATTCGCTTTACAACGCAGTGACACAACAG
>OX421449.1:47289877-47294877 GCA_949126865.1 Montipora capitata | reverse complement strand
TATTGCCATATAAGACAATATTTCCAGCAGTAGTATAGTAGTTTGGGGTATAAACGCAAAATACAAAAAAAAAAATAGGCCAAATAAAAATACAAAAAGCGAATTTAACAAATGAAATTAGCAATTAAATTTAACAAAGAATACAAAAAATTATCCAAAAAACAAAGTTCAAAATTATGGCGACACAAAGGAGCCTCCAAAGGAGCACATTAAAAGCGGATACAAGCAAAATACCATATGTTTAAATATTTGCATAATCAAATGAAACAGGAAAAGAATCATCATAGCGTGGCAGGGACTTTCCCATTATTTTTCCAACCAATCACAACTTCCATTTTTTTTTTACCAAAATTGTTTCTCAAATGAATCTTATTTCCAAATTGGTTTCTATTTTGGAAGTGACTTTGGAAGATACAAGCAATGTGATTATTACTAATGGATTAACAACTGAATCACAAGAATAGTTAATGAGTAAACTTAAACTTTATGAGTAAACTTTGTAAGTAAAGTTGAAATGTGTTCAAATATTTTCATAATTAAATTGAAGAATCACAAAGCGTGACATTATTGAAAACTAAATAAAGGGTTTTCCTGTGATTTTTAACCAATCACAAGCTTCACATTTTTACTTCACAGTTGTGAAATTTTTCAGTGGAACTTTTCAAATTTGTGAAATAATTTTGTGAAGAGGTGATGCATGAAGTGTGTTTAAATATTTGCATAATCAAATGGAACAGAAAATAATCACCATAGCGTGTCATTCTCGGAAAAACAGGAAGTTGATGACCTCATTGTTTTCAAGTGATATGACAGTCGAATGATTTTTAAACTAATCACAACTTTCATTTTTTTTTACCAAATTGTTTGTGTGAATTTTATTTTCAACTTGGTTTCCGTTTTGGAAGCGACTTTGGAAGATACTAATGGATTAAGACAGCAACGGACTGAACTTTTTAGATTTTATAGTGACCATAAGCAAAACTTGTTATCCATTATCATGAATATAGCGCTTATCATCGAAGCAGCTTAGTCCGATACTTTGTTAAGTTTATAGCTTCCAAGTTGATGGTTGTTGCTCCTAATGGTTTTCATGGTATGATACATTTGTCTGTTGTATATGTTTTAGTGTGTTCATTTTAAAATAAGTTTAAAATATTATCTCATATATAATATACATGAATTGCACAATTGAACTACGTGATGAATTAAGTCAAAATTGTATAAATTGTCCATTTTCACTCACTCACTCACTCACTATCCTTTTTACGTCAGTTATCCACTGCATCGCGGGTCTGACGGCGCATGGTCATTTGCTTCCATCGCTTCCTGTCTGTCGCATCCTCCGGCATCAGTCGGGACTCCCTAAGGTCCTCAGATAAGACTTCCCGCCATGTCTTCCGTGGCCGTCCACGGGGCCTACGACCGTCTACCCTCATGCCACCTATTCTCCCAATCCATTCTTCACTCCGCTGGGCATGGCCAAACCATCTAAGACGCTTCCGCCTGAGGACAGCACCAAGATCTTCTATGTTCAACCTCAGGTGGAGGTCCTGTGTACTGATGTTATTAGTAGGTTTTATGGCACATATCCAGCGGAGCATAGCTCTTTCATTCCTAAGTAGCCGTGCCAGATCGTTTTGCCTCAGGGGCCAGCACTCAGATGCATATAGCAAGGCGCCCCTGACACAGGTGTTATACACTTTAAACTCATCGCCAATCGATGAGCTTGGGGAAGGTGCCTTGGTTTAGGTGGAGCCATGCATGAAGCCAGCCAAGCTTGCAGGTATCCATGGCAACCCTGAGAGCGGCAACCACCCGGCACCGTCACACTGATAAATCAGTGGAAATACTTACCTAACCCACATACTTACCACTAAGGGGAGGGAGGAGTGGGAGCAAAAAGGCACTCAGCTATGACAGACAAAGGCGAACGAGAACGTAGCTGGAACGCAATACAAAAGCCCCTGCAACAAACCCTGTAAAAGCGAACCCCCTGCGCATGGCTTCCCGCAGACTGCCGCTGACTGCATTGGCTCAAGTTTAACTTTGCCTAAATTACATTCAGCCACATTTAAACTCATCGCCAATCGATGAGCTTGGGGAAGGTGCCTTGGTTTAGGTGGAGCCATGCATGAAGCCAGCCAAGCTTGCAGGTATCCATGGCAACCCTGAGAGCGGCAACCACCCAGACCCTCCGCCCAACAAGGTGCTTGGAAGGGCGGAGGGCCCGCGAACAGGGTGGACGTGGGACCTACGACACCCCAAGAGAAGACCAAGCACCTTCCCCTCGCCTAGCAAGAGGTACTTACCAAAGAGTCGACACACCGGCCAGTCTGGCAAAGTAGAGCAAACATCCGCAGAGCACTCAACTGTAAGGCACGAGCAAGCAAGAGAATCCGCATGAGGGGCATGGCCAAAATCTGCAGGGCATAACAAATGTTCAAGGCCAAGCACAGTGTCCGCAGAGCCTCAAGGTGAGACGCAAAGAGCCCCACGAGGTCCAAATCCACGTGAAGGAGTTCAAGAAATCAACTGACTGGAGAGACCCGCCAAGGCCTCTGATGGTGTGCGTATGTACAACTGGAAGGCATTGCTGGTCCAACGTCCCAACGCCTGGATTAAATGGTCAGGGACGCCATTGCGAGCTGCGACCGTTGCTGCTCCAATGCGGAAGCTATGGCTTGAAAAGTTGCCAGGAATGCCAGCTGCCACCATAATGTGACGGATCCAGCTAGTGAGCAGAGATCGAGACAAGGGCCGGCCATCCTGGAGCAGGAAGAAGGGGCCTCCTGAACTTCCCCTAAGGGACAAATACTGCATAACAGCTTGAAGAGCACACAGGGGGAAGCGACCCTTCCCGATATGAATAAAACAACCCTTGCGGAAAGGGTCAGTCTTGGAAGCTTTGATCTTAATGCGTAAGCATGAAGGATCGGTGGCTGAGTCCACGGCTATATCCTGGACACACAAATGAAGGGTGGAGGAGAAGGATGCGAGATTAGGAACCGTGAACTCAGCGGATCGCAAGAAGCCGAAGTATCCAAGGGTACACGCAGCCCAGAACATACAGTGGTCCGGAACTGAGAGGTCGAGAGACTTAAAGATTACCATCATAAGCCCATCTGTGATTGGTAAGCGTGAGTAAGAAGAGGAGCCCTGAGCGCGCTTAATGCCCCTAACCACACGCTGTAAACGAAGGCAGTTAAGAAGAGGATCCGGGAAACCCTCGTCAATATGTAGAGAGCGCACGGCAGACAAATAGACCTTTATGGAAGAATGCCGAAGAGACCCGGCCAAAAAAGTTGCAAAAAGACACAATGTCCACTCGTCAACAGGGCACGGAGAACCACTAGAATGCAGTTTGCCCAGCTGAGTACAAAAATTAATGAACTTCTTTTGCCCAGCGGTGTAGGATTTACGGGTAGAAGCAGCCAAGCCATTGACCAGGAACTGATGGCACTGCTGTTCTAAGACGGAGCGGTCAATTCCTCCAAAAGCTGATGTGGAACAGGCACTGGGAACAGCTGAGCTTCCGGAGCAAGCCGCCTGAACTCCTGCCAATGAAAGCGGGACAAGGCGTCAGCAATACGATTAGAGACACCGGGAACATGATGAGAGGCAAAGGAGAAATTAAAATTGGCAGCGCAAGCAAGCAGATGGCACAGCAAACGCATCAAACAAGGAATCTTTGAAGTACGGGAATTTAAGATGTGAACGACAGCTTCGTTGTCACATCGAAACAGCACATGCTTCCTAGACCATTGAGGACCCCAGAGGCGAGCAGCCAACACCACGGGAAACAGTTCTTTATAAGCAATTGATTGGGATGCCTGGGATGAAACCCAAGACCCATTAAACCATGCTCCTTGGAAGAAGGCACCAAAACCTAGGGAGCCTGACGCATCAGAAGTCACCTCGAGGTCAGGAGTAGCAGACATGCCGGGAAAAAGCCAAAAACAAACACCATGCCAAGAAGAGAGGAATTGGTGCCACCACTGAAGGTCCAACTTAAACTCAGAATTTAGGCGGATGGGATGATCATCCCGACGAAAGCAGCGGAGCAAGTTGATCATGCGGCGTAAAAAGGTGCGGCCAGGCCAGACCACCTTGGCCGCGTGATGAAGATGACCGATGAGGGACTCTAATTGATTCCTGGTACACCAGCGACGGGAGAGCCACGATGTAATCAGCTGCTGTAATGCCACAAACTTGTCGGCCGGGAGGCGTGCGACCTGTTCATTTGAATCAAGTTCGATACCTAGTACCACGAGAACCGAGGAAGGCCCTAGACACTTATCGGGGTGAAGAGGGAGCCCTAACGAATTGCACACAGTAACGGACGTGTTTAAATTACGAGCGCATTGGTCAGAATTGGGAAGGCCAGTGGTGATGAAGTCGTCTAAATAATGCAGCAAATCAGGGACATTGTGGGAATGGATGAGGATCCATTCTACCATATCTGCCACTGAATTGAAGATGTGGGGGGCAGAGCGGAGACCAAAGGGGAGGGCTAAGTCTACATAGAACTGATTCCGCCACCGCATGCCCAGGAGATACCGGTCCGAGGGGTGCACTGCAATGTTGCGATAAGCGGCCTCCACGTCAAACTTTGCCATCAGAGCCCCACGGCCAAACTTGGAGACCATTGAAATAATCTGGTCAACCGTAATGTATTGCAGGGAAAAATCCTCTGGGTTGATGCCATCATTGACACTGAGCCCTCCTGGAGATGACAAATCGACAATGAGCCTCCATTTACCAGGTTGCCCCCGCTTTGGGATCACTCCAAAGCTACTCACATGGAGGTCGGGTAAGGGTGGGGACGGAAAGGGGCCAAGTACCCTTCCAAGTTACACTTCATTGGCCAAGTACCGATCAATGACCTCAGCATGCTGATAGGCTGAGGGCTTATTCTTTTTGGCAGACTTAAGCTTCCAAGAATGATCAAAACCAAGCCTAAAACCACTACGGAGACCATCCAAAACAAACCGCACAGCAGA
>OX421449.1:47277377-47279877 GCA_949126865.1 Montipora capitata | reverse complement strand
CAATGCCGTACCGGGAGGCAAGGTCGGTAGCAGAAAGCAGCGAAGGGCCAACTGCGTCCAAAAGCGATCGCACGGGCCGAAATCCCGGGATGACTCGTTTGGTACGACGCTCCAGCGCCGGTGTCTGGAAGTACTGCGTTTTTCTCTCTTGTTCAAACATTCCGTCAGCGCATGCGCAAATGTTCTGGCTCTTCGATACCTAGCCTACCAAAAAAAATTAACACGCTGGTTTTTTTTTTTTTTTTTTTTTTGTACCAGCAATTGACATTTCAGTTGATTTTGTAGGCATAAACGTAACGTAAGAACCGTGCGTGTCTGATCTTGTCTGAGACAGAGGCGAGAGATGGTTTCATGCAGACTGGGACGCCTAAAATGCTCTGTTGTAAACATGGCGGTTCACGAGTGAAGTTGTCTCTCTGGCCTTTCTCTGGACGAATTCCAGGACCTACTGACACAATCTGGGCAAGTTTTGAAACCTAAAACCTTGAATCGATGCGTTATTTGGGCTGGTAGGACTGGGTGGCCCGACACTTATGAAAAAAAACTATGAAATGAGAATCGGGAGTCTTCCCTTGTCATGGAATGGCAGAATTACCCAGAATTCTTTTTGGGCATGAGCAAGGCAACTTAAGAAGCACTAGCCTGGCTGAAGCGCGGCCAGAGGAAATGATTTCTAGCCAGGTACTCAGGAGTAGGCCTGGTGTGTGCTATTAACGTAGATTTTGGATTTCTGAACAAGTTTTTATCATCGAAAATTCGAAACAAAGTTGTGCTTTTATTTCGCTGTAATTCTCGTGTCAAAGAAACGGTATAATAATGTAAATAAGAGAATAACTATATTTATATTTGCAGATTACCTGTCCTCTTACTACGAAAATCAAGCTCGACATCTCTATGCAATAAGCGCATTCAAAATTTCCTCGTATTACTTGATAAAAGTATGAGTTTTTTTTTTGTTTTTTTTTTTCTTGCTTTTTTTTTTTGAAAAAAGGGTTTTTCTGCTTATATGAAAAATACGTTTTCTCTCCCGTCCCCTTCTTATGCATGATCTTCGCGGAAATTACATTCTGTTCCTCAATAAACCTGAAACAACCAGTTATGGTCTTAGTTCTCTTTTTTCTTACGTATCAGCTAAGTTGCGGAATGCGCTACCTGATTTTATCCGTACCTATGAGTTTACTGGCTTTAGAAGAGAATCCGGGGCCGCATTTTGTACAGCGGCTTTTCTTTTTAATGAATATATCTTTAAATATTATGTATTTAGTAGGTATCTGTATATGCTATGTATTTTAGCTGTAAATGTAATGTCTCGAAGATATTAGCTCCTGTAGTTATTCGGAAAAAGCTTATGACTGTATGTATGTTACCTTTAGGAGGGCGCATGCGCACCCTTTGTAATCTGCGACTCAAGTGCTTACCAGATGACAGATAAAATGACTTTTCTCTGAATATATAAGCCATCTAATTCTTACGCTATATTGACAAGGGCGGTTTGGAGCTGTGAGTAGGCGTGGGATTTGTCACATATGGTTTAGGGGCCGACATATCTCTCCCTCAATGCCGTACCGGGAGGCAAGGTCGGTAGCAGAAAGCAGCGAAGGGCCAACTGCGTCCAAAAGCGATCGCACGGGCCGAAATCCCGGGATGACTCGTTTGGTACGACGCTCCAGCGCCGGTGTCTGGAGGTACTGCGTTTTTCTCTCTTGTTCAAACATTCCGTCAGCGCATGCGCAAATGTTCTGGCTCTTCGATACCTAGCCTACCAAAAAAAATTAACACGCTGGTTTTTTCTTTTGTTTTTTTTTTTTTTGTACCAGCAATTGACATTTCAGTTGATTTTGTAGGCATAAACATAACGAAAGAACCGTGCGTGTCTGATCTTGTCTGAGACAGAGGCGAGAGATGGTTTCATGCAGACTGGGACGCCTAAAATGCTCTGTTGTAAACATGGCGGTTCACGAGTGAAGTTGTTTCTCTGGCGTTTCTCTGGACGAATTCCAGGACCTACTGACACAATCTGGGCAAGTTTTGAAAGCTAAAAAATTCAATCGTTGCGTTATTTTGCTGGTAGGACTGGGTGGCCCGACACTTATGGAAAAAAACTATGAAATGAGAATCGGGAGTCTTCCCTTGTCATGGAATGGCAGAATTACCCAGAATTCTTTTTGGGCATGAGCGAGGCAACTTAAGAAGCACTAGACTGGCCCTCATCGAATGGCTGAAGCGCGGCCAGAGGAAATGATTTCTAGCCAGGTACTCAGGAGTAGGCCTGGTGTGTGCTGTTAACGTAGATTTTGGATTTCTGAACAAGTTTTTATCATCGAAAATTCGCGACAAAGTTGTGCTTTCATTTCGCTGTAATTCTCGTGTCAAAGAAACGGTATAATAATATAAATAAGAGAATAACTATATTTATATTTGCAGATTACCTGTCCTCTTACTACGAAAATCAAGCTCGACATCTCTATGCAATAAGGGCATTCAAAATTTTCTCGTATTA
>OX421449.1:47249877-47274877 GCA_949126865.1 Montipora capitata | reverse complement strand
GTTGGAAATATCTTAGTTAGCAAAGGCTTAGACTTATCGGTCTGTGAAACAGGTTATTCACATTAAATAATACTAAGCTCTATCTGGTTCTTTCTGAATTAACATATTTCAAAATGATGCTGTTCAGGGCTTTGGTGATTATGAGCCTGACTCCATACATCAAAGGTCTCGCAGAAGTGTCTATGCAATGTCTGGTATGTATTGTTAAGATGAATGCTGCTTTTCTTTATGATTGTTATTAATTTTACCCTAAACAGAGAATAATAATTATTGTAATTTGTGATAATCCTTATTAGTATCTACTAAAACAGTGGATAGCGTTGAACATGCACGCTGCTTGGCTACTCGAACTCCGGATATCCTTCGCTATTCACCTCCAAGCAACTCGTGCGGAATTGATGCCTGAAAATGTTGTAATCTTTGCAGGAATAATTGAGTTAAACTCATCTTGTGCTATATATTATCTCACTGTTTTAGTATATACTAAACAACTATTCACCTCAGTGTTGGTGGCTAGTGGTGGATGTTTACCGAGCCACAAAGCGGCGAGGTAAATATCCACCACTAGCCACCGGCACTGAGGTGAATAGTTGCTAATTAGCGTAAGTTGCTATTTTGGCAGCAAGTAGTAGAGGCCTGGTTGAGACTAATGCGTGCTTGGAGTGCCGTGTGGTTGCCACCGTTAGGCAAGTGAGGCATTCTATAGTCAGCCTTCACCGCATTCACTAAAGTTTCCTTTAACAAATGAAATGATATATGAAGGGAATCATATATTGAACTGCGGACACAAATTCAAGTGAAGCTATGATCCTTGCAGTTATGAACGCAATTTTAGTGATTGCGTAGAGAGGCCTGAAAAATTCAGGACTGCAATGGGGTTTGAACCCATGACCTTGCGATGCCAGTGTGACGCTCTAACCAACTGATCTATGAAGCCACTGATGTTTGGAGCTGGTCATTTGTGGGTTCTAATGAAATGATATATGAAATGAATCATAATATTGAACTGCAGAATCCAATACGAATTCAAGTGAAGCTATCATCCTTGCAGTTATGAACGCAATTTTAGCTAATTGCCTCTACAACCCCTGTGGGAACGGAATTTTATTTTTATACACTCAGTTTCTTTTGTTTTAGTTTTAAAAAAGTATTTTTTTTGCCGATTGTTGTGAGAGTGAAACCTAAGAGGACCCCAAATGTGGTGGAGAGAAAGGCTAGCCATTTTTTTAGTGTTAGATTTCCAGAAAATGCCCTTGAGAAGTTAAATTTGCAATGCAATATTATGTTAAAAATGAAATGTATGATGGAATTATTTTCTTAGGCAAACCCCAGCCATCTCATGAATATCCTCTTGTTCTGTTCTCTGGTGTGGATTATGACAGCACCTATGACAATGGTTATTACCAGCTGCTGAAAGAGAATGAGTTTATAGTATGGGGCAGGACAATAACTGATGAGCAACGGGAGTTTCGTTATAGATCAATCATATTAATGCCCGGGAGAACACTTAAATTTAAAGGTAATTTGTGTTACTGTTGTATTGCATGAAGTCCATTGATGGGAACTTTCTTGTGTGTCGTTGCCTACATTTTTGGCTGCAGGAAGCTGTTTATCTTCAGTTGGTGCAGCCAATACAATGAAGCAACCATCACTTTACTTAACAATGTTTATAGAAGGTCACAATAAAACATCCTCATGCTGCCAGCTTTGCAGGCTAGAAGTGCAGTTAAAATAAGTGTGTCAGGACACGAGTCATAGCAATCAGTCCATTACTTTAACAAAATCAATGTGGTTTGAATTCATGGAGCATGGTCTTAGTCTTCCAAATGTTATCTGTTATAGACTGCTTTCATAGTGTCAAGTAAATAAAATATGCTATTTTAATCCTCTCTACAATCGTGGGAGTATCAAGTATTTATGAGTCAATGAATCAATGAGTCAATGAGTTAGTGCAGTTACCCTAACCCATAAAATGAAAGCTAAAATTTCAGAGAGTGCTTAGGCCTAATCACTGAAACGAGGGCTTTAGGCTTAATCAATGAATTATTGCTATATTGACTGTGAGTCTCATTGACTCATGACTCATGACCCATTGACTCATTGACCATTTGACTAATAAATAATGGGACCTCCTCATCGTGGACAAAACTCTTAAGAAATTACCCTCGCAAGCACTTTCCAGTTGTAAGCAAACAATTCCAATTGACCCCTCGCCCCCATCTCAATGTTCTTTTCTGGGGGTCATGAACAGTTTCCTGGAAAGCAACACCTTCAAATCAACATTGGATAGCGGAAGGGGGAAGAGAAGTAAGTGCTGTGGAATTCACATGGGAAAAATAGTGAAAAAGTCCTTTTTGTTGGTTTTTGTACAGTTTTCTTAACGAGTTTTGTCCACGATTATAGCCTCGTTAGGTAACAAGCAAATTTCAAAAGAAGTTTTGTTGCAAAGCGAGGGCAGTAAGTCTCATTACCGGTAACATAAATATAAAAGATCTGTGGTTGTCATTTACAAAAGTGGTCTATAGAGTTCTTGATTGAATTTGTTTATTCTGTTACGAGTGATAATATAATAATATTTTTTCCCTTTCTTTATTAATGGTAAAAATTTGCACCAAACAGCTCAATTGCAATGGTTTGATGATTCATTTGAAATTGGCTACCACACACTGTTTTGTTGAATTTTAGCTGAGGTGTCTTAAATCATGCAGTTGGGTATTTTGTTGCATCATGTATAACTGAGTGTTTTGATCATTGGGATTTATCCAGGCATGTAGTTCTGGAAGGGAAAGTTTTCTCCAAAATGTCCTTTCAAATAGTCCCCATTCCCCCACTTGTGTCCAGGTTTGGCCCTAATTAGATGCACGCCCAATTTTGACATCCAACACAAAGTGTCCCTTTAAGTCTAAGCATTTGCTACCTATTTTCAACAATAAGGTAAGGGTAAAGGTTAGCGTTATTTTTAGCTTTGGGTAATTATGCAGCAGTTAATCTTCACTTAAAGAGCAGCATTTGGGGGACACTTTGTGACATAAATTGTCTGTATTCTGAGACACAAGTGATGTTGAAGTTGGCTAGAAGGGCAAGGGGACACTTCGTGACGCTTATTGAAATCTGCATGCATCTAATTAGGGTCAAACCTGGACATATCTCATTCCCCAGGGTATGAAATCAGCATAGCTAAAATTGCCGTGACATGATAAACAAGATAAAAGGATAAAGGCTACAGGTGAAGGGGTTTTTGTTGCCATGAAGTTGAGTTTAATCTCAGACTGTTGATCAAAGCATTGTTGGATGCATCAATGTCTAAATGGAGGGAAACATCAAATTAGTTATTAGTTAACCCTTTCACTCCTGTGGGGTTCCCCATTGACAAGTAAAATCGTCTGGCGTTAGCCAGAGTAAAATCTATAAGTCTCATTGGACCTTACAGGGTTAATATTTAACTAAATTTTATTAGTTTATTGATTGAATAATCTCTTTGCAGCTGCCTTTTCAAGTGGAAACAAATTCTACTCATCGATCAGTAACATTACAAATATCT
Source organism: Montipora capitata (assembly GCA_949126865.1). NCBI lineage: Eukaryota > Metazoa > Cnidaria > Anthozoa > Scleractinia > Acroporidae > Montipora > Montipora capitata. The sequence continues at coordinate 47,271,336 of OX421449.1, read as the reverse complement.
CCAACATCCACCTGTGGATGTTCAACAATCAAGATGTGGGTGGTTCCTCAGGCATCTGGTACACACAGTGGCTGCATTGGGAGATGGGCTTTGCAGTTAAAGTGGAGCCATGTCCAAATTGCACTGCTCCTGATTGCAGTGGAAGAACCTGTTATTTTGGTACTTGTGGTGTGGATAACGAGTGCCAGTGTTTACGGGGATATTCAGGAGAAAACTGCACTGAAAGTAAGTACAGTGTAGTACTTTTGTAAAAGAAAAAATTTACAATACTTTGTTAGACTAATAAGTCTAATATGATACTATTGATATTTTTTATTGCCAAGTTTAGTGTCTCAGTTTGCATTGTTTAACTTGTATTTCTAGACTGACTCATCAATTTCAATTGAAATACTGATTTGCCTCATTTATTTTTTTCACATTTCACAGGACCAGGTGATACGCCTAGCTATCCATCAATTCAGTATCCGCTCATTTTATTCCCAAATGCATACTTCACTGGAACGCCACAACAAGTTGCACCAAACACTTTTGAAGTATTTGCTCAAAACACCCAAAGCCAGCTGGTCTATTCATATAAATCCATGCGTGTCTTGTTCAGAAGGAAAGTGACCTTTTCTCGCGTTGATCACAATGTACAGGTAGATATTCCAATTGGGGGAGACATTGAAGATCTTCCATCTTTTATGATTATGAACGAAGAAGTTGGTGACGAATTGTGGATGAACTATTCCCCTGCCATTGAACTGAGTTTTGCTGTCAAGGTGGAGAATGTGCCTGCATGCACTAATTGCAGTGAAATTGGAGGATCTTGCTTCACTGGAAGTTGTATCTGTCTTCCAGGGTACGGTGGAGTTAACTGTGACGTCCCCGTGTAGATTATGGTTAAGGTGGCTCTAACCTGTTTGAATACTTTGAAAAGGCACTCTCTTTAGAAAGATTGGCACTACACACCGTATCACGTAACAGCAATGCAATAATTGGTATATAAAGCACCAATTATTGCTGAACGAGATGCGGTAATCATTGTGACGTAATAAGTTACCTTGGCAACGGGAAAGCCTAGCAAAAACACCCCATATTTTGGCTTTAGTTGATCATATCTCGCAAACAAACTCGGTAACCCTCATTTTTTTATTGCTGGAAAGTGATCAGACGGCCAAGATGAAACTTTCTGCAAAGTTTAAAAAAATCTGTGCTGCAGAATCAGAGCCACCTTAAAAAAATCACGGATTTAAGGTGGCTCTGGATCCGCTGTACAGAACTTTTTTAAACTTTGCAGAAAGTTTCATCTTGACCTTCTGATCGCTTTACAGCAATAAAAAATGGGGATGGCCCGGGGGGATGGTTGTCACCAGGTTTGTTTTTGAGATATGTGCAACGAAAGACAAAGTAAACGGTGTTATTACAATACAATACATACTTAATTGACCGCTCCCCATAGGGGCTTTTCAGGGCCAATGAAACACAACGAAACGACGAAACAGAACAAAAACAACTGTTAAGAATCCCAACAGGCCGGAGGCAAACCAGTTGGCTACTTACAAGTGCAGCTGGGTAGTTGAACTAGGGACAACCAGGATCAAATTCAACGAGTGGTTAGAGCGGGTCTTGAACCCGGGATCTCCGGATCTCAAGGCCAGCGCCCTAACCTCCTTCCTTATTTCAGGGCTTTCCCGTTGCCACAGTGACTTGTTTCTTCATCTTGTGACCGCTTTACTGGTATTATTACTTACTAATTATGACCTCATCTTGTTCAGCAGTAATTGATGTTTCTTATGGTACCATAACATTGCTAATAGTGCCAAACCTTCTAATAAGAACGTTACTTTAAAGCTTTGAAACTGACTTGAGCCACCTCAAGATTCAACTCACAAGTATCATTTTTTCCCATTGGAAGTTGTGATTAGTTAATTGCTGGAGACTTTAAGCAGATCTACGACGTCATATCAAAATATAACTTGGCACTATCGTAAGTAGGCGAATCGTCCTAACAAAAAGTTCTTCGAAACGAGAACTTCACAAATTTGCGTAATTAGGGGCAAAAGCAATATCTTTGCGCGCTCTGCACATGCGTTTTTCATTTTTGTCCATTTCTTTGCTGTCGTCAGCAAAACAACAACGTGAAATAGCCAAATTTGAAGTTAGCACTAGGAGATAAATTTTGTTTCTTGAGGGACTGCCACACCGTTGTCGTGTTGAAAAACTTGGAATAGTGGCGGATTGATTACAATAACGCGAATCGTCGTAGTTGCTAAAGCTCCTAGAACCCTCAGATGAGCGAGTTTCAATCGAGTGTCGTAAAACGAAAACCAAAGTAATTACTTTGGCCAATCAAAAAGGACGGAGACAATCCGGTAAACCAATCAAAACTCTAAGCAATTACACGTAGCCGACTCAAAGCGCCGAAAAATGTACACGCGCGAGCCTCGATTGCCTTTGGTTTCACTTCTGCAGGGGCCCGTTTCTCGAAAGTCTCGAAACTTTACGGGCCATTTTCGAGGTCACAATTCCCTCTGTATCTCAAGAACGGAGAGGATTTAAGTCGTCAAACTTCACAGTCATTTTTCGTTTTGTTACCTTGAAAACATGTTAAAAGATCGGCTTTCAAAAACAAGTGGTTGGCAGTTTCGCAAATGGCTTTTCGGGGCCGAAAAGTTTTTGGGACTTTCGAGAAACGGGCAACTGGTTGGTTGAAAAAGTGGCACGAAAACTCTGAACCAATCACTGAGTGAAGTAATCATAAACCAATGCAATCCGCTAATTACTTTCGACACTCAATTGAAAACCGCTTTAGTAGGCGCGCTGTGATTAATAATGGTCATAGGATTGATTGGAGTGCAATTTGGTCTGTAATCATACGAGTGATTAACAAAATCGGACGACTGCGTAGCGGGAGTCCGATTTGTATAATCACGAGTATGATTACAGACCTTATAAAAAGGGCAAAATTACTGAGCGCTGATTGGCTGAGACACAGGGCATTTTTTCTTAATCGAGGGCATTTTTGGTAATCAAGAGAGGGCTTGATTACCTGTCAATGATTGGTTAATCCGTTGCATAGCAACGTATAAATTTTGCCCTTTATTGATAAACAAGTAATCGCATGAGTCCTCGTACTATTAAGGATTAATTGCACTTGTGTTTTGGAAATTTTCCAAATTGCCCTCGTCGCTTCGCGACTCGGGCAATTTTGGAAAATTTCCAAAACACTCGTGCAATTAATCGTTAATAGTACTCGGCCTCATGTGATTACCTATACGAATTGGACGACACGAAGTCCTGTTACCAATTCATCATAACCATTACAATTTCCGAGTAAACAAAATTAATGCACTCCTTTTTGCCTGTCTAATGTTACAAATTTGTCCATTTTGGAAAATCCCCAGTTTGGTAGGGTAAGTGGTTGTTGCTATGGTTATATGTGATAAATTCTGTGATTGGTGGATTAAGCTGAGTGCACTTAATATGATTGGCTAATGCAACTGTCCGATTACAGCTAGCTGTCCAATTTCACTGTCCGATTTCCACCCTACACAATAATTAGTGAAAAATAAAGTAGTTAATGCGCCAATCAAATTTGGGAAAATTGTAATCGTTATCATTAGATAAATTATGGGGCCGTATTCAAGAGCGGCCCGGTAAATTTGAAATTTTGATCAAACATTTTCAATGTCGTCTGTTATATAAACTTGTAAAATTGTTTGAATCTTGCAAGCAACTAATTCAAACAGCCAAGAAGATTTCGCTTTTCGGATTGGCACGGCAATGTTTGTGGGAGTTGAACCTTCCGCTTGACTTCAACCTGAGTTTCCCTTCTCGCGCGGTCGATTACCACAAAAACATAATAAACATCTTATTGACCTAGTTTTCTCCGTCAGGTTACGGATCCTCGTTTTTCCCGTTGATTTATGGCCTGAGAACGGAAAAAACTCGGTCCGTAATTTTACAGTACGGACCTCGAACTCGGTTTGTAAGAGGTAAATATAGAACTTTTGCAGCTCATTTGTAACATTTTTTAAAAATTATTTAACTAGGATATATTTATGGCTACAATTTTCGTTCCAAGTCTATGTAAATAAATTTCATCGTTTTTATTAAAAATACAATGTAAAAGCGCAGTATTGAAATGTACAATGTAATGTAATGTACAATGTATAAAAGCGCAATGTAAACACAAAGTTATTAAAATGACTTTGTGTCATAACCGAGATAATTTTCTTTCATTAAAAATTACATACTCAACAGAATATTGCGTTTCGGATTGGTCAATAGGGAATTTAAGATCTACGACGGCGAAGTCGACGAAAACGTCACCTCAAAATAGAACTTTGCTCTAGTAAAAAGTCTTTCGCGATTATTCCATCTCTTTCACGTCGTACAATGTGGGCGAATTATCCTATAAATAAATTGGTACGAGCGGTTTCAGACTGAAAATAGAGAATGAAAGATTCTCTGTTACATACTTACGTTGTCGTCAAAACCTCAAATTTCGTGATTTCACGTCGTTATGCAGAGAACCGCAAAAATATGAGCTAAAATCCTTGCTGCACGTGCAGCACGATTATTTATGCTCTTTTAACCAATGATGTTATTGTTTTGTGGCGATGTCGTAGTTGTAGCCGTCGCCGTTTCTTAAATTCCCGGGAATTTAAGATCTACGACGGTCGACGAAAACGTCACCTCAAAATATTAATTTGCGCCATCATAAGTCTTTCAGCGACGAAATAGAAAAGGGGGCAAAAATAAATTTACTTAATTAAATTATTGTCTTATGGTTGGCAAAGCAACACGATCTCTTCCTCAAATGAAGGGTTATCCTTCATTGTCAGTTTGCTGCAAATTAAGTATTATCCTTCATTTAGATTATTCTGTCCCAGGACTTTAAATTTGTGGTAGCAAATAAAAAGAAAAAAAATTAAAAGCAGCCCCTGGACAGGATTTGAACCCGGAGCACCCACTTTGAAGGAACTGTTCTTATCCACTTAACCACTAAAGATCAACTGACAAGAAAATGTGCCGATTGTTTACCAAAACTAATTAGTATATATATATAATCATTGCTGAATAATGAAGCTCGATTTTAAAATGGTTAGCTTTCTCTTGAAGTTTGGTAACCGATCTTTTTTCACTGTGTAAGGTTGCTTCTTAGTGGGTGTTAATACACGATTACAGCGGCACTTTTGGAAGAAAAAATCTTTGACATTAATAAAAAATGACATCCTCGCAGTTATTGATGTAGTAGATGTGGTAGTCTAGTGGGTAATTGAAGGGGTTATTAATCACACGTTCTCAGGTTCGAGTTCTGCGAGTCCAGTCATTGGGGTTTGGCTTTTAAAAGAAAGATTTCATTTCCCATGATCCCTATCAAGCTTTCAGTGCCCGAAATGAACGATAATACTTCACTTGGAGGTTTATTCACATGGGATGTTGACAGAGGTTAAGCTGGACGTTCTATGATAGGATGTTTTTTTCCTTTAGTTCGCCACGCAGAAATAATCTTCCGCGATTACGATGTTTTCATCTTTGATCTGCAACGATTATTCGTTTTAATGTCAACCACTTACTTCTATGCCGTTAATTTGCTTCCAATCATATGCATTTTTGTATTTTGTGAAGTTACCGTTCTGCTTTGAGTTTGGAAATAAATTGCCGTTCCCTCTGCGAGGTTTACACGACCAACATTTGTGTCCGAGTTATTATATTAGGGAACTTAAGAAACAGTGGCAACGACAAAGAGAACGTCACAAATTTACATATTCAGTGGAAAAAAACAATAGCTTTGCACCCCCTGCACGCGCTTTTTTCACTTTTGTCCATTTCTTTGCCGTCGTCGGCAGTTTGAAGTTGAACGTCAGTACTTAAAGATAAATTTTCATTTTCTCTCCTAAATTAAGCGCTGCTCATAACGGTTTCCTTCCTGAGGGACTGCTACACCTTTGTCAAGTTAAAAGGCTTGGAATAGTTGCAAAGTGATTGTAATAACGCAAATTTATGTTCTAAGATGACGTTCTCGTTGCCGTTCCCGTCGTCGATGCTTAAACTCCCCAAGGGAAAAAAACGAGACGGGGGGCATTTAACATTGCACGGAAATCCGGTTGGAATGGAACGCTCGTAATGGTACAGGATTTTCCCGGTGTGGCGTTTCGCCAAGCCCGAGTCTCTCGCGGCTCGAAGAAAACAATGACAAATGAAAATGGCGGCTGCATCTGCAGTGTCGAATGGCGGGGAAAGAGGCCAAAGTGAGCCGGGTCGAGTAAGAGTTTACAAATGGTGCAGGATTTTTGCTGTGCCATTTGAATTTCCAACCGGAATTTTCGGTTTTTGTTGACAAATGGTAAACGCTCGGGGTTCTACGTCTTCTGGATGGAAGCATTAGAGTTAAGTAAATGCTTTCACAAGCTCTTCAGCGTCATTTGCGCGACATTTATTTCCTTTATCCTTGAATGTGTTCATACTACTTTTATCTTACTCAAATACTGACGATACTAAAACTTGAACGAACGTTTACTTTTCTCAAGAACGACAATGCAGTCGTCAAGCGTGCGCAAACGCAAAACTCAAAGCGTTAGCCAGCCAAGCTCATTGAATATTGGTGAATTAAGAGCGGTTTTCAGTTGTAGTTTCACGATTTCGTAGTTTTGCATAGGTACGCTTGTTGAATACTTTAATTACATGATTTCGGCCAATCAGAGGCGAAACGAAACCCTTTCGCACTTCTTTTCCCGCCCCTGAAGTCGGTTTATGATTGGTTCCCTCAACGTTGTCTGTGACGCGACTGATCTCGTTCCTATTTTGCAAAACTAAACTGAAAACCGTATGACCGGAAGTTGGTTGCATTTTCACCTTTCCGGTGTAAAAATCATTCATTACACCGGTGACAGACAAATTGATAGCCTGCGAACGCGGACGTATTTCCGGCCGGCTAACAAATTGACCGAAGTAAAAATAATACTGGAATTTACATTAACTGAATGAGAATACATAAAATTCTCAATTAAAACAATTTACAAATGGATTGACGATTTGTAAGTTTGCCCAGAACAGATTCCTCGTAAACCCCATAATAATACTACGAGCAAGGAAAAAAAGACGACATTTGAAGCGTCAATAGGCCATTTTCGAAATATCAAATATTCAGCTTGATAGTGAGGCAGTGAGGACAAAAACAATGGAAACACGTTGGAATGAATGTGAAAAATATTTGCATATCAACCACTTCCCTTTGTCTTTGTCCTCACAACCTCTCTTTCAAGCTGAATTTTAATACATCGAAAGAGCCTTTCGTCACTGTATCCCAGAGATTTAAAAGGGGATGGCTGGTATTGATTTAGCCAAAGGCTTGTTAGGACATCCACAAGATGACCAGCCTCTATGAATGTCCAGCCGTAGGGAGCCAATGATTTAAAGCTATGCGTCTTCTTCTTATGAATTTTCTCTCGGACCATCTACACCTAAAATAATTTCTCTCGCCGAGCACTGCCAACTTAGAAAATCAATGCGTGATGCCTCCGTCAGAGGTAGACAAACTTTAGAACTTCTGCGGGAATTGCTCTAAATCATTGGCTCTCGATCCAGTTTACTCTCTGGTTTATTTACTCTGTTGCGACTCCCCATTTGGCGAACTAAGAAGTCCAGGTACCTAGTACCACATCCTATTAAGAGCTGCAAATGCAATGAGCCGTGCTACTACTTTAAGCCTTCGACTCTCCGGATTGATCGGTATGTAAATTCACCCCTCAATTTCAATACACCGTCAGGTAGACAAGTATTTTCAGCTTAAGGCTGAGATCATGATTACAGAACACCAAATAATATAAGGAAGTAGTTAGGAGAATGAACTTTTTAATAAAATTTAGATCATCGGAGTCAAAGGCTTAAACAGCTAGAATAAGAAAATTTCCTTAGGGGCAAGAAAATCACTGTGATAAAATGACTGATGTAGTTCCCGGGAGTCAACTTGTATTTGCAGCATCTCTGCATTGGAGATGGTAAACCTTGCAGTAAAAACAAAGGCGACTGCATTTCTCCTTAACAGCACAATGAATCTCGTCTTTTATGGAAAAGGAAAAGTCAAATTCTCAACAGTAACTAGTTTGGTTTTACATAGTTTCACTACCTTTGGCAAACATTTATTTCACTTGACTTCCTGAAACAAGCTTTTCCCAAATGTTAGAAACAGCTTGCTTTTTACTGTGATATTTAACTGTAATATACTGTCTTTGATTAACTTGACCACACCATGATGTACAGTAAAATGAAAGATATGAAGTACATGCATTACCGGTAGTCAAAGAAGTAAAACATTTCAGTTATTTTGTCAATCACAGCCAAATTTCAAGCAGGAAACTGTGCCTTCCTTCGAAAATGAATTGTCAGAGCCAAAATATGAAGGAGGGAAGATGAACACACCTTGGTGTCTTTGAACATCCGATTCCTTCTTTTTTTGTGTACAATTTAAAACAGTTTGGTACAAACCAGTAACCAGTAATAAATTACTTAAGACATACAAAAACTTGATATGATTTTCCCAATTCTAAGAAAAGAAGCCATTCATTATAAACATGATGAACGTCAGTGTCTTGGCTAAAAACAATCATTCATTTTAACTTTGCCTTTCCAGCTTATTTCTTGACAAACTCTGCAACATGTGTGGCCAAGCTTTACGCAAAGATCAGCAATTTATCAACCAACTGTCCATGTACAAGGCTACTACTGATTTCAAAATTCTTATTTACAAGACTGTATAATTTTTACTTCCACAACTGGTGACTCATAGTTTGGCCAGACCCCGGCATGAGACCCACTGGGTACCCACCATAATTCATACTGTTTGGTGCTGGACCAGTTGTGACATACTGAGCATGCTGCTGCTGAGGAAATGACATGGGCTGCTGTGATGGCATCCAGCCATTTCCCACCCCTGGCAAGCTTGATCCAAATGCACCCTGTCCACTCTGCATGTTTGGCTGTTGAGTAGCCGTCTGTTGTTTAAGGCGCATCTGTTGCATTTGTTGTTGAACCTGTGCAACCTGAAAACCACAGAATACCAGTTAGTTTTCCTTGCTTGGGTCCTAAACAACTGTCTTACAGAACATCCACAAAAGCATAGCTTCTGACGGTGGAATGGGAACAAGTTAGTACGAATGATTGAATATTCTGAGGGCACAATATAAAGGCCTACATGTATAAATGGTTAAGGACGTTCGCGCCAAAATTTTTCAACATTGATTTTTTTTCTGAAACTTTGACCACTGTAAGATAATGAGTTAGTTATGTCAGAAATGTAAAAAAAATGGGGGGTCACCGACTTCGTTTTGGAGAGAACATGCCCGGAAAAACACCCAAAATGTGACAAAATCGGGCTTCGTTAGCGAATAAGGCCAGTGTCTGTAAACCCAAATATATTGCAATTAAATCTTTGAAGTGAAATCTTCTCAGCCAAATATTGTTTAAGCGGACTTTGAATTTTGAATTTAGTCAACTGGTGAGGTTCCTTAAAGATCAAGTTCGCATTTAGCGACCACAGTTTCACGCGCCTTGCAGCCACAAGATGGCAGGATTTGATGTCCCGTGAGCAGAAATCTTAAAATTTTTTTAACTTCCCACATTGATTTTTTGTTCATTTTTGGACAACGTGGAGATAATTGTAAATAAAATCGGTTTCTGGAAAGAAAAATAGGGGTCACCGAAAGTCCAAGAGCGTTAAATCCAGGCAAAGCTATAGCAATGGCCTTTTGCCCTATATTTCTCATTTTATTACTTAGCGCGCGCGCTCGTGTATGACGTGGCGTGTGCATTTGCGTGCGCAGTAAGGATGCGCAGAAACAATTGGCGCGAACGTCCTTAAGGGATAGAATAGGATATTTTCAGTGTCGGGCAGGAGATTCAAGACAGTCTATGTATGTCAATCACAGTGGTAACTACCTTCTGCTTAAGTTCAGTTTACTACACTGTATATTTGGAAGGGTAAGACTTGTTCAGTTGTTACCACATCTTTTCCTTTTGATAAGCGAGTACCCTTTGCCCGGATCTGGGGCTACTGCATGAGATGAGCAATACATTTTCACATACCAGTATTTTTGGCCACTTCAAACATGTATCTAGCATGGTACAATTGCATAGTTTCAGCAGACTGAATGACATACCTCAGGAACCCATCAAGGGAAGCCTCTATACAGACAGACTCTCCACTAATTCCTTGAGTAACCCTTTCCCAAGATGTCCTTTTAGAAACAGATTTCTCCCATCAAAAGTATCATATTTCCTTGAAGCTGAGATTGGCCTGGACAATGGTGGGAGTGCTGAATCTCCCAAGGGAGATTGGCTTTTACAACAGTGTGAGTGTTGAATCTCCCAAGGGAGATTGGCTTTTACAATAGTGGGAGTGTTGAATCTCCCAAGGGAGGCATTCTATACATAAATCTACATATGTACTTGGGAAAGGGCTGACTGCAAGTATGGGATGAATTTCCTGCGCACCCCTAATAAACCTCTTCACATTGAAGTATTGTGTGAGTGTAGATGCAGTCAGAATATGAAGGTACAGTAATACAAGATGTGTACATTAAAAACTGTTTTTAAAGGCACTGATTCCAATCACAACTAGTAAACAGATGCTTTACAAGTTTCTATGATGGTATTTAACCCTTTGACGCCCAACCCAGCCTAAACCGGCCAGACTTAGTATTTTACTGTCTAACGCCAGATGATTTTACTTGTCAATGGGGAACCCCTGGGAGTCAATGGGTTAAAAATATTTAATACTTTTTCTTACCACCTGGGAGAATATTAGCCCAACCACAGTGAGATGTGTTATGGCGTCATTGTGATAACCAGATATGGCATTGCATGCAATGAAAACACCAAACCTGTCAGGTAGTGTTCCGTGGTCTAATGGTCATTGTGATTACCTCTGCATGAGGAAATACCGAGTTTGAATCCCTCTTAGGCTGTCTTCTCTGAAAAGCGTCTCTACCAGGCAAAGAAATATTACGCATGCGCAGCCAAATCACGACCCCAAAAGATATATTTTAAAAAAAGAAGAGTCAGAGCCAAATCCTATACTTTTTTCCTCGAACAAAGTAAGAAGTGTGGAGGGACCAGGAGTTACACAGGGTTTCACTGAACAAGGTTTTTCCCCTTACATTTTACTACATGCAGGCTACAAGCACAAAACTTGATATTCTGTCAAAAATTTGGTTTTATCAACGGAGTTGATAATGTAAATTGACCACCGCACAGCTTTTAGAATCTCTGTACGGTGGTCAATTTACATTATCAACTCCGTTGCTAAAACCAAATTTTTGTATACTACTTCCCCACCGATGCAGCACCAGTTTCTTTAGAAACAGGACGGTTACGTTTTTGCAAACGTTGGCCGTGTAGCACTTATATTTCAACAGAATTAACTATTGGAGGGTAATGTGAATTGCTAGGTTTCTTCTCATGTAAACCATGTGAGCGTTAGCCCTGTCCTTGTGTGGGCCCAATTCCCTGGTAGTAGGGCTAACACTCACATGGTTTACATGGGTAGAAATCTAGCACTTTACATTACCCTCCAATAGTTAAATTCTGTGTTATAAAGAGTTTGGAAGAGGTTCCACTGTAATCCTGGCATTAACATGAGCTTGCAATCTAACCTGCTGTTGCTGTTGTTGCTGTCGCTGTTGCATAAACCCTTGCTGGAGGGGATTTCCCACACGCTGCGTCATTCCCATGGGGATGCCCTGAGCAGGCATTCCCCTTATATTGTTGTACACTGAAGGAGGAGTATTAGGGTGTGGTTGCTGCTGTGGGGTGATGTACATTCCGCCAGGGACTCCATACATTTGAGGCTGATTGCTTTGGCTTTTGGGGGCATACAATGCCATAATGCTGTCTGTTCATTAAAAGAAGCAAAGATATCATTTAATTTATATTGCCGTAATTTTGTTTAATACTATTAGCAAGATAGCTGCAGAAAAATAATATAATAATTATAACAGTAAGGCTACTGAAGTGATTTAAACATTTTCCTATGATCGTATGGCCAAAAACACTAAAAATGCATGTGTTGTATGACAGCCACAATCCATTTTTTTCCTAATTCAATTCATTGCCAATGATAGCACTTAACTCATACAAGTAAACAGAAGTGGAATAAAACAGGGTGTACAATTACTTATAGAAAGGCGATGACAACAAGGTCTGTAAACTCTTTGTCCTGTTTATTGAGTAGCATCTAGAGCTCCTCACTTCGTAGTAAAACACCTACTGGCTGCATGGGACATTCTTTTCATCGACTTGCACATCAAATGAAAATTTAAATGCAGACTGGGTGCAGCCTCTCTTTTGGTCTAAAATCATGGGAAGGAATGCGTACCTGAAACTTTCAAAATGGCTGAAGCTGTGGGTTGCAAACACTGAAGGCCTTGGTTACAGCACTCTAAAACAATTCCTGTGGTATTTGCAACCTGCAGTGTCAGCCATTTTACAGCAAAAGAGAGACTGCTTGCAGTCTAATGCAGGGGTTTCATTAGAAGCTGGTCACTGGTGGTATACCGCTGTCTGTTTGTCAGAAATCTGGCCTCTCATCGCCAACTACTTTGCCTTGATTTTCAATCAAACCCTTGTAAAAGACAAGAGTGATCGCCGCTTGCATTGATCAGCCCAGGCATCTAGTTCAAACGTCACTGAAACCCCTGCTAATGAACATCATAGGCGTGTGTGTTTCCAGAAGTGCTTGATAACACACTAACCACAACCACAAAAAGCTTCAAGTCAAGTTCACTGAAAAGAATGGTCATCCCTGTTGAAGGCAACTACAGCAGTTGCAAGGGAGGCCTGAATGGCATTTGAACCCATGAACAAGTGATTGCCCTGCAGTGCAAGTTCGTGTTATCGTGTTAAGGGAATCTTTGTTTACGTCATTGTGTACATACACCATATGAGTTTGCTCACAATAAGCATCATGCCATTTACAATAACTTAAAATATTTGACTTCAAAGGGTACAAGAACTTGTTGAACTCAGTTAAGTCTCACATTTTAATTAAGCCTTTTAGCTTTAGTAACAAGCCAGTTATTAGCCAACAAAAACCGATGAATTCTTGGGTGGTAGAAGCGCTAATGACCTTCCAAATTCTTGGTCAATTCTGGAATTTTCAAAGCATCATTTCTCAAAGATTATCTGGTGTATCAGGTTCAAATTTTCAAAGATAGCTCACTATGCAACACACTTCCAATATTCTTGAAGCTTCTTGACGGGTAACATGGCCAATCCACCTCCATCGTCTCCTCATCAGGATGGTAGCCATTGGTTCAGTTCCACTCCGTTCAAAGAGATCTTTATTTGAGATGACATTAGGCCAAAAGATGCGTAGGATATGCTGAAGGCTCTTGGTGTGAAATGTGGAGAGTTTTGATAATCCCTTCTCTGTTCAGCGCCAAAATTCTGAACCATACAGGAGAGTTGAAAGGACACAGCTGTGATAGTTTTTCAGCTTGGTGAGAGTACTGTAAAGGGAGGAGTGCCATACCTTATTCATCATGTTGAGTGTGTTTCTGGCCTTGTTGAGACGGCTCTGGGTGTCCAGGTCATTTCCTCCATCCTCCATTTTCTCGGCCTCCTGCCGAGATAGGCAAATCTGTCTGTGTAAGGAAGTTCTTCATTATCAATCTGGACTGGTCGTGTGTTGGTAGTATTCAGTGCCATAATTTTGGTCTTCTTGCTGCTGATGTTGAGGCCAACTTGCTTTGCAAAGGAGTTAAGGCGCTGCGTCTTCTCTTGAATGTGCGTGTGGGTGTGTGATAGTAAGTAAGCTTCCATTGTGAAAACTGCTTTACATTGGACGTCAGAAGGGAAACGCAAGAGGTGCCACCCCAAGATCACGTGGGAACAGAAAGAAATTAAGGAGATGGGGAAGACCTGGGAAGGCATCAAGCATATGGCAAGGGACCAGCAGATGTGGAGGGAGCATGTTGCTGCCCTACATGCCACTTATGCGTAAAGGGCACGAGTGAGTGAGTGAGTGAGAGTTTCAATATTCAGTACTTTATTCTTGGCCGAATGATTAGAAAATGGCAGCACTGTGCAAACGAGGTAAAAAATGTAAACAAAGACTTCGTTACATCCTGTACAAGAATATCACATGGCAGAGAACAGCGCTTGAAATTAACGGTCATCCGGTCATCCGGGTGACTATTATTTGCTAAAAGGTTGGTTGCCTGAAGAAAAAACAATGGCAAACGCAGCCCAAAAATAGAAAATGAATTATACAAGATCATCTGTTTTCTATTCAGTGTCAATGTCCGATAATGGCGTGAAGTTAACAGTAACAGTTAATTATCAGCAGTTGAGCATTTTCCCGTGTTTTGAATATCTGTGGCTTTTGCAAAAGATTGTCACATAGGAAAATTCAAGAGACAATGTCGCAAACATGTCACTGTCGATGGAGATCAATGATTCCATTTGGATGATGCTAAAACTTAAACCCAGACTTCCACCAAAAAGGACAGAGGCACACACTTAAAACAGTTACTATGGCATACTTAGGCTCCAATGGTATGCATGGGGCGCCTTATTTGCGAGTGCGGGCAACCAAATTTCTGCACAAGTAGCCCACTTTCTTGTAAATTTGATCCCAGCTGGAATTAATTAATTCTGGGCTCTTGAAAAAATGACTCGGGCTACTAACTTTTGATGTTGGAAGCCCGAAGGGCTCCTGGAAAATTTTCTTAGGCAGCAGCCTTGTGAAATTCTTTCCAGGTTTTCCATGAGCAACCTTGGGAAGCATTTATCAGGGAAACCAAGCACTGAGAGAGGTGCAGTAGAATTGTCAGTCCTGGATTCAAATTCTGTTCAAGAAGGGATTTTTTTCAGCCTTCCGCTAAAGCTGCTCAAGTTGATTGCAACTGTGATTATTCTTGCCTAAAATAATTACCACTGCAGTTTAAATTAGTTGTCTTTCCTTTTTCATATAATAATTATTATTTTACAATCAAGCTACCGGTACATTAAGTATCAATGGATAGTCAGGGGAAAAAAAGGAAAATTCTGATGTGATATTGAAAGGCAAAATTTTTAATTATCAACAATAAATAGAAAAACTCTATTGCAATAATAATAATAATTATTATTTTATTGTTTTCTAGTTAGGACAGTCTGTCACCTCTCACTCTGACAGGTGTATTTGGCAAGTATTGCTTAAAATCTTATGTAACTTTGAAAAATTTCATTTGTTTTCAAGGTCAATAATGTTCACCCAAACTTTATTTAGCTTGAGAATTGCTGTTTTGCTTATTTACAATTTTAATCAATCAAAACAGCTATGGCCTACCAACCTTTAGTGGACTTATTAGATGTCAAATCATCTTTGAGGAGGGAATCTTCACTTGACTCTGAAGGCACTGCTGAATTCAGCTGTTTGAAGGGATGCATAATACATTTTAAAAGAATCATAAAAATTAATTAATTATTATAACAATAATATTCTTTTTTTACATAACTATATTAAATAATTGTACCTTCATCTACTATAATTGTCTAGATGCTAAAACTTTTTTTCTGGTCCCAGTTGTTGAAAATGTGGATATCATTAACCAAAAGATGATTTTGCAGGGTTTCCCACTTCCCAAGGCTAAAAAGAGATCATTTTTATCAGAGATCATTTTTCAAGCTTTTAACAACTGAGGTTCGATTAGCAACACTTTGTATCATATTACAGGAGCCCACTTAGAGATGAGTATTTTCCAATCTTTTTTGCCCCTTCTTACAATCAATGCAAGTGACCAGTGCCTTGAGGGCTATAGATACAATAATAATAATAATAATAATAATAATAATAATAATAATAATAATAATAATAATAATAATAATAATAATAATAATAATAATAATATGCATGTTGGGGCAGGTGGGGGAATGCCAGCCATAGAATGCCAGCCGTAGAACCATATTACAGTCTAAGGAATGCACAATCACCATGGGGGACCCCTAGAGTTCCACATTATACTCCCACCTTCCACTGAGCTTCACCCAGTTGTTACATGAAACAAGAAAAATGCTTCATGCAGTGTCAAATTTTAAACAGGCTGGTGGCACATACTTGCTGTGGTTGACTAAACCCAGTGTCAATGACTGTGTTCTGTTGGAATGCGCCAAAACCAATCAGCTAAAACAAAATGTGAATAAAAATAACAATGAAATGTGAAATATGAACGCCACATTCTCTGAGACAAAGTGTGCGGTAACAAAATGCCACAAAACAACAAAGTAAAAAAATTCAAAATGTGATATCAATGAAAGCAAAATGATGACCAAAAAGGATGTCATTTTGAAAGTACATGTATGTATTCGTATTCAGCATGAATATACAGTGTAAACTGTTGTTGCCTACTTAAAGGCCCACCTTCAGCCGACAAGCTTTTCAACCGTTTGTTTTTGCTATGGAAATTCTCACTGCTTATCATAGCGATGTAATTGGATTAATCTCAGCTTCGGGAGGTTGTCGGTTGAAGGTGGGCTTTTAAACTAAGATACGACCTGCCTTTAATTCATTTTGACCGAACTGATCTCTGTTTGAACAAACTTGAAAGAGGACAGTAAGAGTGAGATTTTCTTAATGCACTTTAGAATCACACCTCATTGACCCCTGAACTTGTCTTAGGTGGTTGAGAGGAAGGGGTGACTTGCGCCAGGGAATTCAGCAAATCTGTTGATGGGGTTGGTGTCGGGTTATCCAGTGAAAATAAATCTACCAGGGCAGCAGCGGGTTTGGCAGGTTCTGGAGCCTTGACTGGGGCAGACGTGGGAGTGGGACGAGGCTGGGCAATGGTCTGAGGGGCAGAATAAAGTGGTGCTGAAACCTGAAGGAAAAAAGAAGAAAAACAATCTGCTGACACAAAACGAGTGAACAAGCTTTCTTTGGGGAAGGATTAGTGGTGCTGTAGCTTGAGTATGATAAATCTTTTTCACTGGGCCAACAGAGATAACAAGCTGCGTTTCTAAAAACCACCTCATGGCAAATGTCTGGCACACTCTCGAATGGAAAGCCTTACTTCAACATGATCAGACTACATGGGGGCAAAGTATTTTCACTAAGCACGGATGGAGCTATGAATTTCTTCTTACCATAAATCCTCTAATAAGCCTCCCTCCTTTTCAGAGGAAGAAAGTTAAGTCAAGACCCCCCTCCCCCCTTATTTTTCATCACCAAATCAATAAAATGAGAGCTTTAACAGGGAACCTGTCATACTCTTTTCAGTAACATCCTGGGAAACCAAAGGAGTCACACATTGCCATTAACAGTAGCCATAAAATAATGACAAAACTTCCTCTTAAGGATGGTGCCTAATAATTCAAAGATATTTTGGCTCCGATTTATGAAGGAAATCCAATTATTGAAATCCAACAAGAAAATTGGGGGTAACCACCCATTTTCCAAAGATAATTCATGAATAATATTTGTAAAAAGCTTTAAAATACAAAGCAATGTATGGCGTTCTTTCTGAAATTGAAGCTGAGTCATCTCTCAAAAATGCATGGTAAACATTAATTTGAGTAAGCATCACCCAGAGGAAACCCGATTATCTCAAGATGCGCAGAACGTGCGCAATAACAATAGTAGTCACCGTCCTCAAAACAGTTTCTCTCTTTAGCACCGATAATTATTTCCAAACAAGACATGGTCGTTATTGGGGTGTATCAAGTTACCTTGGCAATGGGAAAGCCCAGCCAAAACACCCTATATTTTGGATCAAGTTGTTCACATCTCAAAAACGAACTCAGTGACTCCCCACCCCCCCCCCCCCCTTTTTTTGTTGGTGAAAAAAGTGATCAGAAAGCCAAGATGCCCGTATTACTGGGCCTTTACTCTATTAAGATTTAATACTTACAACTATTTTGCCCATTTCACTCCTAAGAGTGACACTTATAGATTATTTTTATTTTGCCTAACGCCATCTGGACGATTTTACTCGTCAGCGGGGACAGATCAGGAGTCAATGGGTCAAAAGTGATGTGGAAACAACTTGAATGAAATCGAAGGTACTCAAGGTTTTTTACCACAGTGACCCTTATGATCATTGCTTCCTGAAGTAATTCTGAAAACCAAAGCAATAGCTGCATCAGGAAGTTCAACCCTAAAATTTTGCCAACATATATTGTACAAACAATGCTAGACTTAAAATATTCATGAGCTCAATAAACGCTTGTCCCCACAAATCCTCCATAGATATCTGCTTGGACAAGTACGGTATGTTTCACAACTTACCGTCTTCTCTGCTTCAGTTTTAAGTGGAGTAATAGTGATGTCGTCATCCCTCTTCTCTTTCCTTTTCTTTGGCTTTAAAGAAAACAGAATAGGGCACATCAGGTACGATAATAATTTCTTCAGCTTAAGACTTTTACACTTAATCATCAACATTGTCATTTTGTCATTGTCATCATTATCACCCTCATCATCATTATGTACAGTAATGTCAGTAGAAATACTACGAGGATTAATAAAATAATTATGTGAATACTGTCAAAGTTAGTAGCCGACCTTTTGGAGTCATTGTGACACCATTCTCAAGGCAAAGTGAATAACTTAAGGTGAAGATTTGGCTCTGTACTTTTAAAAGTCTACAAATTAGCATAATAACAAAGTCTCACAAGTTCTTTAAGTGAATACCTTTGCACGAATCGAGTCGGTTTGCACATTTAAGGATGGTTTCAGTTTTCATGTAAAAAGGATCTCCTTAATTATGCAATCAAATTTGTTCAAGCATTTACATGTAGCAAGCATGTGAAATTGTTTACCAATTGATGGAGATTTTTGTTTGTCTCCATCAACGTGTTTGTGGAGGCGGCTGCAAGTGTAATCAACATATCCTGTTGGCTGGCTTGACTTCTTGAACTTTAAGATCTTTGTTGAGTTTTACGTTGGTGAACACGGGCTAAATTGAGGTCTTTTTGAGCTAAGGTCTGTGAGATGTTTCTTCAACACATTAGCAGAGGCCTCATCTTTAAATGGTATGAGAACTTGGATGGTAGGTGTAGTCATTTCAGTTGATAGAGTGTGTTGTTGGTCTGATACCTTGGAATCTATCAATTGCTTGACAGCCAATTCATCCTGTGTTCACCAGCATTAAACTCAACAAACATCTTCAAGTTCGAGAAGACAAGCCAGCCACCGTTTAACCAACAATGCCTAGTGTACAAGTTTCAATGTAACCTGCGTGATGCAGGATACGTTGCTTACACTTGCAGGCACCTTTAAGAACGGGCTGATGGACACAAGCAAAAATCTTCATCCATTTGTAAACATTATTTGAATGAACATAACTCAAGAGTGCCTACATGTCTTTTCATGTGCTTGCAAAATGCTCGAACAAATTTGATTGCCAAGTTAAAGAGATGCTTTTTATAAGAAAACTGAAACCATCCTTACACATGCAAACTGACTCACACAAAGGTATTCACTTAAAGAACTTGTGAGCCTTTGTTATTATGCTAATTTGTAGAGACTTAAAAGTATAGAAACCAAATCTTCACATTAAGTTATTCACTCTGCCTTGAGAATGTTGTCCCGATGACTCAGAGACGTTGGCTACTAACTTTAATCGTTCGCTTGTTTATGACTTAAAAAGTCGCTATTGATTACGAATAAAATATGTATTTATATATTTGTCACCATAAGAATTACTTTTTTCCTTACTATTTGCCCAACAGAATCATCTACCACAAGTTCTATGAATAAGAAATGGACTGAGTCTAGTATCGCATTTGGATTACTCATTTGTGACGACTGTTTGAATGGATGACGGCCTGTGGTTTCATATGAAATGTCATTTAAATAAAATACATTGCAAGGATAGCATTACATTTAATTCATTCATTGCAACTAGTTTTTATTGTGGGAAATATGAAAGGAACTAACTATTTCTCAACTAACCTTTTCTGATTTAATTTCTTTTGGAGCAGAATTCTTTGTCGCATTGGTGGGAGGCAAGCCATCTTTCTTAAGGTATTTTTTACGCTCATATTTGTTTCTGATAAATGTTTCAGTGGCTCTGTTGGTCAAAAAAAATTGGCAAAGAGAAAAAGAACAACAGAAAGCAAAAAAAAGGTCATCTCAATCTATTTAATAATAAACAATATCTCACCAAACTTGAAAGAAATAAACTGACAAACAATACAAATATTAAACAAAGCACATTGTTGAGTTAAAGATGAATGGTATCACCCAACTAATGGAGATTCATTAGTCTCTTAAACAAAGATGGGAACTTACTTTGAACCAGCAGGTTAAAAAAAATGGAGAGAGGAGTTTGGAAGAAAGTCTGCATTGTTTTGTAGGTTACCCAAGTTTACTACGAAACAAATTTCACAGTTTTGCTGCCATACAAAAAACCTTCCAAAAATAATTGTTATTATTATTGTATCACTCTTCAGTGCAATGTTAGTGTGGTCTCCACTGTAAAGTTCAGAATACACAATAGAGCCATTTATACGGGAGAAAATAAGATGCGTCTTAAATAGGATGCGAACTGTACCATTTATACGCTCACGTCCTACATAACACGCGAACATCTCATATAAATGGTTCCCGTCTTATTTGGTTATTTATCACTATCAATCTAGCACGCCCTCGAAGAATAACTGTTAATTCACAGTTACCAACTTTGTACTTTTCATCCGCAAGGATGCGAATTGAAAACCCTTTCAATTCAATTGAATTAAAACAAAAAATAACTGACACCAGCACTTGCCACGCAGTTATCAAGTTGTTCCATGATTGCCAGTTCCCGGTAAAGCATGAGGAACTCTTTCTCCTCCACCAAGGTCCAAATGTTTCTCTGTTATGATGGTGCTTTTGAGCCTGACTGGGAAGCCATTTTGTTCGCCTGGGTGACTCGTCAACAAAATGATGTTATTGTTGGCTTAAGTTATCGTCATCACGCATGTGACAGGAGGCATGCGCACTTGTAGTGCACGTCTCATTTAGGAAGCGAAACCATTTATACGAGGAAGTTCACATCTTATTTAAGATGCGGACAAAATAAGAACAGTCAAAAATTCTGTTCCAAGATAAGACACGTCTTATGTAAGTCGTGTCTAAAATAAGATGCGAACGCTTGTTTTGTACCATTTGTACGAGCAGTTCACGTCTTACATAAGACGCGTTTTATTTTCTCCCATATAAATGGCCCTAATGTTTTCATTCAATCTAGATAATTTCATTTAATGAAAATCCTAGTTGTATGTCACTTTTAAAATCAGTTTGTTACCAGTGACTAATTGTTAGATCAGGTCTGGGTCCAAAGTACACCTCTCCACAGTATTACTCCAGACACAGACTGTAAGACAACACTTAATGACACCAGGGGTTTAGGAAACTGATACAGGACACGTAGAGCACACTCTTCAAAGTAAAATAATGTAATTTTAAATGATGCATTACTCACATTTATCCCTGGAAAGAGATTTTATATGATT
>OX421449.1:47237377-47244877 GCA_949126865.1 Montipora capitata | reverse complement strand
TCTCAAAAACGCGCGTACTTAAGCTCCCTAATGATACGAAAGACGGGCGTTTTTGAGATGCGGACGGCAACCGGAAGTGAGTTGTTTTCCCTTTTAACTTGTCTTCTCACCACCACATTCATATTGCCAAGCTAGTTCCAGTTCCAATACTGAGAATACGAATATGGTCTATCAACCATATGATCGTTAATTTAGAAAAGAGCTTAAATTAACCCATGAGACGCTGAGCCTGCCGGACTTGTTCCCATTCCTTCAGTGAAAGTGTTAATGCCACTCAAGCAAGGCAGCAAACTGTGACAGGCTTCCCGCCATATAAAAAACAGACATTTCACATTCCGGACTCAGAGGGCCATTATCAGAGACGCGAATCAGTTCAGGGATTCCATGCAAAACGAGCAACGATAGCCTTCTGTTCACCAATAATTGCATTAGTAGTAACAAAGCTTGGACGTGCTACTTCAAAAAAATTGAAGAAAAATCTGTCAAGACCCACCTTACTTTCCCTTTTCCACTTTGTATGCTTGTATTACCTTTGCTTAAGTTAAAGTGTGGATAGCTCAAATTAACAGTATGTGGCGTTATCTCAGAGTGTCTCTAGAAGTGGTTCTTCAACTTACGTTGCTTCAACACTGTAATGATTCGTCCTCCGGTCGGTAGCTGGCTGGCGCTAGTCAATGCTTACTACTAAATGGAGAGAAGTGTGCTTAAAGAGGATGAGGAGGAGTTTTTCATTTTCATAGGGTTGCCGATATTTCCCTGGTGAATGAACTGCACACTCTCAAAATTCTTTCGCTTAATTTTTCAGTGTTTATAGCCGAGATCCGTGCGGAAGACCACGATTGGAAAGAAAATATGGTAATCCATCGGTGCGAGAAAATTTGGTTTTGGTCACCGTATGGACGGAACGATCGTCGACCCTTCCATGTATGCCAATGTGACCAGTATCACGTGACCATACCGCGGGCTCAGGTTTACAGCTCATCGAGGTCAGCTGTTTCTTTTTTGGTAGGTAATTTTTAAGTTGACCGCTGACCTGGTACTGGTTCGATTGGATCGCAGCCTCTAGCCGGGTAAACTTATTTTAATAGACCATTTCCGAGTTCATGTCTGCCTCCTTTTAAAAGCGAGGTTAAGTGCGAAGTTTTTGTGATGGTAATTAGTTCTACTTTACATATGAATGAAAACTAATTTTCATAACAAAAACTTCGCACTTAGACTCGCTTTGAAGAGGAGGCAAACATGAACTCGGAAATGGCCTATTAACAATTATTCGCCTCAGGCTCAGTGATTATCGGTGAATATTCACCGACACGAAGTCAAGGTAAATATTCACCGATAATCACTGAGCCTGAGGCGAATAATTGTTTTAGCATAAATACATAGGTGATTATTTCAAAAAAGAGAAAAAAAAACAATTCAACGCGAAATCATCTTCACTTACAGTGGCAAAATGACTACTGGCAGCCATTTTGTCCGTCGAGGTGATTATCAGCGGATAATCCGAGATAGCGAGGCAACGAGAGCGCGCGATTTTGTATAATCACCTGTGTATTTATACTAAGAACAAATAACCCGAGCCGGAGCTCCGCTTTTACGCTTGGCTAGATCTATATATACAGTCACTACATAGTTCCGCTAAGTAACGGACAGATCAACATAACGGATGATAACGTTAACGTTGAGTCACACCGTTAATTTCTGAGGTCATGTGCTTGATCACAGCAGGCGTTTGTTTTCTTTGTGTAGATTAAACTTTATCTCTTATCTCTATTAAACCTGTCTCACAAATTTATTCCATTGGTTCGGTTTTCAGAGAATATTCATACGTCAATGTTATCGTACAGGCCTGGGTTGCAGGAAGCATGGTTACCGCAAAATACCTTGGAAACCTATAGGTTTTGATACCTCTTAACCAACGGTTAGCGATAACCAGGCTTTGAGCAACCGGCCCCAGGTAGAAGACTCCCAACAGCACTTCTCAAAGAACCAATGAATTTTAGTCGAATAACGTATCTTAGCATGTAAATTCGGTTCCAATTGCATTCGTCGTCATCTGCCCATTATTTACAGACGTTATTTCTATTGTAACAGTTGTTCTGAGAAATATCCAGCAACTCTGTGAAAACAAACGGAATGGAAACCTTGTTTAACGGTGGGCAGGGTTAGTCATTTCAGGTAGCAGACTGCAGTAGATCAACGCATCAGATAACGCGGGCTTAAAACTGTACAAAGGACACAGAAAAGCAAAAAAGAGCATGTTCGGGAAAACGTGGGAACGATTGGATGAAAAATGAATTGCATTGATTATCACGCCTACTATGATTAGGTACGTACCTGATAGTATCACTAATTACGAATTAAGGGACAACTTTGAAATTAAATATTCTAAATCTAAAGCACTTCACTGACGACTCTCTCTCGCACCGTGCAAGTATTATCTGGAACTGCTTACCAACCCAGTTAAAAGCAATGCCAAGTTAATTATTCGTCATTCAGAGCTATCCCAAAGAAGTTTGCCATTTGGTTCCCACCCCATGGCGTCCAAGGCAACAAATAATAATAATGTTTGTACAATTCATTAATAATTCATAAGAGTTATGACCAATCAATATGCAGTATTTGAGTCATATGTGCACCTCTGTAAACCCCAATACAAATCAACTGTCTGAAAGCAAGGAGAGGGATTGAATATTTAGCAAGAAAAGGCTGGGGTTGATGAATTATTAATAAATTGTATATACAGACACCTACTCAGCTAATTAGTATTCATTAACTTTTGATACAGATCTTTACTGATTAAAATGCAAAACAAAATGGAGATACTTTCATCATGAATTTAATTTGATTTAACCGTTTCCAGCTGCGCTTTTTTGTTCACTCTTGTGTTCTGCCAGGCAGTAAAAGCGTTCACCGCCCATTTTGTATTGTATTTCGTATTTTTAGGTACCGTTTCAGAAAATAAGGCAATTTCTTCCTTCTCAGTCTTCGGAGAACGAAACCGTCCGGTCGCCATAATCACGCTTCATCAGTGACTGAAAATTATTCTTAGGCTACGTTCACACGGTACCGGACGAATTTTCGACCGGTTGAAAAATTGACCGTTTACTCTGTTCGCACGGAACCGTGCAATACTTTTGCTCTGTTCACACGGAATTTACGTACCGGATGAAATTTTAACGTTTGTCTTTGGACTTACAAGCTGCTCATGCGCAGAGGGCTATTTCCAAGATCCAAAATGGCGCCAAAAAAGAGAAAGGTTGACGACAGCGGCAATGAGGCCAAAGATACGACACCTGACAGCACTGAAAGAGATAAATATTTTACATGGATGATCTTTCCGAGAAGAGCGATTAAGATGGCAGCCTCCATCTTTTCTTCTTCCAGCTGAGCAGCCTCGCATTCACGTAACCAAGCCTTAACCGTGAAAAAAATTGGACGTTTCTGGTGTTCAGACGTGTTCAGAGAGCGCCGGTCAATTTTTCGACCGTACCGGCTAAAAATTCGTCCTCGATTTTGGCGTTCAAATTTTTGAACGGCGAGGCGTCCAAATTTTCGTACGTTTAGCGTGGTTCCGTGTGAACGGAACCCCTAAATGGACGAATTTTTAACCGGTAGAAAATTCGTCCGGTACCGTGTGAACGTAGCCTTAGTTTATTGTTGTCCCATGAACTCTCTCCTCTGGGACCTACAATGTTTTGACATGAATGTCCAATTACTGAATCGCAAAACAATCCTTTCATTCAATATATTGTTTCATTTCACAAGTGCGATAAAATATTCGCGTCCGATCTGTATGGGCGTTTACAATGGCGAGCCATTGTAAACGCCTATAGAGATTCCCCGCTCATATTTTATCTACTACTTAAAGGTGGTGCAGAGTTACTCAAGTTTAGGCAATTCTACTGCAAGCAGACTGCAATATAAATGATTGGGAAATGACCTTTCACCGAATGTGCAACAGGGTGGAACTATGTCAAGTCATAGCACAAATGTTTCGAGCAGAAGTTGCTTCACTTTTCGCCTTGAGGCCCTCAAGAAGAAAAGTGAAATAACTTCTGCTCAAAATGTTCACTGGAACGATCTCACGTAATAGCACAAAATCCCTCGAGGAGAAAAGAAGTTAAGCAATATATTCAAAATGCTTGTGGTCTCCTTGATCGTGGCTGAATTCAGTTCTGCTTGGCAGGAGCGTAGCGCCCATATACGCACGTACGCCCGTACGTACAGCTCAAATCCGGGAATCCTTATTCCATGGAGGCATTAAATTTGTTTTCAGTCATTATAAAATCGGGCCAAGTTTTTTAAATTTCGAATTAAACTAGACTAAGTGTCTCTGTGTGTGAGTATTTCAAGTATCTTTACATTGACCCATACAGGCCTGGCCAAACGGATCCAATATCATCCAACATTGTTGGACGCTGTTGAAAAGTGTCGAAAGAGGTGACCAAAAGAATGCAACATGTTGGATCCAGAATTTTGGACTCAAGAGTTTGGAACCAAAATATACCCAGAATCCTTAGAAAACAAACTCTCGCCATGTTGGCGTTTTCAAGTTCCTTTTAAAATTATCAATAGAGTCACTCTCTGTGATAGCAAGAGGACGGCTGTTCCACAACCTGGGAACTGCAACAGCAAATGCCTGGTCTCCAAAGGTCTTGCATCATGCAGGCGTGAGGAACCTTGAGAACACCCAGGGCATCACTGCGTAGGGAGTAGCGTCCTGGAGTCTTGACTTGCAA
This sequence comes from Montipora capitata, assembly GCA_949126865.1. Lineage (NCBI taxonomy): Eukaryota > Metazoa > Cnidaria > Anthozoa > Scleractinia > Acroporidae > Montipora > Montipora capitata. The sequence goes on along the minus strand of OX421449.1, from coordinate 47,240,138 downwards.
AAGATCCTGCAGATACATTGGCGCCATGCCCCTGAGAGCTTTGAAAACAAGAAGGGCTATCTCTTCCAAGAGAGATTGCTTAAGCTTTCGTCTCTCAGACATTCAAGACTTTGCTCGTTCACCATTCCGTAGCTTGAACTGACGTGGCAACGCGGGAAACAGATGCAACGAATAAACCCTCACCATGATGGATACCGATAGCCGCAGTGCACGCGCGCGTGTAACACTGTTGAATGTGATGGCCGAACGAATGCAACACTGTTGTTCACACCTTAGAACAAACGAAACGTTGGATGATGTTGAAGACGCTGTTTGATGGAAATCAAACTTCCATCAACAACATCCAACATCATACAACATGGTGGCCAAACGAGTGCAACATGTTCAATTCAACAATGTTGGATGATGTTACACTAATATGTTCAGTGGACCCGTTTGACCAGTCCTCCAGTTCCCGGCTATTTTTACGGATATTTTGTTATAATGATAATGATGATGATGTTATAACAGAGTTTGCGACGTCCTGCCCTTTGCTTGTACCGTAAACCCCCTGTTTGTGTTGTAGCTTGCTGCAGAGAAAACTCGGCAGATGGGTAAAATAAACAACTAACTACTGCATTTTCCTTCGCATTTATTATTAAAATGTCCTTCGAAAATTGTCAGAAATGGTATTTCCGAGACCCTAAATTTCAATTTTTTTTCCCCAGACTCCCCTACTTCGGGGCGCTTTTCGGCGCTCAAAACATTCTTCGTGTGCGTACTCCTTCAAAATCTCACGCTACACCCCTGCATGCATGGTCTTCGTTACAACAGAACTAACAGACTGATCTGTCGCAATATTTGAGCTAAACATTTGGACCACAAGATGAACATTGGCTTAAGGGAGACTGGTCTTATTTGTCTTTCGAAAATGGCTATGCACCGAACTGTGAAACAAGGTGGAACTATCTCAAGTCATAGCACAAAGCCCTCAAGAACAAAAGTAAAGAAACTTCTGCTCAAAATAATTAAGGCTGACATTTGTGCGAATAAGCATATAAATGATAACCTCATTAGCGGGATCTTCCAGCTCTCAAAATGTTTTAGGAGGCACACGCCGGAACAATGGGCTAGCGCACGATGACAAGCACGAGCATTCATAATACTAACGAGCAAAAATGACTATAAGATATTTAACTCTAGATCTGTCGGCGATAATTCGAATGCGGTACGGATCCTTTTGAGGACCGCGAAAGTCATTTGGCAGATAACATCTCCAAAACTCGGCAGCTCGTTTATTTCCCTATTGCTGAATGCTCTGAACATAAAAAAAGGCAAAAGAACAAAGTGACCATAAACCAAAAGCGAATTCAGGGACGTAACTTACTTTAGGTATAAGACCACTTTCATACTTTCATCCATTTGTTCAGGAGTCCAACAATCGAGGTTTACAGATTTTACCCTCCAAATGTGGACGTTGCAGGTAAAATCCGTTCTAAGATTGAATCCGTTTTTACCTAGGTTGAATTCGTGATCCTGATTTTACCTAGGTTGAATATGCACTCAACCCAGCTTATACCCCCCCTCCCCCCACCCCCTCTAAAAAGGATTGAAAACTAACCTTCCCTGCTCAATCTCCTCTTACGCATCTCAACACATCTTCTTGATTAGTGGTATAATCTTATCGCTTTCTGTATTCATACACTTACTAACTCAGTCCGCTCAACATTGGAACATAGTAAGGGAACAAAGAACTGTACTATGCACTTGTGCTCGAACTCGCACTCTCCAGATCTGCGGTCCCGTGTCTTCACCACTACACTACAACGGCGAACATGCTCAGCCCAGCACAGTTCTTTATTTACTTTTCTAGCTTATGCTTGGTCAGTCGATATCTATGTATAATAACCAAAACTAATCCGAACCTGACTCTAAGTTTTCTCTAGGCTTAATTTAGCTAAATGCTACAAAAAAGTTCCTCCAATCCATCTGAGTGCGTGTTCAACCTAGGTTAAATGAGAATCACCAATTTAACCTAGGTTAAAACGGATTCAACCTGACACCTAAATTTCGATAAAACCCGGCACAACGAATGCAAGTAACATTTAGTAACCAGAAGTTTCACATTTGCACTCATATTTCCTACCAGCTAATCGAAACGCGCGTATAGCACTGCATAGCGCTGTATCACCAAGTATAATAAAATAACCACCCAATATAATACAAAAAGTATTATAAGACAATTCTAGCGTTCCATCGTGAGTAAAAGTGTGTGGATGACCAAGAATGGTTTCGTCCCTTTTTTCCGTGACGAAGTTTAGTTATCAGATGTTTTGGCTGCTATTTGTCTCTCCATATCCGGCATAAATTAACTTATTTAACCTTGACTACGAAAACTTTCAATGCTGGTAATTATAGCGTGTTTTTCAATTTGCACTGACAAAGTCACCAAAAAAAATAGTTAACAGTATTACTGTGCTCATTGATGTTCAATCGAAAGTTAATGTCAATTTGTGTAAATCTGATACTTCTTGGTTGGTAGATATGGGCCCTTTTTTTCTCATTCCAGGGTCTCGTTGGACATCATGGAATCCAGGAGTGTTTCTTTGCATCCGTTGTCACGGCCGGGTTTTATCGAAATTTAGGTGCCCACATTTCGAGGGTATCTGTAACCTCGATTCGTGGACTCCAGAACAAATGGGTATAAGTATGAAAGTCAGCTCTATTTACGTCTCTGAATTCGCTTTCAGTTTGTTGCCACTTTGTTCTTTTGTCTTTTTTT
>OX421449.1:47214877-47227377 GCA_949126865.1 Montipora capitata | reverse complement strand
TGTTTCTGCTTTTCTGATTTGAAGGCTATTTTATTGGCTTTCTTTTCCATTCGCCTCACCTACAAAACCCCGTTAAAAAAAAAGGAAAATGAAATATTTGAAGCTTCTGCAGCTGGCAAGCATTTGAACTACTCTTTCCGTATTTTGGCGGTTCGAATATCGAGGAGAGCGCAAATATACAGCTTGGGTCTAGTCGAGTAGGGAAAAAGGCGTAGCCCCCTTCTTACCCAAGCCCCTCTCGTCCTATTATTATTATTGCCCTCACTTCAGTTTTCGCACGGCCAGAATGTAGAGAACGCTGTGTTGATAGGGAAACGCGATACGTGCCTCGCTGGCTCGTCAACCCAGTCTCCACCCAAGTAAATAATGTATACTGTCTACAATGGTAACTGAAGCTTGTTAATGAAAAGTGTCCAGATTCTCATTTCATTGTGATTGCGGGTGCTCTTGGGGATTCCAGCTTGTTCAAGGTGTCTAGATTTTCATTTCATTGTGAAGCTGTTTTCTTTCTTAAAAATATCAAGTTACAATGAGTGCGACCTGCAGGTAGCATAGCTAATCGAGGAAGGTCGTTCGACAGATTCAACTATGTAAGATTCAAAATTGGACCCGCATCTAATTACGTGCATTTTCTGGAAACAAGACATCACCAACACCATGAACAAAGTGGAACCCCCAAGAGCACCCGCCATCATAATGAAATGAAAATCTAGATGCTCTACATCAACAGGTTTCAGTTACCATTGTAGACTGTAGACCGCGCACCGGTGGCTCAGTTGGTTGAACATCGGGCTGCCATGCGGGAGGTCGTGAGTTCGACTCCGGCCGGACCAACACTCAGGGTCTTAAAACAACTGAGGAGGAAGTGCTGCCTTTGTAATTACATCCGCAAATGGTTAAGACTTTCAAGTCTTCTCGGATATGGACTATAAACCGTAGGCCCCGTCTCACAACCCTTGAACGTTCACAACCCAGTGGGGCGTAAAAGAACCCACCCACTATTCGTAAAGAGCATGGAGCTCCCGGTGTTGTGCTCAGGCCTCATTTCATTCATTCATCTGCTGAGTGAGATCGGACATCAGAATATATAGGCGCCGCTGGCAGCCGCTATCAGTCCATTAGCGATCTCACCCATAGATCCCTTGCTTGTAAAGCATGATAATAGAAAATGCGCTATATAAATAATAAGCAAATGGAAAAGCAAATGCGCTATATAAATAATAAGCATGATAATAAAAAATGCGCTATTTAAATTCATTACCATTACCATTACCATTATTAGGCGGGAGATTGGGTTGGGCTAGTACACTTGGGATTTTGAGAGCTAAAACGGCGATCTCGACGAAAAAGTCATCTCAAAATATAACTTTGGACTATCGTAAATCTTTCGAGATTATTCGATCTCGTTCACGTCGTACAACGTGGGCAAAGTATCCTAAAATATAAATTGGGTACGAATGGTTTCTGAGGAAAAATAGAGAATAAAAGGTTCACATTTGTACGCTCACCTTGTCATTAAAACCTTAAATTTGGTGATTTCACGTCGTTGTTATGCAGAGTATCGCAAACACATGAGCTAACATGCGTGCTGCACGAGCGGCACGTGCAGCACGACCTTTTTTTACCAATGATTATAGAACGCTTTTAAAAGGGCCCACAGACGGATGTTTCGCGCGTTGCTAAGGAAGTGAAAGAATGAACTTTTCGATCATGGGAATGAAAGGGTTACAGTTTGTAAATTCTCCTCACAATTTCAATGAAATGTTAGTCAGACAGGTATTGAGAATGAAGAATATTATCAGCCTCAGTCAGAGATGTGATTTTGATGTAACACCAAATTCTCATGACTACCCAAGAAAGAAAGCTAAGGTACAAGTTAGGAGAATGAACTTTTCGATCGTGGGAATGAAAGGGTTAAAGCACTCAAATGAAAATCGTTTAATCCTCTTTACCTTCCTATCGCTCTTCACGTCCTGTTTTCTCAGTTTCTTCTCCTCCTTCGTTTCATCTTTGGACCTGATCGAGTTGTGGGCCATGCACGTCTGTTCTGTCTTCGCATCCTCAACAGCCCCACCCTCCCCACCCTTCAAAGTCCTACTGACCCCACCATGGGAGAAAACACCAAGTGGTATTCCATCCTTGGATAACTTGATTGGTTTGACCTACAAGGAAAAAAAAAACCTGTGTATTTTTAATTGTGGGGGTTGGGGTTAGGTAGAGAAATTAATAGCAAGCTATTCAGGAAGATCAAGAAAACCTCTCTCCTGCAGATAATTACAACAACTAAGGGAGTTGAAAAAGAATTTTTTTCCATTTTTGTCAGTTGATAGTTTTCTCAGTGTCAATCCTAGCCTGCATAGCAGACGGTTTGGTGAATTTTAGAACCTTCTATCCCCAGGGTGAGAAGCTCCTTCTCCTCACCCCTCCCCCCTTCGTATGCTCTTTCGACCTTGGTTTTAATACATTGAAACGATCACTCGAAAGTCAACCCCTGTGGTAAGAAGCTTCTAAAATTCACCAAACGACGTGCTATGCAAGCTATGTCAAGCTTTATCACATTTAAAATTGCTTTGTTTTCCTATTTGATTCCGTTTATGCTTGAAATTTGGGCAACTTAAGACCAGAGATGGAACTAATTATTAATTTCCTCTGAATATTTTTGCAAAAGAAAACAAAAAAAAAAACTTTGAAGATTACTGTAACATTAAATTTAAAAATTAAATTATTCTTACTATGATTATTAATATTAAAATTGAAGTATGAAAATACGGTATATTGACTAATTTCCCAAAACTCGTAGGTTGCATACTGGCTTGGCTACATACACAGTTTCAAAATATAAAGGAAAAAATATCAGAGTTCTCATTGGAATTTTAAACTGACAGGTGTTACGGGTTACGGGTTCAATAAAAATTATTATTTATTGAGAACCCTGCATGTTTTTTAATGTGGTAGCATTTTAACCCATTGACTCCTGGGAGTGAAACTTAACAGATTTTACTCCGTCTAATGCCAGACGATTTAAGGGCCTACTGACGTATTTTTTGGGGTGCGTTGCTAAGGAAGTAATAGTTAACTAATTTGACATTATTGGCATTATTTTGGTCAGTTTCCAACTTTTGTAAACCATTTACCCTAAATATGACGTCATCATGCAAAGGCTGTGGTCACGTGACCAATAAAAGAAAACTCTAAATTTGTCTACGTGCTGCACAATTTGGGTATTTAATCAGTGGTTTCATAATTTGTATTCGTTTTTGCATCCAGCCAAGCATGGTTTTCTTTTTATTTGGAAAAATGTTCTTTTTAGAGAGATAAACGATACTGAAATACACATAAAATTTTCAAAAAAGATGATTTGAAAAAATCAATGCTTATCTATATTCTGTATTTGGAGGTGAAACGTGCCATATGAAAAAAAGTTAATTCAATTTAAAAACCGCCGGAAATTTAGGTTCTTCTCAAACCGGAAGTCAGTTCGTTTACGCATGCGCAGTTGATCTAAGAACGAGCGCGAGGAGGGGCGAGGAAAAACCTTCGATGCAAACAACAGTTTGTGCGGTGCTTTTAGCTTTTGAGTGGGTTTTCTTGTCAGCTCACTAATGATGACGTCAGTCACCGGAAGTAACATTTCACTTCCTTACCAACGCGCGAAAAATTCGTCCGTGGGCCCTTAACCCATCAACTGGGGGCCATCTTAGAGCACTTGAGGAGTGAAAGGGTTTTAAGATTTTTTTTTTTACCAAATCTCACCTTTGGAGGGTCTTTTATCAGAGTGGGGTGATTGTACAGGTTGGAATAAGTACCTGGTGAGTGAATAAAATAGATGTCAACGTACGTAAGGAAACCTGAAAATGAGCTACAGTTGACATAACTAACATAACTATTAAATAAAGGGAATTGGTCATACCGGGTAATTATCATTATTGTTGAAAAATACAAAAATTTTCTATGTTGTCTTTTTTGAGAGCCTTTCTCATGGAGCCAAACATATGAATGTAGTACTTCGACAATATAAAGGATAGGAATTCCATTCCCTTAAGGAGGCAAGACAAACCAAGCAGCTGTATTTGAAGATCACAAGAATCATATCAAGATCGATCTTAATACTAATAATTATTATTATTGATTTTCACATAAATATGTGAATGGACTCCATACATGCCAAGCTTTTCAGCTCCAGGTCTAAACTTTACTCCTTTAATAATACTTTTTGTTGATAATGACGTAAGGATAGTGTCGAAATGTCATTCCTTTTACAATGTAGCTGCCACTTTTTTTAAACAACACAACATTTCACATACAGCAAATGTACACTTCGATGTTATTTTTCTCCAAGAGTATGCACAAATAGTACAGCGCAGACTGACAACAAAGAAGAAAAAAACACAGTCAAACTCACAGACAACTGAAACAACTTAAGACAAGCGACTCAGCTGCAAGAGTGTGACATGATTGCTGTACCACAAGTGTAACGCAACACTAGTGATGTTCAGACACTGGGTTGCTGACTACTTGTGGAACCTAATCTTTCAAACAATGGCCTGGTTTATACATAACCATTATAGGCTACCATCTTTTGTTTGAAACCCGGTCCAGAATATTATGCTTGGAATTTTTCAGTAGTATTGATAAAGATCACCGTCTTCAAAGGTTTTTGCCTTCAAGTGTACATGTAGTTCACAATACAACTATTTTAGGTGACCAGCTATTTATCAAATTCCCACTTTCAAGACCAATTTAATACATGTATTTTTCAAATAATCAGCCAGTCTGTAATTATACTAAAACATTAACAATATTATTCACCTTGCCTTTGGCGAATAGATAGATAGATAGATAGATAGATAGATAGATAGATAGATAGATAGATAGTTTTATTAAAATTACCCTTGCAGCCCGAGGGCTGAATTACGATAACTTTTAAAAATGTAAAACGTAAATAAATTATATAATAATACATTAAGAAAGTTAATTAATAAGAATTTGAAAATAATAAAGCTTATCATTATGTAAACACTAAATTACAATTAAGATACAACTAAAATTATTCGAAATCAGATCATTTAATATCTATGATAATAATTATTGTACTGCAAATTTAAAACTCACTTAAGATTGATTCACAGTCCCATTTCTCCTTCGGTTCCTCTTTGATTCTTATAAATTCATCAAGGGAATCACTGCTGTCGTCTTTGTTATCCTCATCAACAACACCATCAGTATTGTGCATCACACTGGATTCACTCTCATTTATCTCAGCAGAACTAGGAAATGAAAAGGAAAATCAAGGTATTTGGTCAGAAGGCAACACTCCGATAAGCTGAAAGTGGCAACTGATAAAGAGAATTTTTAAGTCCCTATGATGCTCATTTTTTGCCTGTATTTTTTTATTTTTTGTTTAAATATCTATAGTGTCTGGAGTGTAGTAATTAAAAAAAAACTTCCCCTCCTAGTGTATCTGTTGCCGGTAAAATCTATTTTCAGGTTGAATCCGTTTTTACCCAGGTTAAACTGATGATCCTCATTTTGCCTTGGTTCTGAATACGCACTCAGATGAATTGAAGAAACATTTTTTGGGTCTAAATTAGGCCTGGAGAAAATTGGGGTCAGGTTAGGATTAGTTTTGGTTATTATACATGAATATCAATTGACTTATTACACAAAAGTAAATAATGAAATTAAAGAACTGTGATGGGTTAAGCGTGTTCGTCGTTGTGGTGTATTGGTGAAGCCGCAGGACCACAGATCTGGAGGATCCGAGTTCGAGTACCGGTGAGTGCACAGTACAGTTCTTTGATCTCTTACTATGTTGTAATGTCGATAAGTGCATAATGAATACAGAAACCGATAAGATAATATAAATCATTAAGATGATGTGTTGAGATTGGTAAGACAGTGCTTGAGGGAAGGTGGAGGTGTTTTCAGTCCTTTTTGGAGGATTGATAGCTGCCTTTATATTCAACCTAGGCAAAATGAGGATCACCAATTTAACCTACACTGTAGGTAAAAACGGATGGAACCTGAAAATGGGTTTGACCGACAACATATCCACACATTTTAGCAGGCCTTTGATTTATATGCAAAAACGTTTGGCTGAACCAGTTGGGTCCTGGTAACTAATGAAGTCAAAGAAGTCAAGAATGTAATATTCCATTCTGCATCATCAGAACATTCACCAGCATTTGAAGGGTAATCATCATGTGACATTTCTATAAAGACTTTAAAAAGGCTCTAGATTTTAAACAAGACTTCCTAAACTTTTGTAATTTTTTTTTTCTGAAGAGATGTGAAGTAGTCACTAGTCTTCTTTGACATCATTAGTTACCAGGACCCAACTGGCTCTGACAAAAAAAAATTGCGTATAAATCAAAGGCCAGCTAAAATTTTTGCAGTACCACACTCCAGACACTATAGATATCTAAACGAAAAGTTAAAATAAATGAGGAAACATAAGCATCATAGGGACTTTAAGAGCAATGATACAAGTCATGTATCTTGTCTCAGAGGGATCAATGATAATTATTGAAGCAACAATGTTGAGAAATTCAACTCTACAGTCCGGTAGGTAAACAACTGGCGGCATTCTTGACAACTAGATCTCAAAAACGTTGATGGACTCCACAGTTATGTAAATGATCATGCCGGGATGAAGTTGAGAAAATGCAAACTGTATCTCCAAAAAAACCCAGGTGTTAACTTCTTTTTGGTGAAACAAAAAAAGTTGTAAGAGGTAGCAAAGTCCAGTGGTTGTCTCCTAGCAGATGGCATTCAGAACCATATTATGTTGTATTTGATACATTTTTTCTCATTAAGTATTGTACAGTGTACAGCAGATCTGAGCATATCTACGTGGAAAACAGCACGCATGCACTATCTATTATACATGTATTAGCAGCAGTGTTTGTAATATAACACCAACACAAATATTCAAACTAATTGTTCAGTGCATACACCCCTGCAGTTTATATTCAACATTATTTTTGTAGGACAGAGCACTTAATCAAAAAACAATGAATAAAAAGTTTATTGCAAATTATCACCAGAATGTTGTATCAGAAATACAACTGTTTCAAAACAATTTTGGTTAAATTTATTGTTGAAATGGTCTCTTTCAGTCAATACGAGAGCTGCCTTTCAGCAATGTCCCTGTTAATGATGCATCTCACTTTTGATTTTGATGTCTTTCAATGAATTCCTCAGCAAGGGCATGTAGTCGTTCACTGTCAGGGTTCATAGTTCCCTCCAGCTCTTCATGATCCAAAGCTCCAATTTCATCTTCATCATATTCCTCCATTAACTGAAAATTTGAATGAGAAGTACATTAAGCTAGTCCCATTTAAACTAATGAAGGTGCTACACTTACAGTATGTGTAGGGAAATGTAAAATTAATAATATTATAAGAAAGAAAATAACATAAAATTAAACTGTTGTCAAACTTCATTCTAACAGCCACTCAAGTGGCAAGAAATACAACAAGTCATATTCAGTATTAAAGATATACTGTGTACATGTAGCTAATCAAAATGAATTTTCATAACCACTTAAATCTTCTTAGTTTTCAGAGCTAGAGAGTCCATACTATTCAATGACATGCAAAACACACCTTTTCAAATCTTTCATCAATAAGCTTCAGACCTATGACCAAAACAAACAATAAAATGTATTTCCATTTCTTTTGTCCAAGTTTAAAAGTAATAAGAAAATTACATGTATCATGTTGCTCAGATTACAACAAACCAAATAGTTTTAAAATTTCATGTTAACTTTACATGTACTGTAAGTCTGATCCCTGATTGAAATATTGACATTCTAGCTAGCTATCTACCCTTTTGAATTTATTGCTGATTGTGCTTACAAGAAAATCGAAATCCTGTAAGGTTGTATTAATTTTTATTCCTTTTTTTTTGTACATAACTTCCTATAATATTCGCATTCCCTTAAGTAATAGCAGTTTCAGATTGTGCCATTACATCTCAACTTATCAAATTTCAGAATTCCATCAGACAAACCGTTTCTTTCTTTTTTTTATGCTTAAAACTACTGTGGGTTTCTTACAGAAACAAACATACAGTTTTACCTTCATTTCTTCTCAAAACTGATGATGTCAAAGAATAGTTTGTGAATCTTGACTTAGTCTCCTCTTCTTCAAAGTGTGAAAATTCATCGTCATCCTCTGAATCGCTAGCTTCATCTGAAGGAAAAAAGTGGTCGTCTTCATCGTCACTTCTGATCAAGTCATCCTCACTGAAATAATTGAAGTGAGAAGCAAAATTAATCATTCTTGTAGGGGTGCAGGGATGGCGCAGTGGTGAGAGCGCTAGCCTCCCACCAAGGGGGTCTGGGTTCGATTCCTAGACTTGACGTCAAATGTGGGTTGGGTTTATTGGTTCTCTACTCTGCTCTGCGTTGTTTTTCTCTGGGTACTCCAGTTTTCCATCTCCTCGAAAATCAGCATCTTATATGATCTGCGTTAATTTGTTGATTTCAATTTACGGTGTCCCCAAATGGTGCTCCAACGCTAGAAGACTAGACACTTCAAGAAAGTTCCTTTCCTTCCTACGATGCTCTTGATAACACAGGTTCTAAACAACCTACCAGTATATTGTTAACTAAAGTAAAAAGTCTTGCACAATGGTGCCTGGTAGTTGCATTTGGAATAGCACAATAGCCATGCATGGTGACCTTGCATCATGATCGCATGGAACATGCAAGCAGACTTCATTTTAGGCACCTTCCCAATGCATTTCATGCAAATCCAGGCAATGCAGAGAATCCTAGTCTATAGTGTCATTTATTTGTTAAGATTACACTATAAAAATAAAAATAATTATTCATTATTACCTTTCATAATCTCCACCTCCTTCATTTGCCTGCAAACAACAATGACTAGCTGTCAAGAGGGGGTAATACACAAAATTACCAGTAGTACACTATTTATTAGATAAAACTTAACATTACACCTCACATTAAAAAAGATTGTCTGTTAATAGTTGCCTAAGAATCTCTCAATTTAAATAAATATTTATCCAGGGGCATGGATCCCTGACACAACACAAAAACAACGACATTAACTTAATGTTGTTGTTTTTGTGTAAACATTAAAAACGAGACAATCAATTAAGTTATAAAGGCAACATGTACGGCCGCAAGCATTACTGTTTAAGACAGCGCTTTAGTTTGATTTGAAATTTGCTGAGCATCTCCACTTAATGAATGTTTCTCGGAAGGGTGCTGTAGGTCCAAGCACCATTTATTCTGAAGCTCCCTTGATACTTAGCAGTTTTTGCAAATGGAGGGCACAGCTAATCATGGCTTCTGGTGTTATAGCCATGGAAAAAGTGCACGTGCCTAAACTATGAAAGTAAGTACAAAGGTGCAGTGCTATTCCGTGAAGACATTTATGGACTCAGTGATCCTTACCTTCAAAACAAAGTCATCTTCCAGGATGTTTTTGGGATCATCAAGATCCAGTGCATCATCCAAGGCAGCAACAATGTCAGGGTCAAGGTCGGGACGAGGTCCTGAGATTCAAATGGAAATTTAAAAAAAATTATATTTATATGGTTGAATGAAAAATGGAGTCAAAAGCAAACTACTCACAGGGCCATGTTTAATGTAGGGAACAGACGTTTCGCCCTTCGGGCTTCTGAACACTGAAGAAACCCTAACCCTATTTATTACTACGTGAAGTCAAGGTATCGTGTATCCTTCTTTGGATCCTGCTCGCAAGTGGCATTCTTCATTGGCGACACAGCATTTTTCATTCTACCTGCATATATATATATATATATATATAAGCTGCGGCTTATACATGAGTGTATGCGGTACATATTTGAGTTTTCAAGGATAATGAATGACAACATGCCATCACAGAAAGCTTGAAAAGAAAAATTAATAGAAATGATAAGAATCCTTTTTGATCATTATTTTTTGTTTTGAATCACTCCAGGAATGCAGGATTTGAAAAACTGCTGGTTGCAATCAGCAACTGCTGGGAAGGTCAGTATACAATGAAATCCCAGATTGACCAACAAATGAAAACCAGATAATCAAAATGAAAGGTAATAATACCATATGTTGGAGCAGCAAGGTTGAGCAAGCCTTCTGGTTGTTCGTATCGTGATGCAAACACCTCAGTTGGTAGCTGCACATTCCCAAACTACAAAATTAAGCCATTTGTTAGTTTACTCTTTTGGCTTTTTTCCCGTACAGGACATCTATGTCAGACACTGAATTAAAACAAAATTAACCATTCGTATTAACCCATTGATCCCTGGGAGTGAGACTTGACACATTTTCCTCTGTCTAACGCCAGACAACTTGTTTTCCTCAATGGACCTCTTTAGCTTGTATGTTTTGTTTTCCCATTTCAGACCAAGTGATGTTCCCAAGGGAATTTTCTTTTTGTTTTTACATACGTTATGCATACCATATGCACGTGCAGAAGACGACATTTGAAAGAAACTGTTCCCTGGAGTAACATCACATGGTCTGAAATGGGAAAACAAAACGTGCAAGCTAAAGAGGTCCATTGGGGAAGTCCTAGGGCATTTGAGGTGTCAATGGGTTAATAATGTTGATTGGATAAATAACCACAGTAAGCAATAAATGCATTTTCAAGTATTTTGGTTTCCAACAAATCATGGCTGTATTTTGCATAAAGAACATTGCTGAGCTTGGATACAAATGAAATCAGACAACCAGCACTTTCACTGCATTGCTGTGATTGTTCTGTGTATGACTTACGACATCAAAGCATAAGCAAAAAAAAAGGCTATAATTATTTACTGCTTAAAATTTGGCCATCACAAGATTCAACAAAATCACAAAAATGGGATTGATCTGTCACTTACAAAAGATTATCATTCTGCCGACAAAACCCTATTATCACTAATTGAAATTTTGAGGACATGGAAAAATACCTGTATATGTTCCTTGGTCTCCAGGAAGGAGACATTTTCCGGTAGAGGCTCTAGGGTTGGGTTCGTGCGGGGTTTAATATGTTGAAGATAATCATAATCATCATCAAAGAAAATTCCAAATTTCTTTTCCTCCTCTTTCCTTCTATGTTTGATGGTTCTGAATTTAAGATAACAAATATTGGATGAGAGAGAGAAAAGGTGTAACACATCAGTACAGAAAATACTTTATTAGCGGAAGGCGCGCATGCGGAGCACTATGGGTAAGAAAATATGGACATCCACCTGTGAAAGGAAAATTTTTTTTGGTCACCATATGACCGTATGTACGTCCACCCCTACATGTGTGCCAATGTGACCAATATCACATGACCAAATCACACGATCAATTTTAGAGCTCATCGAGGTGACCATACTCCAACTAATTCACAGCATACATCTTTGATATTGGACATTCATGTTATGGACAATTGACGCCTGTCAAAACAAGGTATCCACTGACCAGTATCACATGGGCTCAAGTATCACAAGGCTCAAGTTTAGAACTCATTGAGGTCAGGTGTTTTTTTGTTTAAGTTGACCGCTGATCAGGTACCGGGTTTCGATTAGATCACAGGCTCAAGCCAGGTTAATGTTTCGTGTGAATAAATAAGACAGGAGCTCTGCTTTTAGGCTTGGCTTTATCAACATATTATCTATCTTGCTTAGCAGGGTGCAAGTCCTACAAACAATGATTCATACAATGATTTGCTATTAGTCTCTCCCCACAGGGCTTTTCAGGACTAATTTTACAATACTTTTGTGGGGGACTTTAGCCAGACTGCTTGTTACGCAGTTTACAATTAATTTTTATGGAAGTGAAAGATGCCCCCGTCCACCTTAGGTTAGACCACAACACCGGGGACTACAGTGAGTGGGTTCTTTAACGTCCCATACTATTTAATTTCCAACAAGGGTTATGAGACGGGACCTCCGGTTTACAGTCCTTATCCGAGAAGACTTGAAAGTCTAACCATTTGCAGATGTAATTACAAAGGCAGCACATTCTCCTCAGTTATTTTAAGACCCTGAGTGTTGGTCCAGCCGGAGTCGAACTCACGACCTCCCGCATGACAGCCCGATGCTCAACCAACTGAGCCACCGGTGCGCGGTGCAAATCGATGTCTTCTGATTGAGATATATATAACTCATCTCCTTAAGAACATGGATACATATTTCCAGCAAGAAGGATACAAGATAGGAACAGATCCATGCCTCTCCCTAAATCAGCCATTAAAAAAAAAATGACTACCCCATTTGTCAACTTTATAAACTTGTGTGGCTTGTTTGAAGCAAAATGCAAGGAGTATGTTCTACACAGCCAAAATTTATTTTTTTGAAAGATATACTAATGTCATTTTGATGCCTGATTAATCCTGTCTGTAATCTAAAACTGATTAGTGAATTTAGAGTTTTGGTCAGGAAAGGTATGAAAGCTTAATGAGTGACAGCTATCACTTTCTTCTCTGCTCTGCCAAGGAGGTCAAGGACATTAATTTTTTACAATCCCAGAAAACTTATAAATCTCATGAGTAAAA
>OX421449.1:47204877-47207377 GCA_949126865.1 Montipora capitata | reverse complement strand
GGACGATCCTTGCGACAGAAACGATCAGTCGTCCGAGATAGACTCGAGTTCCATCCTTGCGACAGAGACGACCGGAAAAGACTCTCAAGCGATCGCATATTTTTAATGGAAACCGGGTTCAAACGATAGAAGCGACAGAAGCGTCGGAACACATCCCATGATGCACCTGATTGCTTACTTCACGTCCATATACACGCTTCAAAATGGCGGCAAGCAACTCGAATAACACCTCTACATTTATGGAAGAAATACAGCGGTATGAATGTCTTTATAACAAATTTTCGAAGGATTATAAGAACAGAAGAACCATATATCGGCCGAACCCAAAACCGATGCTTTCTTCGATTTTCTCTGTCTCTTCTTCTTCGCAAACTGAACACGGAGAAGCAAATAACAAGCCAAAAGTCTTCTTCTTCGATTGACTGCCGCCATTTTAATTTCGACTAGTCGGCAAAAAAATTCCTAGTCCCAGTCTTTTTTACCGTTTGATCCGATACAAACGATTTAATGGAAACCAAGGTATCGCAAGAATCGCTTCAATCGCGTCTGTCGTTTTTCACCACGGGAAGCTCTTTTCAAGCGACAGAGACGATTCTAGCGACAGGGACGATTATTTGGAAACCAGCCTTAACATGTCTGGGAACGATTATTAATTTATATTTTAAAGCTGTTGTTTCTAAGGTTTGCAGATACCCAGCGGCCGGCGTGCGGAAACGAAGACCCCGGAAAAAAGTAAAATATTGATATGTGACCAGCAAAACACAGCATTGCGTTGCTGTTGTTTGCAGTGAAACTTAATTCATTTCTGGTGAATTATCACATGGTCTTTGTTTTCCATCTGCCATCGCCGACCACGTGAACAAAAGAATGGAGGGCAATGGGGACGAGAATGCACACCCGAAAGAATCGCGAGAGAAAAGGATGAGTTGCGCATGTGCAAGTGACTTTTCGGCCTTTGTTCAGCGGCTGGTGAAAGGACCGTATCTTCCATTTTGAAAGGATTGGAGAACTGTTAGTTCATGCAGCCAAATTTCCGATTAAATAATTTCAAATTCACATACAAATAATGTCCAAAATCAGAATCCAAAAATTCTACATTTACAAACCCGATGGCTCATGCTGTTAACGGAAATCGAATAACGTCACAATTATGAAGTTTCATAATGAATTATTTGTTGTATTATTTTGGCAAAAAAGCGAAAATTTTAAGGATAAACATTAGTGTTTGAAATTAGCAATGTTAATGGCTTCACACTGTGAACGTCACTTTCTCCGAATTTTATTGCATGGGAGAAGATTTGCATTATGGACGAAGACGTTTATGAATCTTTGATTCTCATTGCTTTTAACAAAACTTGAACTAAATATCGATGCTGGTGACACGCAGTCCCAGACACCCTCAGGTTAGTGGTGAGACCAAATAACAAGAATTCTCTTCTAAATGAATTCATTGAATCGGCAGGTGCAATTCTGCCCACAGCCAGAAATAACCCCTCTTCGATTACACCTGCCTAAATTTGTCAATAATCAACGCACTTAGTCTGAATAAAGATCAAATGTGCGACTTTTTGTCCCCTACATTTACAATTTAATTGCGACTTAGGCTAAATTAAGTAGAAGCCTGCCTCACGAAGAGAAAAATTAATACTCTGTGAATTTGATTGTTGAAAATTAAGAACTCATGACGGCCTTAAGCGAAGCAATTCGCCACAAACGTTGGAGACAAGCTCGTTTATTGATCGAGGCCGGTTCTGACATCAACCAACGATGCCAAGCTGACAAGAGAACCGCGTTAATGGAAGTTTGTTTCCTGGACGAAGAAGGCAAAGCTCTTGGATTAGCGAAGATGCTTTTGGAAAATGGGGCCGATCTTGGTTTTCAAGACGCCAAAGGGCTCACCGCTCTTTCATACGCTTGCATTTTAAGGCGCAGCAAACTCGTTCACTTGTTCCTTCGGTTCGTGGACTACAATTTGAATGCTGTTGACCGCGATGCAAACACGCCGCTGTTTCATGCAATTACGGTTGGAGATCTTTCAGTTGTAAAGATGCTAATCAAAAAACTAAGATACTACGACTTAACTGTTGACACGCAAAACCACAAGGGAGAAACTCCACTGATTCATGCTTTAAAAATAGGGAACATCGAAGCGGCAGAGCTGTTGATTCGAGAATGAAAGGCTTCGCTTGAAATCTGCGACTTGGAGGAATTCAAAACCGCTGCACAATGGAAAAAGGAAGTTCAACAAAAAGATGTGCAGATTATTTCGGCGTTTTACGGTATTGAAAATAAACAAAACGAACAGACGAATTCGGCACGAAACTTACGAAAGACGACAAGTGCAAAACCCATAAAATTTTGCAGTTTCCCTGAAATGAGCGAGGCTCAAAAGTTCAACACGGGCAGACCTCTCACAGCGCCCGGAATTATTCAAGTCTCGGATTTTTTTTCTCCTTGTACACCAGTCCAAGAAGAATTGTTGCAACTTTATAAGATTTAT
>OX421449.1:47187377-47194877 GCA_949126865.1 Montipora capitata | reverse complement strand
ACTCAGAAACGGAAAATTCTGTTGAGTACAAAATAAGTAACTGTATAGGTTATACAAAGCACTGACAGTCCTTACCCGATTCAGCTGCTATCAGTGACAGGAAAAGTATGTTTTCTTCTTTAACATCGTGGTCCTGTAAGCAAAGGAAGAAATAAATTTGGTTCTCAAAATACTGTTAGCTGGGAGGTGAATAAATCACGAAAACATCTTGAGAGTAAGGAGTAATTGAGACAAGGTGTATTTACCAATAAAACTCTGATGGCCATGAGCGCTGTTATACGGCAAAGAAATAAGAACAAAGAGAAAGAAAATGTTAACTACACGATTCAAACTCAAAAATGACTGGTTTTCAATCGACCAATCCAGGCGCACAATCAAGTAATTAATTGAGCCAATCACAGAAGACGCTGGCAGACAAATAAGCCAATCAGATGGCAAAACACAGATATATGTTATTTTTAAGTCAACGCTTTTAAGTGCTTTTAGCGCTGGGCGCTACTTGGCCATTTCCGAGTACATATCTGCCTCCTCTTCAAAGCGAGTCTAAGTGAGAAGTTTCTGTGATGGTATGAATAAAGACTAATTTTCGTACGAAAAACTTCGCACTTAGACTCGCTTTGAAGAGGAGACAGATATGAACTCGGAAATGGCCTACTGAGGACACTTTACAGAAACCAAATCCAATCGTAGGTTTGTTTTTGAGCAGAGGGGAAAACCGGAGTACCCCGGGTGAAAATGTAAAACTTAAACGCTCCACCCTTTCAAGTTTGGTACGCTTCGCTCCATTCTTGGCTTTCCACCTACGCCCTCTTAAAATGTGTTGAACACATAAACTATTAAAAAAAACTGTAGTTTTTTAATGCATACTATTAATGTCAAATGATGTAATCTCCTATGTAACCACGTGCTCTGAGTCGTCTTTTCCGGACACAAGAATGTCGTCAACCCGACAGATTACCACGGGATACCTTGCAACACTTCCTCAATTTTTGACTGAAAAATTGCACTGGCACTTGCCACACCGAAAGGCAATCGGGTAAGGCGAAATAAACCTTTGTGTTTGTTAATAGTCACGTATTCCCTAGATGCCTCATCTAGCTCTACTTAACAATTAGACCCGTAGCCCTTGAGAGCGAAGGGTCTAATTATTTTAGTATCACCCAACTAGTCGGACAGAAAAGGCAATAATAAAGTTAGCAAATGCAAGTCGAAAATATATTTATTTGGTAATATAACGAAAGAAAGCGTCACGCTTTTCGCTACTCGAAGACTATTACTAATAGTCCTCTAGTACCGTAGCCAATCAAAATGCAGCATTTGCATTAGTCCACTAGTTGGGTGATACTAATTGCTGATACGCACGGGATAAATCTAATTTTGTGAATTTCTTACCTCCGCTGAGTGACAAAAAGCTCTTCAGGGTTGGGCAAAGGGTGCTGGTCTACTTTTAGCGCAGATGAATTGACTGTAACCTTAGAATCTGCGCAAATGCGAATACTAGATTTGTCTCCCGCCTTAACTACGGGAACGATTGGGGCTGCCCATTCGGAGTAGCGGGCTTTTTCCACCACCCCCATTTCTTCCAATCAATCTAGCTCTTTTTCTATGCCCGCTTTCAAAGCACGCGGAACTGATCTTGGCTTGAAAAAAAGTTCCCAGTTCGTCTTTAAATACCTCTTTATGCTTATCACGAAGAGTTTCGAGGTCAGTCGTGACTTTCTTAATTGTTCCCCAATCCAATTTCAGGCTTCTCAACCAGTTCCTTCCGAACAAGGCTGGCTCATTTCCTTCAATTACTTGTAAAGGAAGTTTGGCGTTCTGCCCGTTGTAGCTAACGTCAACAACAGCTTGAACTTTCATCTTCAGTTGTTCTCCAGTGTAAATTTTTAACTTCAACTGAGAGTTTTCAAGTTGCAACGCGGGAAATGTTTCGTTCCATGCATATATGCTTCCTCCGAAATCACTGAGACGGTTGCTCCTGTGTCAAGCTCCATGGAAATATTAGTTCCATTGCTTACAGTTGAGTCATCCTCTTCTACGTATCGAATCGGTTTTCCATCTCTGTCGCTGGACTTGACATTCGCTGCTCCCATTTTAGGCACACCTTCGCAATGTGTCCTTTGTGCTCGCAAAAATGACACTCCGTTTCCTTAAAACGGCAAGTTTGTGGTGTGTGGTCACCACCACAACGGAAACAGGGCTTGGCAGTTTTCCCTTTCTTTCGATTAAAGTTCTGAATTGGGCGTTTCTTTTCCCTTGAACGTGCTCCACTTAACGAGTTAACGTTAACCGCACCAACCGCCGGGGAATTCTTGAAATTGTCCACAGCGCCTTGCCATGTCAACTTTTTCTCCGTGAGTATTTTTTTCTGTACGGCGCTGCTTTTCAATCCACACACAAATCTGTCGCGCAGAGCTTGCTCTAGAAACTCAGCGAACTCACAGCGTTCAGCGTTTTGTTCTAAGATAGCTGCGTAGTCTGCCACACCTTCCCCTTCAAGTTGATCCCGCTTGTGAAAATGGAACCGCTCGGCGATTATTAGGGGCGCTAGCTCCTTATACTTGTGCTCAGACGGCTTCTGTGGTCCTTCTCGGTGTCGATGCCATTCGCAATCGCGACGTGCTCAAATCTCTCTGTGTAAGCACTCCACTTCTCTTTGCTGGCATCAAAAGCTTTCAAGTTTCCAATAGTACTATACGCCATGGTGTTTGCTAAAAATCCCCGTCGCCAGTTGTCGAGTTCTTACGGGTTCTTATTCTACTACACAGAAACAGTGATAATTGTAATTGTAATTGTATTGATCCCGATTATACAGTTGGTTACTATTGATATACAAAATCAGATCTCGTGGTTACATAGGAGATTACATCATTTGACATTAATAGCATGCATTAAAACACTACAAAGACTGGCTATAGAAAACAAGCCCCGACTTCGCCATAAAATCACCTACCTGCTGCTCCAGTAGCCACGGTGGCATCCATGAGTATGACGTGATCTTCACTAATTCCTTTTGGAAGACGATAGTAATGAAGCTGGAAAAAACAACAAAAAGAATCAGTGTTGCAAGTACCCTACACATTCTCGTCACCAGAGCCTCGGATCGACCCAAGGCTCTGGGTTACTCTATGTAGGAGAACATGCGCCGTAGGGCTCTTATAGCCAAAAATTGGCTATTTGAACCTTACGGCGCCTGCTCACTCCTCGTGCTAACATGAATGCACCAATTAGAGACGCTTTTCATTGTTCTTCACGAAAACCAACGAGAAGATACTTTGTTTCAGGGTTCCACAGAGCTCCTCTCTCCCTCAGTCAAGACAAGAGCTCTGAGCTCGAGATTGGTCCCCTACGCTGAATTTCTCTATATCTCTCTCTTCTTTGGTGTATCGGAACGATTCTCAGCTGAGCAATGATAGAAACTTCAAAATTGATTTAAGGATCCGAGTGTTTCCTATAGGAGTCGAGCCTCCGACTTTCCGTTTTTTAATTGGAACGCTTCTCCACCAGGGCTATTAGAGGAAAGCGGTTGGAGTCAGATCAATGAATGAGTTCCAAGGTGACAAACGTCCTGCCCAATCTGTGCGGTTGAAAATGACAAGGCTATCAGGATTGGCTACAAAAAAACTTCTTGCGACTTTTTTAACCAATAAGAGGAAACCATGTGTCATTAGCTCGGAGGTGTTTTCCCGCGCTATGCGCCCGGCTGCACGTGATTACTCTGACTTCCAATCGGTCTATTTGATTTTCATAGTATGTTAGGATTGGCCAGATCAGGTAATTTAAAACACAGTCTCGCACTCCATGTACTGTGTGCAGCAAAGTACCCACCTCAGGTTCTGACGTGTATTCATTTGTTTGGATGAGAATCTTTCCTATTCTAATATCTTTGACCACAGATTCCAGCGCTGGTTCCATTGTTTCACCCGCGCGCAGGATAGAAACACCACACAACTGCAGAGGAACAGGACAAAAAAACCCATCGATTAACAGAGAAGAATCGGTTTACGAAATGGTTTACAATTTGGTTTTCAATACAATGTGTGATGGAAATGAATTTAAGAACACCATTGTTGAATCCAATATTGGTCGTCAGAGAGCGACTTGTATCAAAGCAAATGCATGCAAATACAGTGCTTTGACCACCTTGTTGAAAGGCTGGATAACTTTATCCAGTGGATAAGTCACTTCCAGAGTATAAAATATACTTCATATTACACATTAACCAAGGTTTTCGAAGACGCCTTTAGTTTGATGTGCTTAAAGTGCGCATATTCACGGTTGTGAGAGCAAATACTGAAATTGCTGCACAAACCGAAACTGCCAGATAGTAACTTATCTACTGGATAAACGTTATCTGAGCAACCGTCTGGCCACGCAAGTTGATTCAGTTTATCGTGATGTAAACGACAGCAAATGGAGATTTTACGTGAAACGCAAATGTGAAAAGTGAACACGTGACCATGATTTTCCCGCCATTTTTCGCATTTGCTGGTTGCCGCTTGCTGTCTTGCCGTTTCTACGGAAAAACCTTAAAATAACAATGACCAGAACCAGGTTTTCTGAGCCCGCGAGACTGAGCACCCTCAGCAAACCACTGTTTTAACGAAAACCGCTGGTCAGCAATCTGGTTCTGGTCATTGCTGTCTAAGGTCTTCCGTTTCTACGTGAAAGCAGGCATTACCTACTTTTATACAACGTGCAGTGCATTTTGTTCTCCCCACAAATTTTGCATAAACTGTTGTTTGTAAATGCACTTCAATTGTGGACGATCGATAACCATGAAAACCTAATTTTTCTGGCTTGTTTGACTTACCGGAAAATGGTATTTGGGTTTTTTTCCCACAAACTTGTTATGTAGAAATAAAATTCCACGTATACGGCAAACGCAAAACTTAGCTACTTTCATATTACCCGCAATGCATTTTGTTTTCCCCACAAATTTTGCATTCTCTGTTTTCTCAAATCCCATAACACACCTTGTCTACCTCCCAAAATTTTGCATAGGCATTGTTTTCGACTTCTCTTGGGACATCTTCATGTCCCAGAAGCAATTGCAAACAATGATTATGCAAAATGTTGGGGGTAAACTAGATATATTATGGGATTTGAGAAAGTAGTGAATAAACTGTTGTCAACTATTCCCAACTCCTTGTCGCAATTTACGTCATGAACTCAAGTCTCTGTTGACACAAAAAGGCTTCATCGAAACTCGCAAAACTTGACAGGTAAGAATTTTTATTTTATATCGCATCTTTTTCTACAAACAATGTTTAAAAGTCTCCCAGTTTTTGTTTTTGTTTTTCGTTAACTAAGCACTCTAGATTTACAGAGGCCATTCTGAGTTTCCCGGCCGTCACGCAAAGCTAACGTCACAAGCTTCACTACATTTTACGTGAAACGTGACGCGGCAAGCCGACGTTTGATATCTCACCCTTTTGCCTGCAAATTTTCTTCCTTCATAGACGGTGCCTTCCATTGTAGTAACAACATTTTTCTAAACACAAAGTTTGAACAAAACCCATTTATATGCTGTGTTCTCTATGGCGACTGAATTAAATGACACACATTCAGTAGTTAATAACCCTTTTATCCTAAAGACTGACTGTCATCTAATTTCTCCTTACAACATTACAACTCAATAAAACACGTACGTTATGAGAATAAAGGAAAATATAAAAATTCCTGATTTATGGACAGATTCTCCTCTAAGAGTGATGAGATGTGAAGGCTCGAGGGTTAAAACACAACGCTGACTTGTCACAGCACTGAACGGCATGGTCTACCTCACTCGTTAGGGATCATTTTGAAATGCCCCAACTTGAAACCTCTCAACCTATGGCAAGCATACTGTGTCATGTTCCCCTCAAGTTACAGTTGAACACCGTTATTTCGAAGTCGCCGGTATTTCGCATTCTCCGCTATTTCTAGCTAATGTACATTTCCCTTGGTTTTGCTTATTCGTACTAATTTTTGCTTCCTACGGACTTGATGCAACCTTTTATTTCGAATTTTAATTAAACAGGAGGTTAAATAACTTCAGATACTGTCAGAACACATTGTGACAATTGTCTTCGTCCACTGCGCACAATTCAAATTACACAATCTGCCAGTCCCGCAAAATAAACCACAATTATGAATTGTTCTGAAGCAAAGATTTCTGGCAGAGAATTCCTCTTAACACTTCTATATTTGCAGATCAAGTTACAATCTTTGTTTTGATTGAAATAACGAAAATATAACGAAATTCTTAGATACGACGTAAAAGGCCCTCCAGCATCACGATATAATTCCGTGATTAATTATGCTGATTGAACCAGTTATTTCGATGCCCCGTTTATTCGAACTATTTTCCCTTTCCCTTGCGACTTGGAAATAACGGGGTTCAATTGTACTATGGACTATGGACTAAACAAGTTTGAAAAAACACAACTAGCAGTCGGTTAGTCCTGAAATCAAACCAATGAGGGGCTTAAGGTTTACGTACTGTTTAAAAATGAGCAGCAGTGTTTTATCGGATTTGAGGCTCATGCACGTGACGTATTATCGATCTTTTGATAGGCTGTTAGCCCCATGAATTACTAATGTCCTGTGAAAAATTCCATCTCTGTTTTGCTAGGACTTTTGATTGCCACTTGGATTATCAGTCACGACTCAATTAGTTTGAACATAAACAGGGGGTTGGAGCAAATCCTTTTAAAGTGTGCCTTTCCGACACTTAGCCACAAAATAAGTGCTTTACAACCAAGCTACTTACCTTGAATGGTAAGAGAGACAGAGCATGCTCAATGAGTATTCTCATGAGTCTCTTTGAATAAAAGATAAAATCATCCCTACTAGCTTCCTCATTTCTAAAAGCAGAGAACATTCCAACACCAGAGTCACATTTTCCATTCATTTTGGGTGTAGATTTTAAATGATACTGGACTTAGAGAATCAGACTACTACGCGGGAGATTCTTCAGTGGGACGAAAACCTTACTACTGTAGATCATTGCTTTACGTCTTTAAACCAATAAAAAAGTGGCCTCTGTGAAGATTTCTACTAATAGAAATTTCAAGCATGTTTCTCGCATTTATACTAAGCACAAGCACGAAAATGCAAAAGCAGTAGCATTTGAATTATGTAATACTTCCTCTTTCAGGAGAAAAGACAGTAATTATTACAGTGGAACCCCGCCTTTAATACGGCCACCTCGCTAATACGGGCACCTCGTTATTACTTCCACTTTTTTTGGCCCAGCGAAACGGCCATACATTTTCTTGTAGAAAACCCTCGTCAATGCGGTCATCCGTTAATACGGTCAACGGCCACAATTTAAAATCCAAAGGGTAGAATCCTGTATAATTTCACCCCGTGAATACGGCCACTTGCGCTAAATTTGGAATACCAAAACGCCTGTGTCATTTTAATTTCATTGACCTATGTAATTTACCACGGTAATCGAACAGCCGATTTACTTGCCAAAGTACTGTCAGCAACACTCCTCCCTGTTTTCATTAC
>OX421449.1:47164877-47177377 GCA_949126865.1 Montipora capitata | reverse complement strand
CGCACATGCATAGGACCGGCCGACAAAGGCTTTTTCTAGAGCCGTTACATTCATTCCTGGACAAGAACTCTGTTAATGAAAGAGCACCCTTTCCAAGGGTTTACGCATCACTGGTTTCCTCCCTTAGGAGCAACGAAAAGTGACGTCTTTTGCTATATATTTGCATTCAGTGACTTGCAGAGTACATTCCTCTGAAGAAGACCACAGAAGGCGGTGGAAAATTTAGTTTTAACCTTTTTAGATGTTTTAAACCCCATTTCTTAGAACTTCAATTATGATCACAGATCGCTCCAACAGTTTTACAAACAACATAATATACTGACAAATAAAAGCAAGTTGGGCCTTGCGTCCTGGGACGCATTAAAATTTCGATGATGCATTTTTTGGATTTTATTTGCGTAAAAATGCACGATTTCTGCGTTAACGCGATCCCTGACGACGACAAAGAAGGTGAGGAAGACAAAAGACAAAGAAGACAACGAAGACAACGACAAAGAAGATGTATTGAAGAAGACAAAGAAGATGCAGATGCAGGTACAGACGCATTCACGTTGTACGTCAAGTCAAATTTATTTAACTTCAAACCTTAATACATTATGAAAATAATTGTTATCATTCTGACCAATCACTTATAACAAAATAGATGGCTTACGATAATATAATTGATTACAACATGTATGTTAGGGTGGAGTTTAGATCACTCAAATGGCAAAGCTAATGCAGCAGACAATCCAAAAGAACTACTGGTAACTAATGCTCAAGAAAATGCTAGAAAATAATAAAGTAACATTCTTTTTGATAAAAGGGTATTTCTTCACATACTTAGGCAAAACATGACAATATCCACAACAATAATAAAGAACTAACCAAAATTTTTGGAAGTTATGCAAATTATTTGCAGATAAATTAATGAATGAAGATAAATATCATTATAATTGTACAGTATATATAAGAGACTGATTATAAATTTAACATTTTTCAAAGTACATCAAGGTAAAGCAATAAGCAATACCTGGATGATCAAAGTTGTATTCATTTCTATTTGCTGCTTCATGCTGTTCTGGAGTCAAAACCTGACAGGGAAAATATTTACATGTATTATGAAATATTTAGATTAGAGGCTATGATCTTCACGGCTATGGACGCAGAGAAGCCTGAAAAACTCAGGACTTCAATAGGGTTTCAATCCATGACCATGTGATGCCAGTGCGATGCTCTAACCAACAGAGCTAAGAAGCCACTGATGTTGGGAGCTGGTCATTTGTGGGTTCAAATGTTCCTGGGATGAATGAATGACTGAACAAAATGATATACGAAATGAATCATATATTCAACTCCCTTGATATTATATCTGCAATTCAATGTATTAGTCATTTTTTCATATGTCATTTTGTTGAAAATACTTAAAACAAGGTTAACCCTTTCAGCCCCGAGGGGTTCCCCATTGACGAGTAAAATCGTCTGGCATTAGACAGAGTAAAATCTATAAGTGCCATTTGGCACTCTCGGGGCTGAAAGGGTTAAACGGGGACATAGTTTTTGGATGCTGTTAGCTTACCCCTTACAGCCCCAAGGGGTTCCCCATTGACGAGTAAAATCGTCTGGCGTTAGACAGAGTAAAATCTATAAGTGCCATTTGGCACTCTCGGGGCTGAAAGGGTTAACTTAGAGGTAAGACCTCGAGATATTATGTTTTATTTATCTCTCAGATAGTACCTGCCCTATGATTGGTCAATTTAGTGGGCCATATTCTGCAGTACGGCCCGCTATACGGCCTGCGAAACAAAACATTCTCAAGCAAGTTTTTTATGTCGTTCATGTTACAGAAACTTGTGAAACTGTTTGAATCATGCTAGCAACTATTTCAAAAAGCCAAGAAGATTTATTAGTTTTTCGGATTTTGATGCACCAATCTTTGTGGCAGTTGAACCTTCCACTTGACTTCAACTAGTTTCCTTTCCCATGTACCTGATTACCTCAGAGATATGATAAATATCTTACTAACCATGTTTTCTCAGTCCCTACTGTAAAATTACAGATCCTCATTTTTTCCTGTTGATAAGTGGCCTTCACGCTTCACGCTTGGGCCAAATAAATCAACAGGAAAAAACTTGGTCTGTGATTTTACAGTACAGAATTCAAACTCGGTATAGTAAGAGGTCTCATAATTAAGTAAGAGGTAATTACCCTGTATCACCTAGAGGTATATCAGGGTTGAGAGGTATATTCAGCTACATCTGCTCCTAATAGGTATATCAGCCAAAGAAGAGATCTGTGGGAGCTGGGACATTGAACAAGATTGTCAAAAGATAGAAGTGTTCCTTACACTTATCTAGACAATATCTTTAATTATTATTGTCCAGATATTAAAGTGTTAGGATCACTTTGACTTTTTGCCTTTCACCCACACTTCAAATACATGTACATTCATCAGTCCTTTCACGGGAACACATGTCGTAGCAACAAATGGACCTGCTCCCAACTGAGTAGCTTCATAGCTCAATTGGTAGAGCATCGCACCATCAATGCGAAGGTCATGGGTTCAAAATCCCATAGAAGCTACCTTAATTTTTCTGGTGTCTATAAAAGACAATTATAATAATTTTATATACTGTCCAGATAAGTGCGTGGATCACTTTTTTCTTTGATTTATAACCCGCACTTCAAATATATACATTTACTTCAAATAGTAGAAATAGTCATACAGATCTATTCATTATGATCTGTTGGTTTTAATTTGTAATATACATTTTAGTAAATTTCTTGACAGAAGTAGAGCTAAAATCTCACCTTATAGAAGGAATCAAGGGAAAGCATGCTGACCCAAGGAACGCCAAGCTGTTCTATGATTTTATTTGCAACAGTTGTTTTACCTGATGCGCTTCCCCCACACAAACCTAAAGCAAAGACAGACGTTCACCATGTACCATGCCATAAGTATTGGAAATTGCATGAATGTAAGTGCATTTTATGATTTAAGGGCACAAGTGACATTTTGACAGTTCTAAAAATTGCACAAGCCGTGGGCAAGTGCAATTTGAGGACTCTCAAAACATCACAAGTAGCCATAAATCACAAAATACACGAGCAAGTTCACGACAGATGATTTTTTATTTATTATTTTATACATATTCAACAAAATTACTCAATTGCTGTGTTTCCAAAGCAACTTCCATATTGAACTTTTTCAATCTATAACCTATTTAACCCATTGACTCCCAGGGAGTTCCCCATTGATGAGTAAAATCGTCTGGCGTTAGAAAGAGTAAAATTCCAAGTCTGGCCAGTTTAGGCCGGTTTGGGGTGTCAATTATTATATTGACCAATCAGAAATGCAATATTTTCTCAAGAGTACATTTATTAATAAGAGAAAGGTACTGTACTACAAGATGGGAATTCCGAAATTAAAGACTTATAGAATTCCTGTCTGTAGACAGAGTAAAATCTATTACGGTACGTCTCACTCCTTGGAGTCAATGGGTTAAATATGAACACTGTTCACCACAGTAAGGTATGTAAGGTAAGTTGTGGCAATGGAAATCCCAGTAAAATGCACCCAAACTTAAATATTTTTCATTCCTAAATATAAATCTCTGATTCCAAAGAAAACATAAGTCACCATTGTTACCGAGAATATAGCTTTTTCTGTGCCATTCAAAGGCACGTAAGCTTGGCTGAACTAGCACTACTGTAATTTCGATCCATGCCCATGATGTGAGAGGCATACAGTGTAGGTATATTTTCGATTTTACATCAAAAATGCTTTGCATTCCTGTTTTCAAAGAAATTTTGCATTGCAAAGAAGTTTGTGAAGTAAAACTAAGAATAAACCCATGCTTCTCACATCACGGTTCTGCGTCCAAATTAACTGTTGAAAAGTGTTGGTAATGACATGGCCAAATTAAGATATGTGCTGCTTGCTGTAGTTAGACTTGGTCAGTCTTCAGAGGTTACTGACCCACACATAGTCAAATAGACTAGACTTGAACACACTCAAGACTTGATTACATTCTCCTTTAATAGCTAATTCAAAGCGCTTTTTAATACATAATGGTATAAGCTAGCTGAACTTGATCAAGTATAGAGGGAGTATATGATGTTTCCTTCCCAGTAAACTATCTAATTTGTACGTGAGCACAACACCTTACGTACACATCGGTAAATCCTGAGGTAAATCCTGAGGAACTAGGCATTTTGAATCCTGTGTGAAATCCTAGTATAAGAAAGGACTAGTTCCCACAAATTAATATGTTGGCTGTGTATGCAACAGGTAAACATCATATTTCCACGTTGATTAATTTTAAGCAACAATACTTCCGATTCCTATCAGGCAAGTAATGGATCAAGTTAAAGATAGACAGGTCACGTCAACTAAGTGTCACACTTTCCTTAACTTTACTACATTGCTGCGACACATAGTTTTGATTACTTTGGGTGTCTTCCCTGCCACATAAAAGCAACATTTTGAGGTAAGAATGGTATTTAAAAACATGTTTGCTTTTGGTGGGTAGATTAATACTGTAGATAATAATTGAGTTTAAGTGCATTTTTAATAGAAATTATCACACAAGGGCAAACACTGGACATTTCCAGCACCACAACTTGCCTTCCATAGCCATTTATTTCATTGTCCAGAGGTGCTGGGCTTACTTAGTGTCTGACAGTAAAATATAATTGAGTTCAGATAAAATTTACCAATGACAAACGGTTCTTTGAGTTGTCCTTGAGAGTTATACCATGGAGGACGACCTAAATATAATAACAAGAGTTCATTAAGGCAAGTACTGTTCCCTATGAAGTCAGACATAATCCTACATGTACATGTGAACCTTGAAGTCACATACTTCACAAGTATGCTGAGGGGTTTTCAATACTAGAATCTATAGAATCCTTATTCACCTTTACAACTCGGCGGCCATTTTGGAGTCCGTGGGGAATAAAGGCTTTGTCTTTGCATTGTCTTTGCCCGTCCAGCCTCACACTGAATGAGAGGTTCGACGGGCAAAATCTTTAGTTTGGACATTGAGTGATATGGGCCAATTGTGGAATCTAGAATCTTTATTGTAGAATTTCATTATTATAGTACAGTACATGTTGAAAATGCACTGCTCACAGTTAGCAAAAGCCAGTTTAGGCTTTGCTTGTTGTTCCATGCCCTTCCACCAGCTGAAGAACAATACATTAAAACCATTTCCCATCATCAGTCAGAAGGGCTGGGAGGGTTGGAAGGGATTTGTCCCAATGGATACCCCAAGGGGGTCGTCACATGGGACTGGTGACAGGTAAAATCCAACCATGTCTAATGAACAGGAAGAAAGTAAAGGGAAGATATCGATTAAATTTGTTGTCATTCAAATGAGTCAACTATTGTTACAAAAGAATGTTTTGTTTTACCAGCAAATAAGGCTCTGATTAGGACTTAAAATTAATTGGAAAGGAAATCGTCTTTGCATTTTTTTTGTTGAAATTCATATCTGCCAACCAATGGAACAAAAAGAACCCTTTGTTTTGGCATCCAACAAGGCTCCCTTTGGCACATGACTAACAACAACTGATGTCACCGATATATCTCTGCGCCAAGTGATGTAATGGTAAATTGGCCTCTGTGAACCTCTAATGTTGAGGCTATTACCGTCTGTAATCAAATGGAATGTCTTAATAGGATTATGGTTTATCTTCTCAAATTGTTATGCTCCACGGTTGTGAAAGGGCTTCTGTGTTGACTAAATACTAATCAAACCGCAGTCCAGGCCTGGAGGAACTACTTAATTTTCATTTATTTATAGATGTATTCTATTTTACTCCACACGATAAAAAAGATGTGACATATATAGGCTTACTACAAACACTAAAAGGCGTAGATCAAAAGGGACCCTCTTGTATTTTCCCTTGAGCTGCCAATGAGGCAAATACGAGACTGCTTTTCGTGTGCCAAAAATGATTTTTGACTTACCTGCCGTGTATACCGTCTTATTCGACCGCCTGAACATCCGAACATTCTCAGGTTTTGCCTTCAAGGGAGAACTTGGGGTCTGAGGTGGAGCGTCGGTTATACTTTCAAACAAAAAACAGCAAAAAACAATTACCCAACGTTTTAAGAAAACAGTTGTAACTGAATATCGAGAGTACCTCTCACAACTTCCTGAGCTGTACTCGTTTGGAGAAATCGATCTTAAATTTAGCGTGAGACCACATGGTCGTTCATGTTTTTCCGCCATATTTGTTGTTGTTTCAATCACGTGCACATTACAATTCCACATACATGACGCATATAAAGACGCATATATGTTTGAGGGGCATCAAACACTGTACAATAATAACATTACCGCGGGCGCTTATTGATCTGTCAAAAAAAATTTCTTGTATTTTAAATACGTGAATATGAAAACCGCACGGTATGAAATGCAGCTTTAACGTCAAATAAATCGCTTGATTTTAATACCAATCGAGTTCTGGCCTCTGCGCCCACAAAATGCGTCTTCCATTAACTAAACAATTGTTTTTTTCTTTCATAAGGTAGTTTTAAATTGTGCTATGGACCGCAAACACAACTGAGCAAATTTATAAAAAGAGAATGACAACGATGACAATATATCACCGCCGAACCTGGATTAAAATTTTAGAAACTTAAGAAAGTTGTGTCTTTTCCGGATGGTTTCCCACGAACTAAACATTCGAACCTGTTACACGATCCTTTGATAAATTAAACAGCGGATAAAGAAATTTTCAGCTCCGCTGTAATTAAGGTTTGGTACCAAAATGTTATCGGATTTTTTAACAACTGGTTGAAAGTGACAACATTTTCGAAGGTTAACTTTTACGCAAAATAATATGGTCTGATATCTATCTACAGTGCGACTCTTGGAATGACCTGATTTATAGGCTTTTGGTCGCATGCCGTCGGAAACGTCCCATGCGTTTTTGACAGATTGAAGGAGTTGTCACAGAACAGCTGTCAAAAATGGTCTTTTTTTACATTTTAGGGAAGTATTTCTTACTTGCGAGCGTTAGAAATCGTTCTCCCCCCTTATATCCTCCCTTTCTTAAATTTACCGAACGACGGCAGAGAAAAATATTTTGCAGATTAATCTTTTGCAGACAAAGAGAAAAGTGGTTTAGGGACCCGACAACAATGACTTGCTCTTGCTCGTTAGAGTGAAAGTAAAATTTTAATTGCCATTGTTCACGAATCTCTTCGTCGCTTAGAAGAAGAAAGGATTGTCAAAAATTATGGTCGACAAACACTGAGGAAACGAGACTCATTTATATTGCTTTTTAAAGGATAAGTGCAAAAAATGTTTGAAAGATTTTTAGTCTTCTGCGACGAGCTATATTTTTTAAGAGTCACAGGTGAATGCGTGTAACCCAAACGGTATCTAAGTGACGTATGAAATGCAATAGCCGGCGGGGTACTATATTTATTAGAATTCTATACAAAACGAAGCCTAAATGAATTCAAAATTTGTCAAACATTCAAACCACTCACAGAGAAAGCGATAACTGATGCAAAAGTAATTTTCGAACTCCCAAGCCGCGTTTGATACCAAAGTACGGAGCGATTTTTGCGTTTCGGTAATTTGACAGGATCGTGTTGATTCAGCGTTTGACAGATCCAAGATTCTCATTCCATGCCAGATACAAAGCTCACCAGATCGCATTGTTCAAGACACAATATTACAGCATTTTAAATGATCATTTCTAAAGTGAACAATACATGCGTGGCGATGACATGGGTAACTCTGGTAACCACAAAAGGAATCACTCTCTTAAGCTATTTCAAGGGCAAAATTTTTACGATCAAATAGCTATTGAAAAGAAGAAGCTAATAGCCCAACGAACACGTCAAAACAAGCTCTTGAGCGCGTCCCGCCAGCTCGCCTTCCTATTCATTGGGCGTTCTACAATTTCCCTCTGTTGTTACTAATTTGGTTTAAGTTGAAATATAATAACACATAAACAGAATATCACTGTTTTCCAATATCTCAACACAGAATGCAAAGCGAAGCGTTCAAGACTGTATGTGGCCATATGTTGACAAATTATTTTTCCATTTGCTAGAAAAAATAATAATTTTTGTTAAAAACCTAGGCATCTCTATTGTTTGCTTTGGCGAAATGAAAGAAAACTTTTATAATAGACCAGAGAAGAGCCAGTCAAAATTGGTGTAAAGATCCGAAACCAAACGTAAATAAAATCACCACTTCCCTCAAATCCACGTGGAAAATTTTCCCAGTTGTCCGTGGAAGCCAATGAGGTGCGAGCGCTTTTTAAATAGATTGTCACATTAAGCCAATCGCGTGTCTTGATTATATTGTAAATTACACAAACACACAGCAACGCTACACTGCACACACGCTTTCATCTGTCATTAGTGTCAAAGTCACTGCGCTGTTGCAGGTTTCGCAAACACTGTTTGCCAACTAAGTCTACGTCTAACCCTTTCTCGGGATTTCGCAGTAGCGGCCTGAGGGAGCGCGTTCCGGCAAGAAATATGGCTCCCCACACAGGCAAAGCGGCGAGGAACAAGCGTTACTGTAAGTTGCGGAAGCCGGTAGAAAGAACTGAATGTCAAATTTACCTTAAGCCTACCAAGTGCGCAACGCCTCTCATGGTTATGAATGAATGAACTGTGCTTTTAACAGTGTGGAAACTTCGCTTGGGGGACAGATGCTTGCTCAGGGTAGCACTCCTCTCTAGGCTTTTAACACTATGCGACTTGTGAAAATGAAATTGCAATTTATTGAGGCTTTTGGTGATGTAAACTTCAGACAAGTCGTGTCTCGTGATTCCGCTGTGTTCGTTGGCGAACCGATGACAGTTTGATAGTTCATAAGATCAGTTCTTGTCTTGACGAACGAAGGGCACAGAATTAGTTCGGATTTAAAACTGCTCAGTCATGCTTGCCATTTCGAATCTGTTTTCTAATGTTTGTGTATCTTGACATTTTTTTCTTTCCCTTAGTGGACGAAAACGTGGAAAATTTGAGACAGGAAAGCGAGAGGGTGCTTCGTGTATCACGTGTCACGAACGCGAACAGCCCACCGCCCAAGAGGCGACGAGGAAATTTGCCGAAAGATTCGGTCAACGTCCTGCGACTGTGGCTATGGGAGCACAGATTCAACGCATATCCCTCCGAAGCAGAAAAGCAGTACCTCTCGAAAGCAGCTAACCTCTCGGTGCTTCAAGTTTGCAACTGGTTTATAAATGCGCGGAGGCGAATACTGCCCGAGATGATCCGTCGCGAAGGACGAGATCCAAGTAACTACACAATCACGCGGAGGACAACCGTCAAAAGCTCACCCTCTTCTCCGAGCAATTTGTACCAACGCAGCCTGTCACCGAGCCCGGAACGTCACTTTGATGACGATTTTACTCAGCACGACCAGGCGGCGTATTTTCCGGTATGCGACTACAAGAAAGGACAATTCGATAATTACGTGGCTTGTAAAAGCCCTAAGATACACACTCATGGACAGCAACGGGAGTCGGACTCAGAAATGCCAACTTCTAATGAGAAGTCGTCGGTGACACTGGACGCTTTTAGCAGTATCAATTTATTGGTTGAAGTGGCTTTAAATATGGACGAATTTCGCAAACAAGAGAAGAAATGTTTCCAAGGGGTTGCTTCATTGTCATGCTAACTTCAGTGCAATTTGAAATTTATATCGCATGTAGAATTTGTTTTGTCATTGGATCACGAAGCCCTTTGTACATTACCATGAATAATGTATCTTGAACCGGCTGAACAGAAAGAGACCTGACACACGGACAAAAGCGTGTTAAATTACCCGTAAGTTAAGAGGCCCTTGCGCTCTTTGCCTCAAAATTTGAACGCGTTTAATCCCCTCACTCTTGCACGCAGTCCACGCTTGTTGCGCGCCCCACGCGCGCAAGTGCATGGGAAAAACAGCAAATTATCGCGAAATTTAACAAGTTTGGGATTATGTAGATGTCCTCTATTGTTTTGCTAAACGCTGTGTAAATAGAATTCCAAATTGACGTTGTGACAGTCTAGCTCCTGTCAAGTACCCAATACCCCGCCGGCAACTTGAAAGTCTAACATCTTGTGTCGAAATTATTAATTCGTCATTCGTTTCCAATTTTCAGGCTCAGAATTCTTGAGCTTTGACATTTGCTCCCATTTGAAATAAAACCTGGATTCTTCTGATTGAGCGTGTGGTCTTCATATTTGTTGGCTTTCATGGTATCCTTTTTGTGTTATCATTTCGCCTTTTAATCGTCTCTGGCAAACAAATGCAGGTCCATGCATATCCGATTTTCCAGCTTCTCCCTGAACAACACATTCCCGCTCGATTCAAATCCTAGATACCATATCGTGGATAATTCTGCCCTTATCAAAATCAAATCAGACAGTAACACATATCGGCTAGGGAGATTGTCAGGCGATAAATATGAAGTTGAACAAATGCACTTATCAGGGATGCAAATAGCGAACTTTTAATTTGACAAGATCAAAATTTGGAGATCTTGTCGTAAGGTTGCTTACAAAGCTGTAAGACTTTCGTGTTTCCTGGCGAAGAAAATCTCCACATAAAAGCCGGGAAGAAATTGTCACCCGAGACATATTACATGACAATTATTTTTTTTAGGGATTTGTTTTTGACGGAAACAGCTTATTAATATCCGGGCACGTTTGTTAAAGTGGACCTCCAGAACGTATTACCCCGACTTAAAAAATAGAAAAGCGAGACATGTAGATAACATAAGCCCTTTGGGAAAAGGCAAAGAAACGAGGAAACCCCAAAGGGCTTTTTAAAACAACTTAATTGAAAAAGAAATTTGCCGAAAACGGCTTTCAATGTCCGCTTGTCTCAGGTGTGGCCTGATAAAATAAGGGTGAAAGTTAAAATGTCAAGTTCTCGATCGCAAGAGACCATTCTATAAGTTTAATTTGTGTTAAAGTCTACTCAGTTCATATTGTTTGATTCAAAATTCTCAAACACGTTTTTTCCGGGCATTTTTCTGAGCACCAAAGAAGACAACCTGTTCGCCAGCTGATAAAAGTGTTTAAATTTAAACTTCTGGTAAGTTTCCATTTTGTTTATATGGCATGCTTTGAAAAACAGTCTATTTGAGATTAGAGAGATTTTTGATGGACAAATTCATTGTAAAATGGGAAAACTAATTCTGATTTAGTCGAAACAAGAACGCAGTACGACCCTATACTCCCAAACCGACTTTTATAGGAACGGCGTGAGAACAACTGGCTGGCGAATCTGGTATTTGCTGACAAGGGTCACAAATTGACAAAGGAACGAGGAATTTTTGGCAGCACCCTATTTCAAACAATTCCACAACCAGAGGACAGAGCAGAAACCACCGGCAAAAGACTTAGTATTTCCATCGGCGCCAGAGATCCAACTTCGCTGAGAGAAATGACTATCAAGTTCGCCAGGGAAGGCCTTAGGTAATAGAAGCACAACAGTTGAACTTACAAAGTAATATTATTGGTTACTTTAGCGGTGATTGGCATGCTCTATGTTGAGAAAAATGACAGGTAGTACGAAGCTTCGTTTAATTAAATCTTGAGGGAAGAAAAGTTACCGCACAGAATATTTAAAATGTCATATGGGGGATGAAGTCCATTAAGAACGAATAGAGAATTCAAATTTTATATGAATACTGTTGTGGTTCGTTAGTCACAGAGCCGTCCTTTCCCATTGTTTGCTTGCAATCTATAACATCCCTAAACAAGAATTTTCAAAGTTATAAAACAAAGAGACGTTCCTCTGGAAACAGAACGATTTTTCAAACATTCGTGAGGCAGATCTCGTTGTAAGCCAATATACGGAAATTTTGCGCCGTGCATAAAATGCACTTGAAGTAGATTTACACCGAGATTAAAAGAAATTCACTTTTCTTGTTATTTTCACTGAGGGACTTGTCAAACCCATGTTTAATGCAAAGGTTTAAAAATGAAACGCAGTCGGTGGGTGGTGAAAAAAATGCAATCAGCCGATATTCAGTAGAGCTAGCCGATATTTAGTTGCACTTTGTTACCCGACCTCTGAAAAGGGATGCTTTCATTCAGTTAGCCAGGAGAGCCTGCGATTCTCAAATGTTCTTAACATTTTCTTAATTTACTTAAAACGATGGAAATTGACAGAAGGTTCAGTCGTCAAAAATGCGCTTGTCGCTTCGAAACTGAGTTCAAGTGATAATCCGAGGGATTGCCGGATGAAGAATTGATATTGAATATGCTCTCCGTGGATAGCAGCTTTTTCTTTTAAATTGTCCACATGGATGTCCACATCGCACCATATAGACATCAAGCAAACTGCAACAATTTCTCGAATAATGATTTTTTGGACATTTACATTATTTTATTGACTTTTCTTTTTGCTTCTTACTTTAATGCACCAAATCTGGACCTACTGGCAAACTGTAACTTATATTTTCCTTGGATAATTGTAAAAAATCCTCCTTCCACGTCAAAGTGAACTAAGTTGGGGAAATATTCCAATCACAATTGAATTGAA
>OX421449.1:47157377-47159877 GCA_949126865.1 Montipora capitata | reverse complement strand
CGAGCCACCCGGGCCTGGTTGTCAAAATCTTCGGGGCGCTTCTCAAGGAGCTATTTCACGAAATTTAGCTAAATTTAGAGACCGGCATCTGACAATTAGACCCGTAAGCAAAACATAAAAACAACCACCGAAAAACATATTGCTTAAAAGCAAGGTTTGAGTACAACAGGAAATACAAAAGGAGACAGGGATGGTCAAAATTGTAGAAGATTAAAATGGATTTCAATAGAGGTTTTCGAAAAATGTTCCTACCAGGTTCTCAAAGTTTATCTCTGTTGTTTGTACCATAGGGGATGTGGCTCTTAACTACAGAAAGACAATGGTTGCTAAGAAATAATTTTAGTCAAGAGTCCTACAAAAACTTTCGCATGGATGGTTCTTTAAAGTAACCTTTTCAATGGAAATCTGACTTCACTTATATCAGAACGCGCATGCGTAACTAGTCCTAGTTCTCTGTCGTGCGCTTTAGTGAAAAACATGTAGAAACTCTCCGGAAACGAAAGGAAGAGGCGGTCTTTTTCACTTGATGGGAACCGTCCCATCGTTTTTCGTAAACTGTAGCATGGAATTTCTATTTGGACAAAAAATGGAACTGATATTTTGAACTGAGTGTATCAAAGAAGGGCCTTATGACGTCATAATTTGTTTGAGAAATAATTTTTTTTTTATGAATGCTACAGATTTTGTGCTAAATGTTCTCATACTGTTGCACTAAAAATTATGAAAAACCGGATCATCAATCCAAAGTATCTACACTCGAGGAGGATACTTCGGATCAAATCTAAATCCAGATTTTGAGATTTACCACTTCAGCGCTTTTTGGGGAAAGGATTTGAAAATGCGATTTTCCATGCAAAAATGATACACAACAGCTACCGTACATAACAGTTTCGCCCAAATGTTTTTCTCGCGCCATTTTTACCGTACGATCGAAGACACGAATAGGTCGAAAATAGTTAAAGTGGTACTATGATCAAAAAATCATTTCCCTTTTTTCTTCAGATTTTGAAAGCGTGTTTGCTTAACACCTAACTGGCAAAATTTTGAGCTTTGAGTTTTATCCAAAGGCTGTTTATTTTGAGTGTAAGTTTTGGATTTCACGGTCCGCCATTACTCACGTTCAAAACTGGCCGATTGGACCTCAGAGGGTTGGATCTAGAGAAAATGACGTCATTTACTCACTAGCTTAAAATTTCAGCGTGTAAACGCAATTTATTACATATGCAAAACACGGGTTTAAAAGTCTGAAAGCCCGAAACTCCCGTGCTGCATATTAATTCGGCCGCGTACACACGCATTGCATTCTTAAACTAGTGAGTCTTTGACGTCATTTTCTCCTCGACCCAGCTCTCTCAAGATTTTAAAGTTAGTAATGGCGGACCAATAAATAAGAAAATTCCAGTTAAAATAAACAGCTGTCTTTTTAAAATCAGAACTTAAAACTTGGGTCAGTTAGTGTTTAGTTAACATAGTTTTGAAATCCAAAGAAAAAAAAGAATTGTTTTTTTGGTCGTAGTACCACTTTAAGTTTCCTGCAAATTTCACATCAGAAATTACACCTCAAGTTTCTTCACAGAAATAATATTGTTAGCACCTTTCCTACAGCTAAAAAATTAAACTGCAAAAATACCCTCTGTAATCGATTTGTACCTTAGCACGCATGTTCTCCGTCATTTCTTTTTATCGATCACTGAGGTATTTTTTTTTCTGGTGGCACTTTCATTGACGAATTCTCCAAGACAAACCAGTTCACTGCTAAAGTTTTTTTCGTTTTTGAAATTGCACTCAACTCTGGGTTTGTTTGTTTGCGTTGTCATGGAAAATATTCCCGTTTTCGGATTTTGCGCTTTTTTTGACGCTGAAGAATCCATTGATCTGAGATCACAAATCCGTTTTTGGATTTTCCCAAAAAAAAGACACCCTCAGTAAACCGCGCAAAAATACCTTTAAATTACTAGGCACCGTCCTTAAACTGTGCACGATCAACAAAAACTTTTTGTCACGAAGATTTGATTTGTGTTGTTTAATTAAAAGTAATTTTTGGGTTAACATAAAGAGGGGTCACCCTTAACTACAGAATGACAGTGTTTGCTAAGGACAGTACTGTATTAAGTCAAGCGAAATTCTGGAGGAGGGAGCTTTGAAATAAAGTTTTAAATGAATACCCGACATCTTACCCGAAACCCGATATCACTTCGGTCACATGGCGCATGCTCATCTAACTCCCAACCGCGCGTTTCAATGAAAAACATCTAAAAACTCTAAGGAAAAGAAACAAAGCTGTGATTTTTTTTCATCCGAACAGAAACATTTTAGAATTGTTCACAATCTGTAGCAGGGGATTGGCGTTTGCAGAAAAAAGCAGAGAAAATATTTAAGGAAA
Source organism: Montipora capitata (assembly GCA_949126865.1). Classification (NCBI taxonomy): domain Eukaryota; kingdom Metazoa; phylum Cnidaria; class Anthozoa; order Scleractinia; family Acroporidae; genus Montipora; species Montipora capitata. Next base: position 47,157,494 of record OX421449.1, on the reverse strand, counting down.
TCATTTATCAAAATGAAGCTTTCTGACGTCATATCTTAGCTGAAAAATGTATTTTCTTTAAATCCATGCTACAGATTTTACATTGGAGTGTTTTGCACTGTTGCCAAAGTTTTCTGC
>OX421449.1:47144877-47152377 GCA_949126865.1 Montipora capitata | reverse complement strand
GTTCTAGCGCTGGAGCACTAATTGGGGACACAGTAAACTGAAATTAATAATGAAAGTAAATCAAGTCAAATATTGGTTTTTGAGGAGAGGGGAAACCGGAGTACCCGGAGAAAACCTCTCGGCGCAGAGTAGAGAACCAAAAAACTCAACCCACATATGACGCCGAGTCTGGGAATCGAACCCGGGCCACATTGGTGGGAGGCGAGTGCTCTCACCACTGCGCCCCTAAGATTAAGATTTGAAAAACTTGAAGCGATTCCCTTAAAATAGAGCATGTCCTAGCTTTCCGATAAAACTGTTGTAACATGTCAAGGAGATGATGAAAATGTAAAAAAAAAAAAAAGAGGGACCCTGTGCCCATTTCCATGGTACGACGCAGACGAATACGGCTATAAATTAGCCACTGTGACAAGTGCTGCGCAGGGAGCAGTGCAACTATGGCTAAATCATAGAATAGTATTATAGTATACACGGATTTAGGGGATTCTTCGACTCGTAATGGCTCCTTCCGTTCACGTTGTTATGAAATTGCCAAAAAAATTGGCCATATATTTTTGCTGATTTTTTTTACTACTCCATGAAAACACCGTTCTCAGCAAAAATACGAAAGAAAAAATGGGGGTCACCGTACTTGTTCAGGAGAAACTAGCCATCCGTGTTGGTGATATCATAAACTTTAGAACAAAAAAAACTTGAATGCCTTAGGAACGAGGTAAGATACTGTAAAATTCCGAAAATAAGCCCCTCCAAATATAAGCCCCCCAAAGCGGTAACGCAAAAAAACCCTCCGTTAAATCGCCCCTCCAAATATAAGCCCCCGGGGAGATTGTACTTGGAAAATTACCCTCAAATACAGAGTAAAACAAAGCAAAAACGGTAAATTCACTTCCAACTATAAGGCTAGTCCAATCGATTCGGAAACGCAAGTTTCCCTCCGTAGATAAGCCCCTCCGAATATAAGCCCCTCCAAAATAAGCCTCTTGAAAAAGGCCCTTGAATAATTAATTAATTATTTTCGGAATTTTATGGTATTCCAAGAAGAACATGTCATCTTTTGTCACTTTTGAAAATTCCTTCAAACAAGGAAAAATAAATTTAACTAAGTTTTCTATGCAAAAGATATAACCTGGTTTTGAAAATACTGATTCTACTGGATACTATGAATAAGCTATCCTTAACTAAGGAGAAAGTCCTTCCTTCATAGCTGCAAATGGTTGGTCATTTGGGTCTTCTCAGGTTAGGACTATACCCTGTGTAGCTCCCATCTCACATCTCATATCTTTGTTGCAAATATTGTGGGTCATCAAGGAACCATTACACTTCACAAAGAGTAGCGTTATGGTGTTGCAGCCTATCCCTGCCTACATGTGACCGACCTGGCTGGATTTGCTGAGTGAATTAGCGACAAGCTCGAAACACTGTACAGTCACATGGCAGGCTAATTCCCTGTGCCGGATTCTTCATTAAGACACTTTAACCCTTTCACTCCCAAGAGTGCCACTTGTTGATTTGACTCTGCCTAACGCCAGATGATTTTACTCGTCAACGGGGAGCCCCACGGGGCTGAAAGGGTTAACAACAGCTAGATTCCCTCAAGACCCATGTCCCCATTAACCCTTTCACTCCCAAGAGTGCCACTTGTAGATTTGACTCTGCCTAATGCCAGACGATTTTCCTCGTCAACGGGGAGCCCCACGGGGGTGAAAGGGTTAAGAGACAAACAGTGATCAAGGCCCACCTGAACCATGAGTAGCATTCCTAGTATCACTTATGCCATACAATGCCCTAATGCTTGTTGGTGCAATATCTCTTGCTCTGGAAAAAAATGATCCACATCAATTATATCAGAAAAGTAAATATAAAACGCCCTCAGTTCAAAGGACCCAACATCGAGGTGTCACAGAGTGTGAGCCATTTATACGCCCACTAAGTGTAAAGTGTAAAGTCTGCTCAAGGCTTTTTTATGACCAACTAGTGGAGCAAAGTTTTGAGCGGTTTTCAATTGAGTGTCGAAAGTAATTAGCAAATTGCCTTGGTTTTGCATTACTTCACTCAGTGATTGGTTCAAAGGTCTCGTGCCATTTGGTCAACCAATCAGAAGTGTAACCAAAACCAATCGTGGCTTGCGCATGCACATTTTGCCGTGCTTTGTGTCGGCTACGTGTAATTACTTGGAGTTTTGATTGGTTTACTGGATTGTCTCCGTCCTTTTTGATTGGCCAAAGTAATTACTTTGGTTTTGGTTTTACGACACTCGATTGAAACTTGCTCTATCAGCAGGGAACCAATAATTGTATTGCTGCTTGGATACTAAATTGCAGCTGGTCTTTCAGATAACAGATCTGAAATAACAATTTATTAATGTCCATAAAACAAAAGAACAAAGCAAACATGACAATACCTAATTAGCAAGGCCTAATCGGAATAACTCCGCCATTTTAGTCTGGTATATGAAAGTCTACCCAGAATTGCTTAAAGTGGACGTCCACTCTGGCTAATAATTTTAAGCTGAACAAAATAATGTTTGCAATCAAATTTATTCAACAGTTTTCTGAAAAAAATGTATTTGTATTGAAAAAAGAAATTTCAAATTTCCTGGGCACCACCAACTTAAATAATGTGTTACGGTTGCCCTTATTGTTTTCATGTAAAGAGCTTTTGTTTTGAAACAATTAAGAGGGAAACAGTGATTCAAGATGGTGGCGCCGGCAAATTTGAAAACTAAAACAAGCGTTTTTGAAATTCGTTATTTCAGATCCATACAAACACTTTTTGGAAAACATTTCAACATTTTTGATTGTAAACATTTTGTTCTGTGGTTTAAAGTCATTTTCTAGTTTTCGTGACGGAGGATGTAAAGTGCAGATTGCAGGTTGCAGGTCATTGTTTTACCATAACTTAAACAAACTTAAATCTTTACATAAATGCTAACCTTAAACTTAAACATTATTTTTTTAGGCCTAATGTTAGCATTAGTAAAGCTTTGGGTTGTTTCAGCTATTGTGCGGCAATGACTGCAACCTGCAGTTTACGGCACCCTCCATTTTCGCAAAGGTAAAGCCACTGCTTACGAGCCAGAAGGCCCATCAGGCTGGCGCTTATCTTCGGTTTCCGTAGCATGAAGCGACTAAGAGTATTTATACTCCCCCCTGAATGGGATGCTAGTCCATCGCAGGGTTACCCCCAGCATTACACCGGTACCCATTTATACACCTGGGCGGAGAGAGGAACTGTGAGAGTAAAGTGTCTTGTCCAAGAACACAACACAACCACTCGATCCGGAGTCGAGCACACTAACCATGAGGCCACCGCGCCTCCATTTTCGCAAAGGTTCCCTTTAAATAGGACAAAAAATGCAGAAAGAAACGATATAACACCTGTAAGTCTTTGTTGGTCCCATCAGTTCTCGCCAGTGTGTTATACCATTTTCTTTAGCAAGAACCATGGCTGTCATCGGGCCACTACAGAATAAAAACAAAATTAAACCATTCCGGCAAGTTTTCAAAACTGGGCAGTCTTAACCCACTGACACCTCAAATTCCCTAGGATGCCTGCACAGTAAAATCTGTTAAGTCTGTCTCCAAAAGGTCAATGGAGGTCAATGCCACAGGTCAATGCCTGCTTAATGGAGAGGACAAATCTTTTTGACCTAGGGGTGAATGGGTTAATATCCCTCTATGAATGACAGTAAATCAGTCAAAGCTACAATTCTGGACAAATTGGGAACACTTGCTACCAATAATAATTTATATTTCAAGTGACCAATCTATCCACAGTTTCCACATGTTTGATATCCTCTCAAATTAACGGTACATGAATCTGACTCACAAAATTTTGAACTGCTCTCAGCCAATCCAAATTAGTTTTTTTTTTTTTTCATGAATATTATGGATTTAGGTAATAGGCATATGTCATCATTATTTCGACATTAACAGTCAACAATAATAAAAATTATTATTGACAACTATAGGGAGGTTGGAAAACTAATGTTTCAGGTGTTAGCCACTTCCGTTTCAGGAATATATTTTTACAACGCCCTTTAACAGTTTTAAATTCCATACCTGCTCATGAATCCAACAAGTCTGGTGTAAAAAAACCGTTCTGAATGAACAAAGATGAAAGGATATGAGAGAATCAAAGATCTTCTTATTTATACCAAGGTTATAATATTGTGGTAGAAAAATTCATGATGATTACACTATCATCATCATCATCAACACCAGTGATCATAATCACCACCTAACCTTTGTGCTCCTCGTAAAATTGTTCAGCTTCTTTTTGAGAGAACTTGACAACTCTGGATTGAATCACAAGGAACCCATGGTCCTTAATGATGGTCTTGACTTCCTAAATGTATCCAATGGCAAATCCTTATTTTTGTTAAAAAAGTGGTTTTTTACACTTTTGTTATCAATTTTAGGCAATGTTTAACCCACTGACATGCGGGAGTGAGACTTAACAGATTTTACTGTCTAACGCCAGACGATTTAACTCATGAACTGGGGGTGTCCTAGGGCATTTCAGGTGTCAATGGGTTAACTGTATCTTTAAAAATCTGGATTTTTTTATTATGAACCTTCTTGAAAATTCTTTAGCTGAAATATGGAGATAACAGACAAACGTGTGTAAGCAATTCACACGCCCAAATTACTTATATGAACATATTTTTTGAAAAAGTAAATTAACTGCTATACAAAAGATTTTAGAAACAGCTTTCCAACCCTGCATGCGCTGCCCGCTTAACAAACTGAGCCCTACCGGGGTGCCAGACCATAGTTTGTCAACGTTTGCCACTGTCATTGACAATTTTTGTTGTCAACAAACTATGGTCTAGCACCCCTGTAGGGATCAGTTCATAAAGCGGGCTGCGGGTTACAAAGCCAATTCAAAAGGTTGATTCGTTCAACTTGGCTCGTCAATTGAGTGAACAAACTACTGCCTGAGGTTGCTCGCAGAGCTATTATTGCATTGCTGGAGGGTTGTTCAAAATGAAAGTTCCATCTTTGTCAATTGATTCAAATGTGGAATTGTAGCTGTGGGAACATTTATCTATATGGATATTTGACTCAATTTGGTGTGTTTCCCATAATGAAGTGTGCAACCTTGGGATTTTATAATACGGTTGGCAATGAGTATTATAAACCTGCGAGCCAGCAAGCCATGTGAGTCAACATGCGAGTCACACAGTTATTGAAAGCTAACCGTTTTAAAATGGGTGCTTAGACTTAATTACTGTTTATCAGTGCTATTTGAAATGGGTGCTTAGATTTAAATGCGAAATTCGCATGGCTCGCAGATATAGCAGATCCGTTGGCAACAGAGGAGTAAACCATTTTCCAGTAGTAGCTAGGTTACCTGGCGTAAGAACGGAAGAAAGCTTTTCTAATGTTAAAGTAGACTAATTAGAATTACAACAACAGAATTTATATGATAAGAGCATGCACAGTGAGGTTTGTATCACTGCAAGGTCACTGGCAGCCTCGCAGCCATTCATAGGCTAGGTCACTGAGCAAACAACTGTAAAATGGCCTATTGAAAAATGGCTCAAATTGTGTTGAATCAGGAAAAAAACTCACAAAAGGAAACTACCCACAATGGCAATAACGTAAGTCTTTTTAATCGAGAATTTCTACATATGATTATCTTAAGCCTTTTATCGGAATTCCCACACAAATCAAGGTTATATTTTTGTCGGCCATGTTGGCTTTCCCACTGTGCTTGGGGTGCCTGTGAATTCCAGAATTAATATATCGACGTACCATAGGTGGTTTGCAACCAATCTCTAGAGATACAGATAACAATCTTGTAATGTACAATTGCTGGTGGACGAACAAAACGAGCTAATGAGCGATCTTTTGTTTTCGTCCACCATCATGGCGGAGATGACGTAACGTGAAAACCACCCACGTTGATGTGTTATATAACTTATTTATTCCTTTACGCTTCTCTGACAACGCAAAAATATGAATGCCTTAACGAATACGATATTTCCATTACCTTCGTTCTCACTGGGTGCATCATCAAATCTGGTTTAAGAATCGCTAGAGTCAGCTGAAGACGACCTCGCCCCATATTAGAAGAACTTTGTGAGTTTCCTGCAGGCAACGAGAGACTATTGTCTTCGTTTGAGCACTGAGTATTCAATATCACAAACGTTTATTTCATCCATAGAACAATTTATAATGATGCAGGATGGATTCGCCATGCATTTTTAAGCTTCCCAACTCAGAAGATCCTCCCTGTGCCGACACAAGCGTCTTTTGGCGTGACACTAAAAAAAAAGCGTTACCTCACTATTGTTCTTTTCTGTTTGAGGCATGTGACACCACCGCATCGGCTCTGAGGAAGAGAGGCGTGTTACAGGAAACTTATTGCAGTTTTGCAGCAACTTCTTTTATCAAAGATGCAAGAAATTGGTGGGAAAAAACAAGAAGTTTTCTTTTTTTTTGTAAGTCAAGCGTGACACTTTCACTATCGTTTCCAGTTTCCCGGGACGCTGCTAAGTTGTTGCGCAACGAAATCATTTGATCAACTGGCTTTGCAGAATGCCTCCGATTTTAGCATCTATGCGCATTTCAAGGCACAAGACATGCAAGGAAAATTTGTTCAATGTGTTGCAAGTTTTCCATTTTCTTGTTGCTATGGGTTTTCTCTGGGCAGGAATTGTCGAGTTTATAAAAAACCCACCTTACTTCGATGCGTACGGTGATGCTTCAACACGGAATGACCTTCCTCAAGGATTGTTTCAAGTAAGTAGTAAGAATAATGCACAGAGTTTCACCGCTTGAAAAGTGGAAAACACAAATCTTGCTTTTTCTTCTAATAAATTTCTTTTAACAAAGACATACTGTAGTACATTTTCAAGGGCTTGAATTGATCTTATGTATCAGCTCCATTCATCAGCTGTTTCGAACCTTGGAAACGTCTTTGATCTAAGAGCTAATTACATAAAAGCGCAAGTTCACCGAAATTTTTTTAGTCGTGAATTCTGGAAACAAAAAAAACAGAACAAAGGCCAATTAGAGATAATTGTTAATTTGCATAAACAATTTATAATGCAAATAATAATATGAAATTATGCCACCAGTGGTGCATTTGCCTTGGTCGATCATGTGACCCCACTCACATGACACGTGCTCCCCAGTTGTTCTCGGTTCTATCAGTTAATATTCTAATAATACATTGTGTGGGGCATTTTTGCTTTGAATATTGGTGAATAGCATAAATTGGGTAATTACTCAACAACTTAAAAGGGGATTTATTTTTTTGCTTGTTGACAGGTGTTCTATTTGTTATACATATTTTTAAACAAAATCATAATGCACCGATCAACTCGAAACTTCAACAACACCCCACTCTCACAAACGCTACATCTCTTCATTTAAACTCTTCCATCTCGTCCAAACACGTTTTATAGCTGTGAGTGACTTCGGCGCCCGAAAAAAAATCATTTGAAACCTGACACTTATTCCCTACCCCACGCAGGCAAAGGTTAAATTC
>OX421449.1:47119877-47137377 GCA_949126865.1 Montipora capitata | reverse complement strand
TATCATCTCTGAGGTAATGAGGCACGTGGGAAAGGAAACTAGTTGAACGCAAGCGGATTCATGGTTCAAATGTCACAAATGACTGCCACGTCAAAATCCGAAAAAGGAATAAATCGTCTTGGTTTTTTGAAATAGTTGCTTACAAGATTCAAACAGTCTTACGATGTTGCAGTAAATGATGTGAAAAACTTGCTAGAAAATGTTTCATAGAAATTTGAAATTTAGCGGGTCTTACGGTACAATACAGCCCACTAATAATATTTAGCCAATCATAGTGTGCGTACTATCTTAGAGATAATGATAATAAAATGTGTGGTAGACCTCCTCTAATAAACTATGGCTGTTCTCTTCACTCTCCCTCATCTACGGTTAACTGGTTAGTAGTGTTTAGTTGACTCCCTTCCTGTGTTCCATCATTATACTTTGCTTGCATATATCTTACAGGCATATTTCGGAGTCTGCTGGTGGCTAAAATTTCGAGGACTTGCTTGGCTGTTAACGTTTTGTATTAACCTTGTCTTGATTTGCTTTTTTGTTGTCAACGTCTGGGCCGTTAATTTCTTTGATTGGAGGTATGTGCTTTTCTAAAACGTCTGTTACAGTAATAACTAGCAGTAATCAGAGATTAAAAAGTGCATTCAAGTTGCCTTCCTTTGTGCAGGCAATTCCCAAGAGCGAAATGGGGCACCCCAATTGGCTGGTTTTTACAATACGAACCGTTACCATGGAAACAATCTTTTTTTTGTGCATTTTTTATCAATGATATCTCTCCCGGGAAATTCAAGTTGAGTGAAACACATGTAAAAGGTTACTGATCAAAGTTCACTGATGGAAGACGAAGATTACGAACTTTCACCATGCAAGCAGAGAAGTGTCTGATCGCTCAAAGAAACTGTGCCATGTAATAAACAACTCGCTAACCTTGCTCGCTCGGGACTGTGCTGGGGAATATTGGCCCTAATGGTCGTTTTTGTATGCACTCGGCCCGTACTGCCACAACTTCAGGTCAATGTTCCCCAGTACAGCCCTCACGCTTGGTTAGTAAGAGGTTAGTAATAAAGAACTTTATTAAAAGGTCAAGTTCTTTTAGCAATGGGCACTAAATATCGGGACACTTACGTACATTGAAATCAACTCAATTCAACTCAAATTACCTACATGCTGGTTTTTGAGGAAAGGGAAAATCCGGACTACCCGGGGCAAAAACCTCTCAGAGCAGAGTAGAGAAGCAACAAACTCAACCCACAGTATGGGAATCAAACCTGGGCCACATTGGTTGAGCTGATTGCTGTAACCACTCTGCTTCTCAGCTTGCTCAGCTGGAGCATGCATGTACATGACTGTATATTTCTCTTACCTGAAAATGTTTTGTTTGAAAACCACAAGATTGACATTAAGTAGCTTGGAACAGAAGAACCAGTCATCTTGTGTGGGAAATCTCTTACGTGCTGCTCTGAACCAAAAATCACGATTGCAATTTCCACATTTTCCAAATGGATTTGATTTCTGGAAATCAAATCATTTGTATGGTCCCTTTGACTTAACAGGAAAATTTTGGAATCTCAATGGTCAATTAACAATTTAAAGCTGAAATTTGATACATGTTTAATTAATTTTAGGTATTATAGCCCCAGAATGAGAGGACTTGAAGTTCAAGTGTTTACAATCACATTATCTATCACAACAACGTTTATTGTTTTGTTTTACAAGAGGAAGAAAATGCCTTTCAAGTTCAAGGTTATTTTTATGTTTAACTTAGGAAATTTATTCATTTTTATGCATTACAGAGAAGGAGGTTGTTACATGTTCTTCTGGCTAGCTGCTAAAAAGAGCTGTAGTTAACTCATCTTGATCTCACAGAGCTATAAATGTAATATAATGGTACTCTGTTTGGTATTCCATGGCAATACACAAGTGTGGTGTAACTCCAATCCGCTTAAATTGCCACCCTATACATAATAACAATTGTTATTATTATACTCTACTAGGGCCAGGTGGCAGGGTTCCCTGCTAGTAAAGATCTCTTTTCTTTTGCCTTCGCTGGGCTGACGAGTGCAAGAAAGGAGACCGCTGCCATGGGTTGAAACTCACTGTGTTAATTAACAAGTCTAGAACTAATATCTTCAAGACATTACATTAAAACTGAAATACATAGCATATACAGGTGCATGTGCGGTGGTTACTTAGCGACCGAATCCTTACATGTTACTTCGCATGTCGTGCGGACTCAATTAACAACAGCGGAATTACAGTAAAGGAATGCGAGAGACACAATGGGCAGTACCGTTCAAGGTCATGGACAGCGGTTGGATCAAAGTGAGTTTCGACGCATATGGCAGAGGTTTCTTTTCCCATACTTGCTAACCCAGCGAACACAAAAGAAAAGATACCTCTGCTAGCAGGGAAGTGGCAGGAATTTCCCCTAGCTACGACTGTCATGATTCCCAGTTACTTTCAGACAGACCCCATTTCAGCTGCTTGCTTATTCGTCACTTGGTTTCAAGCCTTCTGATTTGATTTACCAGGCAACTTCAAATCTTTGTTCACGAAAGCTCTACACTCCACCCTTGTTAAGCTTAGGAAGGATTGGGAAGTGAATGCTAAAATTTAACAGAAGTTTCAATCTTTCATTATGATGTGCTGAATGAATCACAGGCATTTTTTTACTGACAATGATAATCAGATGATGATCAACTAAAAATAAGATTTATAATAAATTAATAGTATTAGAATGATATGATTTTTAGAATATCCAAAATAATCAAGGGTGAGTGAGGACATTGTGCCAGCCAGCAAGCCATGCAAGTCATGCGAGCCATGTCTGCGAGTCAACTTGTGAGTCACACATTTATTAAAAGCTAACCATTTTAAAATGGGCGCTTCAACTTAAATGCTGTTTATCAGCGCTATTTGAAATGGCTGCTTAGACTTACAGTGCAACGCACCTTACCGTGGCCACCCAACAAACTTTCACATTTGACAACTATGTGTAAATACGTCAGCTCAACAACCCATACAACAGTGTTCAAATTATAGTTCAACCATACAAAATTTGCAAGTAGGCGTGACTGTCTATGAAATTCGCACAACCTGATTGGCGGATAATTTGTCAAAAACTTCGTTAGGTGGCCACGGTAAGGCGTGTCGCACAGTAAATGCAAGACTTGCATGGCTCGGGGATTGTTCAGCCTCATCAAGGTCAAGGCAAGTAAAGGCAAAGGAAGGTGAAGGTAGTTCCGCTTTCCAAGAACTTCATAATTTATTTGGATATCACAATTAAAAGCTTTTATTATGCGCGTTGTTTTAAATATAATAATATTTTAAAAAATAACCTTAAAGTTTCAACTGTATTTAGCATTGGGGCACCAACTGGGGACAGTCATTGTACAGAAATCAAATCAACTCGTAAAAAATTGTAGGTTGGTGTTTAAGGAGAGGGAAAAACTGTCGTACCTGTCGAGAAACCTCTCCGAGCAGAGTAGAGAACTATGCAACAAACTCAAGTCACATGTAATGCCATTGAAGTTTGCGAATTAAACCAGAGCCACAGTGGCAAAAGATGAGTGCTCTCACCAGCAACTTAGTCTTTATCAGCCCCTCCAACACCAACCCCATTAACTTGAACCCCTGCTAACTTGAACTATTTTTTGTTTTCCTTGAAAGTTCGAGTTAGCAGGGTTCTACTGTAATAAATGAATTAAGCAATAAAATAATAATAAGTATCATTAATAAATAAAAACAATAAATTATTAATACAATTATATTAATAATAAATATTATATTAATAATTAATTATTATTGTGGGCTACTAAGATGTTCAGATTCAAGGAAGTGAGTCGAGTGTATATATTGATGAAAATAATACTCTGTTAATCTAATTCATTGACTATTTTTACTTCTACAGTCCACTTTACCAATCAGACCATTTGGGAAGATCCACGTGTTCTGCAATTTTGCAGCAATGTTTATTATAGTTTACTTCTGTCTCATCGTGTGGTTCTCGAAGCTTTATTCCTCCTGGTCCTGCTTTAAAAATTACAAAGAAGTGTTGCAGTTATGTCAAAGCACAAACATGGTCAGTGGTAACAAGACAAACCTTATGACTGATAGACACCTGGCAATTTTAATTTCTATTGTTGTGATTGACATGGGTTGCTTAAATACCCCATCTACTCCTAGGAGAGAGACTTAACATAATATTTTCTTGATTAAACACCGCCGTCGATTAAGCGGCGCATGCGATGAAATGCTGCAGGTGGAAGGAAAAGTATCAATAAAATGCCGCACCCAATCAGAAGAATGGGGCGTTTATTCAAAGATGGTAAGAAAGGAACAAGTACATGTTACAACTTGGCAAATAAATGTAATTTATTTTCCTGTATGAAGATGCTTTTATGAAGATGCTTTCGAAGTGGTCATTTACTTTCAATTGCAGCTCTTTCAAGATTCAGAATTTCCACAATGTGTAGTTGCGTTGTTAAGACCAAGAATATATACCGGTATAACTGCAAGGCAACCTTTCTCTGGAACTTTAAACTTGTTTTTGTTTGTAATAATTTTACAAACGATCTACTGTACTTGTTGTCAGTGATTTACTAAACATGATTTTGAAAGCCCTTGTAGAACCAGACACTATGTGTAATCTATATAAATCCTATGTAATGACCATATGTAAATGGTATGTTATGATATACATATATTTAATATAGAGGCCTTGTTCAAAGCCTATGTTATACATATGCCTCATCTATATATTTTGAAAGGAAATGCTATGTTTTAGCTAGTCAAATGGAACCTTTACATAGCATATGTAAAAGCTATGTTATGAGGTTTTTTGTGTCCGAAAATAAAAGTGGTTTCAACATAGTTTCTACATAGTTTTGAAACAGAAAATACACAACACACATATAGTGTATACATAGTTACATACAATGCTTACATAGTGATAACATAAGGTGTAAATAGGCTACAAATAGCCTCTACATAGCTGTAAAAAAAAAACGGAAATAGGAAAAACATAACTGTTTCATAGCATTTACATATAGTGTAAATAGAATCTACCCAACTGAAATTGAGTGTCCATTGCAAAAATTGCATGTACATAGCACTTACATAGAAATACAATAGGATGTAAATAGGCTTTGACTAGCCTCTAAACATTAATGCAATAGTATTGGAATAGGAATTATACATCTAATGCCTAATGCTTGCATTTGAACGAGGTCAGAAAGATCAAGAAAAATAGCTTGAAGTCACTGAGAAATAGAAGTACCAGTGCACACATGGAACAAGAAACAAAGTTATAATATCCTGCTCCTGTAAAATAATATTCCAGCAAATCAGAAATGTGCTGGAAACTACAAAAAATCCATTGTAGTCAGGCTATTAACAGTTATTAGCATAGCTCACAGACAAAAAAAATAGACTATATTGCATGAACCTAAACATTTAATTCATGCCAAAATCTTTGGATTGGGTTCTTGTTTTAGATGAACCACAGAACTATAACAAGTCTGCAAAGAGAGATCCCCAAATACATCAAACCATAACTGGTTGAGGAGACAGAATTGGCTGCTATTTAGCATTTTTATCTGCTGTAAAAAGGAGCTTTCCCTGCTGTCCCATCAAAGAATTTTCTTCAGAAGTGTCTCTTTATACTCTTTCATGGCAACTAAAAAAAAAACAGTAAACAGTACATATAACTAGTCATTTTATTAGTTTTTCTTTTCGATGTTAACTTCTCCGTCTTCATTCAGTATGAAAAAAAAAATCAGGGCCCAGTTCGAAAGCCGATTAACTTAATCTAGGATTAGCGTAAACATTTGTTGCATGTTTTCAACTTTTTGGTGACAGTTTCTTTAGCTTATTTTTGTTTTTCAAGGGTGACTTCTTCTAAATGTAAAGTTTTGCCAAATATCAGCGCTGAACAGCATTAAAGAGTAGAGAAATAAACTCCTTGGTCAATTTTTAATCTGGGATTAGCGTTAATCGGCTTTTGAACAACCGGGCCCAGGTTGGTAAACCAATATAACGTCCATAATTTATAATGTTTAAAATGTTTCCATCTTCCACACCGATAAACTTTAAACATTATTCCTCCTTTTGTCCAATTCTCCTTAACAAAACTAGAATACGTAAACTGTTTATTACAACGAACACAAATCAATAACATTTTCATCTCCAAAAATGGTATCTTCTTCTCCCTTGTAATGATAATGTCCGTCACAAAACTCCATAAGGTGATTATTTCTAAATCCAAAGTGCGATTTCATGAAAGGAACAGCAGATAGAAAGCTCCCTGTGGAACAACAAGCCCGATTCCACTGTAAAGGATTGTGTGTACGTTTCCAAACTTCGAAAGGATGAATCTGGAAGGACAGTAAACATCAACCTTAAAACTTTTATACTTTTAGGGAGGGTGTATACTGTATCTTCTCGGTTCGTCATAACTCACGAAAACAAACCTTTGAATAATCAACAGTTGAATGAGCACAACAAACTTCCAATCCTTCCAATTCTTGCTGAATATTCTCCATTCTCTTTATATGATGAGAATAACGCCATTTTCTCTCGTCAACTGTAGGAACTTGGTTCAAATAATACTCCGTAAAAACAATGTTATCTACAGGAACATAACAACTTAGTCGACTAAATTGAGTAAATAAGGTAATAGATTCTACACTGTCTAACGCCAGATGATTTTACTTGTCAATGGGGATGTATTTTCACTGACACAATAGGCATGAATCTTGCCTCACTTTAATGTTATTATGCTTCTGGCGTTCTCGCGCAATTTGGTACCATTCCTTCTAGTTCCCTTGGGTATTCAATGCCCTATTTTAAACAGCATGTTTCAGGTTATTTCGACCTCTTTTCCCTGTTACGCTTAAGGCCAGCATCACATTGTTTTTTACCCACCCACCTCTCCTTTGGTGACGATTTTCTTCTCCTAATCGTACCGCTCATTGCCTGGCAAAATTATTTCTCCCATAACTTAATCACCTCTGGGCAATGAGTGCATGGCTATTGTGCCAGTGAAGATGTGGAGAATTCAAGAGTCCATTCCCATGTTCCATTGTTACTATTTTCACTTTAGCATTCTCTATCATTAATTCAGCTTCCATTGCTTTGTGACTAACTGCATGAGGATGGCAGAAGTTTCAGTCGAAGCATGTATTATAAACTCAAAGGTTTCATCGTTTTCTCAAAATTCTTAAGAAGGAAATAAACATGCTTGACAGCTTTTGTAAAAATCAATGACTGCAATGACAGATACAGAATATTATCTAAAAATTAACTTTGCGTTGTTGTTGTAACTTCCACATCCTACCACCAGCAAGCAACTGTTGAACCCCATAGAAACAAGAGGCTACGGGTAGCCTACACTTTGTTCGAAGGATTTTTAGCCAACTTCCTTCAAGTTCAGTTTGAGTGAGGCTCCAGTACTTGGCTAAGTAGCCCGACTTCTGGCTGTTATACACAATTGTGGTCTCATTCACAGAAACCATTCAAGCTAATCCTGCCAAACCCACCATGTGCTGGAAAGGTCAGACTACAACACCCGGGGAACTCTGTTCCCTACTCTTTTTGAATAGTGTGTGGGATCTTTAACATCTTCTTTGAGCAAAGTAATAATAGAGAGAATAGAAAGTTCATTATTATTTACAGTCCCAAACGGCTTTTCAATGCAAAGCAGTTTGTTAAAGTGCGCATGACTCGAAATGTCACCACCATTTTTTTATTTCATTATCCTTAAAATTCAGGCTTTGCTTGATAGGATCTTCCTACAAATGTCAGAAGTGAGTTTTTTCGCAGTAAAAACAACACCGTTGTAGGTCCCCTTAAACCTTCTTGCTCCTATAAGAATGGCACTGTGTGATGCCAGATAATTTTACTCATCAAAATGGAAACATTTTGTTACCTTTCACCCAAAGACTGAACCTATATCCTCTGCTATAGACGTATAAGATTTTCCCTATGGTGAAATAGTTAAACATCTTATTTCTCGCATCATAGGTTCAATGTTACCCATGTGATACTTGCAATCCAGAAGGTCTGAAAGAATGTGTCAAGGAAAAACACAAGATGTTCCACTGCCAAGATGTTAGAACAGAAAATGTAAGAAAGATGCATCATTATGAATCAAAAGTATTACTGATTTGAAATTCTTGTTTTTATAAACCAGACAATAATAATAATAATTATTATTATGCACAACAAAATATTTGTCAAGGTGCCACTATGGCCAAAAATCACATGTACGCAATGCGTGCCTATATTTTTCTTTGGATTTCAAAACTCTGTTAATTAAACTAATTGAGCCAAGTTTTAAGCCTTGATTTTAAAAAGACACCTGTTTATTTTTACTGGAATTTTCCTATTTAATGGTTTGCCATTACAACCGGTAACTTAAATTAAAATCTAGGGAGAGCTAAATCGAGGAGAAAATGATGTCAAAGACTCGCTGGTTTAAGAATGCAATGCAGCTGAATTAATATGCAGCACGGGAATTTCAGGCTTTCAGACTTTTAAACTTGTGTTTTCCTTATAAAATAAGCTGCATTTGAGTAAATAACATCACTTTTCCCAGTTTTGAAGAGGAGTATTTGGAAGACCTTGAAATCCAAAACTTTCACCTGAAGTAAACAGCCTTTGGATAAAAAGCTCAACTTTTTGCCAGTCAGGTTAAGCATAAACACACTTTCAAATCTGAAGGAAAAAAGGAAGTGTTTTTTTAAATTTTTTATCATAGTATCATGGTTATGTATCCCAAATAATGAGAGGGACAGATTTTGCCTCTGCTTTTCCCTTGTGCTGATGAAGTCAGTGCCTCACCCCTCCATCTCTCTATGACAAGTTTGTTTCCAGAGCACAACACACTTCCCTATCAAATCAATAGTGGCATTTTGCATGTTGGGGTGCGAGTAAGAGTTTTCTGGTCTCACCTCTTGCACTTGAAACAAAATAATAATAATTATTAATATTTTGTCTTGGACTGTACTTTACATACGTAGTAACTTAATCGACTTCTCCCCATAGGGATTCTCAGGGCCAATAAACAAAACAACTGTTAAGAATCTCAACTAATCAGAGGCAAACCAATTGGGTATTTTTACAAAATGTAGTCAACAAGTCGAACCAGGGACTAACCAGATCAAATTCAAGTAGTTGGAATAGCTCTTGGACCTGGGATCTCTGGAATTCAAGGCAAGCACCCTAAAAACCACTACAGTAGGCCCTGCCACTATACGTACTACTTTGTACATTAATTTAGAACGAAAAAATACCAAGTCAACATGGAGGGAGTAAATTCCACCTTTTTTCTTCCAGTCTTTCCCGTCCACCTACACATTTCTGGCCATGTAAGCTTATGTTATGGAATTTACTCCCTGCATTTTTCTGCACTACCAATGCAATTTGCTGATATATGGATTTATGTATATTCTAAGTGTGTGATATTTATGTGTTTCATTCATCTATAGGGTGCTTTTTGTTTATTCAACTACAACCTGAGTGTCTTTGTTTTTCTGACAGGTAAAGTTGGTTACTTTCCTGTAACTCTCCCTTGCAATTCTCAAGTAAAATCAGAGATAATATTTGCCACTTTTTTCCGAGGCAACTCATTGTGGCAAAGGAACAAAGAATGTGTTGTTTTGTCATGGTCCCTTCCACTATCTCGTTTGTGGGACCACTAACGTTTTTTTTTTTCGCTGACTTAAATGTTTAACAAATGGCAAAATATGTTCCCTAAAAAGAAATTATTGAGGTCAGCTGCACTTAAATAACTGATTGTGTGCATCCCTATTTGAGACTTTTCCTTTGTTGCAGTTTTTGCCTATGTTGGTGGACTTGTGGTGTTTCTCAGCAACCTATTCAAAATTGTGCTTCACTACTCTTTGCGAGCCACCTTTCTCTTTGTCCACTGGTGTCACGTCACCTTTGGAGCCAGGGAAGGACACCGTGCAAGCTTGAATCTTCCAGAAATTCATCAGGGCGTTTCTCAACTTTATGCATCAATTCAAGAGCCATTTCAGTATGTGGAAGGAACAACGCAGGATGAGGCTGTAGTGACTGATAATAGTCTGCACTGTCATTTGAATTCAAGTGTTGATGCTTGTTTTAATGCGAGTGAAGGAGACTCCATTGTTGATGTTCTAACATAACATGGATGTGATGTTAAAGGAGCTCCCACTCACATTCAATAGACAAACAAGTTAGTGGTATTTTTGCCAAAATACCACTGTGGTACACTTGGTATTTTGAGTCCCGAGGGATTGAAAACTTTTGTTTTTGCACACCAAAACTTGTTCCCAAACATTTCAACTCAAAGCTCGGGGCATGAAATCTATTGTCTATGGCCAATATGGCTACCGTGCTAATGAGGCCCATAGTGTCGGTTTAACCTTTTCACTGCCAAAAATGCAAATTGACACTTACAGATTTTACTCTGTCTAACACCAGAAGATTTTACTCGTCAACGGGGGAGCCCTCGGCAGTGAAAGGGTTAAAGTACTAAATTATACCTGAGAATAATTTTCACACACAGGTATTTCATATGAAATACTTTAAGGGGGCCTGTGACAGTGACATGAAATTTGATTCACCCATTGACACCTGGGAGTGAGACTTAACAGATTTTACTTGTCAACTGGGGGCATTCTGGGATGCCTACAAGAAGTGAATGGGTTAAATAGACAGCAATGTAATAAATCAGAGGCTTTCTGTCAATAATTATATCCATTACAGTTTACTAATACTGTCCTCGAGTCAAGTGTCTTCAGCTGCAGTGGTTGATTGAAAGCATTGTTGAACAGCATTTGAGAGTTAAGATTGAAATAAACTCCTTGGTTAATTTTTAATCTAGGATAAGCATTAATTGGCTTTTGAACAACCTGGCCCTGGTCTTTATGATGGTTAGTAAATTATTATTCAGACAGAAACTATTCAAAAATGTGCAAAACAAAGTGTACTAAAACCCAGGGATTACTTTTAACTCCTAGCTTACTGTTCCTAGTTGCTGCAGTTGATGATCCATGTTTAGTTCCCACTGAAATGACAAAATTGCTTGGGAGAAAGAGGAAATGCAAATTTACAGGCTCACTGGGCAACTTGGTTTCAAGAGTTTTTTCCTGCTCCATATTGCATATTATATATAATTTATTTCTTATCTGTTTATAATACAGAGATAATTATTGTGGAACAAACTTAGCCTGAAACCTTAATTTCCCCTTGACACTGCATGCCCTTCAAATGATTCTGTTTGACTAGAAAGAGCAATAATCAGCATGCACTTGTGTTTGCCTGTATCTTTTTAATGCAGATACCACGCAGCTACAACTTTGAAATTCAATGCATGGGTATAGAACAGAGCTCTAGACTATTGTGCCCATTCAAATAATATGAAAACCACCGATCTGTGGAATGGGCCCAAATTACAGAGTCACTGCCCCGCCTACCTTGGCTTGCAAATAGTTCAAATTCTTCTTGAGAGGTGTTGTGTTCAACGCTACTTGTCAGGCCAGCCCGTTAGCTCATATATTAATAAATTTCGCACTATAGAAATAATAAAATTATTAAATTATTATAAATTATTTCTTGCACTCGAAGTAACAAGATGTCCATGGTTCCACTTGCAACCTCTTTGCTAGACAAGAACAAATTTTATCTATTTTCCCCCGGGACTCGTGATTTTGAAAACATTTCGTTCCATTGTTGTGGCTGTTCTGGTACACCTTGAGGGTGAAAGTTGCTCAGCCATGGGAAAGGAATTTCATCAAAATGTTTAAATGAAGTGGGCAGGGAAGTCACTCGATAATTCAGGCCCATTCTACAGATAAGCCATTTTTGTAGTACTGGTAATAATATTATTGGCCTCTGAATCAACCACAAGAGACAGGCAACCATTTTAAAGTGGCACTATTCCAGGGATGGGGGGTGAATAGGTCTGGGTTATCACCCCCCAACTCCAGAATAATCATAGTGCCTTAAAGGAGCAGGAGATTTATGGTACCTTTCACCCTGAAAGAGGAAAAGCATCTTTGGATGAGTAGACTTAGAGGTTGTCAAGTTGCATTATAGAGAGGAAGAAAAACAGACAAAAGAAATAGTTGTTGGACTATGTTCTTTAATTTTCTATCACAGTTCTTATATTTGATATGAAATAATTTACACCTTTTTGGCTATGACAAACATTTTTTAAAAAACTATTCTATTAAGTTTTGAAAAATTATGTACAGTTCATAACATATTGATATTCTTGTAAAAAAAAAACCTATTTCTGTCAATTGAATCAGGCAATAATACGATTTAATGCTAAAAGTTACTTTAAAAAGCAAAATCATCACCTATGACTGAACATTTTAAAGTCAGTTCCTGTATCATATGATTTGTATTGTGAGTGTCACCACTGACTATTATTTTTTTTTTTAAAGATGTTGGTTAATTTATTATTTTTTTAACTTGCAACTATTGTCTCTGAATGAACAGAGCATTGTGAAATAACTTCTTGTCTGAGAACACTGTATTTGGCTTCCTACAAGTAAAATAATAAAAAATAATGAAATTTATTTGAGTGTCAAGTTTATTTAGAATTGGGGCATTACAGTAATTAGGGATGCTGTATAGAAATCACATCAACTCATATCAAATCATTCATTGGTTGGTTTTTGAGGAGAGAGGAACACCAGAGTGCCTGGAGAAGAACCACTGGTACAGGTCACAAGTCACAGGTCATTGTTTTACAAACACACAATGAATTCTAAACATTCATTAAAGCTAACCTTAGGCCTACTAAACAAAAAATTAATTTCTAATGTTAGCATTCGTAAACGATTAGGGTTGTTTCTGTATTGGTAATACAATGAGCTGTGACTTGTAACCCATGACCCGCGACTTGTCTTTGTACCTGCCCGGAGAAAAACCAACAAACTCATCAACCGACATGTAATGCACATCAGGCGCGGATCCAGGATTTTTCTTAAGAGGTGGTGCACCACTAAGGAATGGAGTGGCTGACTGCAGACATTTTTTTTCTTCCAGAGTACCAGTTGCATTTGAAAGCTGCAGGTCATCTCAGGAAGAGGTGGGGGGGGGGGGGGGGGTGCACAACAACTGCACCCTCCCACTAGATCCACCCCTGCATTGGTGAGAGGTGAGTGCTCTCACCATAGTGCTATCCCTGTGCCAGCAAGACAAGGATTACAAAAAGCATTTGCATTACCAAGACTCTCGAAAGAAAAATAATGAAAACTCTTGTCAAGACCAAAATTTATGAATGACAAAGTTTCTGACTGAGCATGCATAGGAATTTATAGGAATTATTTTCATTTACAGAGACATGTTCAGTTGTTGTAAAGTTGGTTTTGAAGAGAGGGGAAAACGAGAGTATTGTACCCACAGAAAAAAACATTCTACAGTGCTCGAGAAAACCCCTGTCCAGTTGTCTGGACAAGTAGATTTCATGTTCAGCCAAGCAACTTTCTCACACCACTTGACCAACAGACAAGCACCCACTTGATCAAACGAAGAATTCAAAAGATGACTTGAGACCACAAAGACACAGAATTTTTCGTCTTTTTTTTTTTTAATAATTAATGAAGACAAGTGAAGGAACCCCACAAGCAAGTGGGTCAGGAAGTTTGCATGGCCAATGGGCATATTTGGCCTGCATGTAGGAATGGAATTGAAAACCAACAAACTTAATTATTGTACCTGATCCAGTCGAAGATACTCTGCCCTCAGCACAATGAAGAAAATGATGGTAGAAGGAATCAAGAAAGATAATGCAAAATCATACCCAGTGAAGCAAGGCCATGGGTTACCTATTATGAGAAAAAACATTATTATATTAGTTCTTATAAAAAAAAATGAAAGTGAGTTTGGGAATGTAAATTACCAAAAGCCTCGTCTTTAATTTTGGACTTAAGCCAACTTTAGCCGATGGACATGTACAGCCTGTATTGACACAGAATGAACTGTAACAACAATAACAATTACTTTTCATGCAAAGATGTTTTACAAAAACAAATTACTAAGTACCAGGGGTAGCATGCAAAGATTACTGTGCATAATAGTTTGTTATTAGACTCTTAATGACTGATCCTGAGGGAAACATTGAGATTCAAGGGAAACAAAATGAATAATATTATTGTTATATAGCTGAAAATTTTCCCCCAACAGCACGCACTCTCATTGGTTACTTCAAGATCACATGACACCTAACAATTTAACTGTTTCCCGCCAAAAGTCTCGGAGCAGGCAACAAAGCAAAATCTATGACATCAGAGGGTAAAAGTGCACTGTTACCCATGAATGTTGACCGGCGACCACCGTTGTTGTTACCATTGCACGTTTTTTTTTGTGCTATAACAAAAATCACTTAATAAGGATCTTATCTATCCTTATATTTCTTATGCTATTATAGCCTGGGGCAGCACCAGCGAAACAAATTTACAAAAACATCAATACAAACTAAGCACAAGAACACAATGAACTAAATGCCAAAACAAAACAACAACAGCAACAACAACTGTTAATTAAAAATCCCAGCTGGATAGAGGCGAACTAGTTGGCTATTTACATATTGTGCAGCTGAGACACTCAGGGACTACCAGGATCAACTACAATTAGAGGTCAGAACAGGTCAAGACAAGAGTCCTAACCACAAGGCCACACTGCCTCCCCATCATGGTATTCCTTATGCATCTATCAATGTTAAGCCCGAGGGGGGGGGGGGGGGGGACCCCAGGCATATGTGGGGCATTTTACTTTTCAGAAGAATTTTTGGTCAACACCCCCACCGTGGGGGCCCCAAAATTTGGTCAAATCAGATCAAATATCCCACCTTGGGGAAGTAATATCCCTTACGTTCATAGAAGTTGTTGTGTATATTTTACAAATCATCGATATAAATTGCCAATCCACACAATCCCCACAAAGTAAGGTCTTCCATCAATTCATATTGAAAATGAGTAGTAAGAAGTAGTGTTCTTGTATAAATATAAAAACAAGTGCTTACCTCTATTTAAAAAAAGCCGTCTTTTAGGTCATTAGCCCTGGCGCACAGACGAGCACATGGGACGATGTGACTTGGTCCCAAGTCAAATTCCCCAAGGGTGGGGAAGGCAATAGAGGTCAAATGCCCCACATATGCCCCCCCCCCCCCCCCCCCCTCGAGCTTAATATTGATAGATGCAGTACAAACAAGGATGGGATGGGTGGATAAGATACATTAATTTTGTAGTAGACTGACTGCAGCTCCTCGATCAAGTGCTATACATATTAAAGTTCTTCTGCTTCCTGCTAAAAAGCAAATACTCACAATTGGATGTGCAAGACCAGACGAATGATGGTATGTCTGCTGGCAAAGACAATATCACTCCAGCAATAAAGAGCAACTAAAGAGTAAAAAAACAAAAAGAACAATGGAATAAATGAAGAGGCATCCTATCAACTACATGTAGGCTAAACTTCCTCCTGAAAATTATTTATTACCAAGAAGTTTTACTGGGTATATTTCAGTCTCAACCTCAGAGCTCTTCTCTTGACTGAGGGAGAGAAGAGCTCTGGGGAACCCTGAAACAAAGTGTCTTCGCATTGGTTTTTGTGAAGAACAATCAAAAGCATCTCTAATTGGTGCATTCTTGTTAGCGGGGAGCTTTAAGAATTTCTGGGTGGAGATGTGCCGCTGGGACCCTGGAACCATATACCAGAGCTAGTTCTGCTGAATATAGCCATTTATCGATACTGTTGAGGCTGAGTTGCGTAAACTTAAACTTTGCCGCCTAGATTTTTTTATACTTTTGAGCAGGAATTTCTGGTTTCCTTAGTCTTGATAAAATCTTCAAGTGACTGGTCAGTTTCGTGAAAAATGATACCCTATTCTGGACCCAAACGCTCTGAGTTATATACCCTATGCTAGAGTAAACTGCTTGAAAACCATACCCGTCACAGCGGCACATAAACTATATAGCCCATATATGGCATATATTATTCATACCCATCACAGTGGCACATAAACTATATAGCCCATATATGGCATATATTATTCATCAATTATCTTTGAAAAAAGGCGTGGTTAGCCCCATTTTTGGGGTCTTATGCATTATGCATAAAGACCCCTAAGTCAGAGGCAGATCTTGTCAGTTTGTCACTTTGAGGACGAGAACACACGTGACAGTCTGGCTTGTAGACTGGGTACTAGTAATTGCGAGGTCATTGTTTTCAAGTGTCGGCCATTGCTTCTAGCGTTCGTTGTTTGTAAATAAATCTGCGGTCGTTTTCCCTGTTTTGGGAAAAATTTGAAGAGTTTTCCGTCGCAAATTAGTTGTAAGGTAAGTTATTTGTGTTTCAAAATTGATCTGTCGTGCTGTTTCAGATTGGTTTTCTTTCTTTCATTTCGAAAATTAACTATCCTAGCCTGCCTTGTTTGTTCTTTGTTATTTCATCCAGGTGACGTCGCTGAGTGGAATCGATACGGGAGTTGTTTACTCTCGCAAGCCAACATATTTAGACTCGGCTTGTGTTTAGTGCGGATTGCACTGAAGCTAAGACGCTTTCGCAAGCCCACATTCATTGGCTCGAAATCCGTTGCGCACCACATACCTCACAAGTATCTCACAAGCTATCACAAACCAGTATTTATCGGCTTGAAATGTCGGTGTGGGTTGCATCCCAAACTGAAAGAGTTATTGTACTCTAAAAAATAGTGGCATTGAATAAGAGTTTTGCACTCTCAAAGAATAGTATTTCGTACTCTTACTGTTGTCTGCTACTAGCCGCCAGCATGGGAACAACAATCGAACAATACCGGTCAAGGATCGGCTGTCACAACAATTTTGTGAAAGTCAAGGATGCATTTTCAGGTGTGCGTGGGCGATTTTGGAATACGATGCTTATGATGTTTTACTTAAGGACGTTCGCGCGAAATTTTTTCAACATTGATTTTTTTCTGAAACTTTTACCACTGTAAGATGATGAGTTAGTTATGTCAGAAATGTAAAAAAAAAGGGGGGTCACCGACTTCGTTTTGGATAGATCATGCCCGGAAAAACACCCAAAATGGGACAAAATCGGGCTTCGTTAGCGAAGAAGGCCAGTGTCTGTAAACCCAAATACATTGCAATTAAATCTTTGAAGTGAAATCTTCTCTGCCGAATATTGTTTAAGTGGACTTACTAAGTGAATTTAGTCAACTGGTGAGGTTCTTTAAAGATCAAGTTCGCATTTAGCGACCACAGTTTCACGCGCCTTGCAGCCGCAAGATGGCAGGATTTGATGTCCCGTGAGCAGAAATCTTGAAATTTTTTTAACTTCCCACATTGATTTTTTGTTCATTTTTGGACAACGTGGAGATAATTGTAAATAAAATCCGTTTCTGGAAAGAAAAATAGGGGTCACCGAACGTCCATGACCGTTAAATCCAGGCAAAGCTATAGCAATGGCCTTTTGCCCCATCATCTCTCATTTTATTACTTAGCGCGCGCGCTCGTGTATGACGTGG
>OX421449.1:47109877-47114877 GCA_949126865.1 Montipora capitata | reverse complement strand
AGACTATTATAAGGGTATGTTCCACAAAGCCAACCAATTAAGGTAAGCTAGGCACCAGTTTAATAGCTGAAATTCGAGGATGTGATTATTATTATTATTATTATTATTATTATTATTAGTATTATTATCAAGTTATTATTACTACTGTACTAGTACTACTACTGCCTGGTGATTAGGGATGAAGGAGCCAATCAAATGAAATACAACCTGGAAATGACTATTTCCAATAAGCTTAATTATTTTCAATAATTAAAATTCCTGGAAAAAGGAATTATGACCATTCCTATATTTCTGAAATAAAACTTATCTGAGCATTTTTTTTCCTACATTAAATTTTTATTTTCAGTAACATTAACAATGAAGTCACATAAGAACAAAAAGAAATGTGCATGTACTTAATACACACCAAACATAAATCTTAGAATCTTTGCCAAATGGATACCACACTTTTTTCTCTTAAAGGGGCTATGTCATGGCAGTGCAGTTGAACTTCATTTAAAGTTGTTTTACCATTTAATTGCCCCTTCTTGCTACACAACTTAACATTAACTCAGAAATTACTTTTAAGCAGCACAAACCAATGCTTCGTGACAAAACCTTGTCTCAACAAATCAAATGATATATGAAATGGATCATATCTTGAAATGCAGATATAAAATCAAGTGACGCAATGATCCTTGCAGTTATGATTCAATCATCACAAGAACATTAGAACCCACAAATGACCAGCTCCCAACATCAGTGGCTTCATAGCTCAAATGGTTAGAGCGTCGCACCGGTATCGCAAGGTCATGGGTTCAAACCCCATTGAAGTCCTGCAGTCCTGAAGTTTATGCAATTGCTGAAATTGTGTTCATGACTGCGAGGATCATTATAAGCTTCACTTGAAAAAATTGTCTGTCAAGCATACATAATTTAAGTTATACACAACAGAGATCAACTTTGAAAACTGTTAGTGTGGCGTTATGTAAGGTGTCACGTTATGTAACAAAATCACGTGATATGCGAGAGTCTGACCTCGTACGAGAGATGTTTTTTCATACTGTACTCTTACAGTCGGCCGATATGTTGTAAGACTGTAGGTGTTTGTAGTCGCTCGAATTATTTACTGGTTCCAGCACAATAAAGGACAATTCGCCATTTAAAGCGGACAACATTAGCCTGACGATTCCAATCACAATCCATTTTAATCTTTTTCAATTTTGCCCATCCCTGCCTCCTTTTGTATTTGCTGTTTTATTCAAACCTAACTTCAATGTTCTAAGTAGTTATTCTTAGGTTTTGCTCGATTTGGTTGCTAGTTTCTAGTCGCTAAATTTTGAGGCAAAGCCCCTTTAAGCACAAAAAGAACATTCCTTACCTTGACTGATAATGTAGGACCATCCTCATTTTTATTTACCGCAATCAAAATAACCAAGACAACTGGGGTAATGCACTGAGTCCAGAAAAGGCTAATGTATAGCCAATAGAAATAAACTGGGTCCTTTTTGGCAAGGCCTCTGTGCAAATAAACAAATAATTATCAATACCAAATCCCATGTAAGTACTGTCCACAAGGGTAACATATCCCTTAGGTTTCAATATTACACTTAAGTTAAAACAATTTGAGACTAAAAGTTCATTCTTGACTTGTAAGGGAAGCCAATAGTTATATCAAAAAGTCCATGGATGCAAGCTTTGATTTTGGAATTTTGTAAGAATTTGAATCAGGACTATTGATATAGCAGCTACAATAAAGTGTTCTTATAACAAGTGCTGTGATTGGCTTAAGCCACACGCCTTGCTGTAGCTAAAAGCACAGAGCTCACTTTAGCACAACTCATATCAGCTAGTGAGCTTCATATTTCTTCGCTTGAAATCCTAAACGAGACCTTCACAGCTACATATCATGGCCTTTTGCTCAGAACCCCCTACCTCCAACAACCTCCAAAATTTACACCACTGAGTGAGACGATGAAAATTTATCCGTGCCCCTTTCATATAGGAGTCCTCCCCCCCGGCATAACACCTTGAAACATTTCTAGTTGCATCTGAAAATTCGAGGTGCATGACACATTGATTCAGAAATTATCTAGATAACCAATCAACAGTTCTCACAGAATCTGATGTTCTCAGCATCACACATTGATTCAGAAATTGTCTTGATCGATAACCAATCAACAGTTCTCACAGATGTTATCAGCGTCACACATTGACTCAGAAATTATCTTGATAACCAATCAACAGTTCTCACAGATGTTCTCAGCGTCACACATTGATTTAGAAATTATCTTGATAACCAATCAACAGTTCCCACAGATGTTCTTAGCATCACATATTGATTCAGAAATTCTTGATAACCAATCAACAGTTCCCACAGATGTTCTCAACATCACACATTGATTCAGAAATTATCTTGATAACCAATCAACAGTTTTCACAGATGTTCTCAGTGCCACACATTGATTCAGAAATTATCTTGATAACCAATCAACAGTTCTCACAGATGTTCTCAGCATCACACATTGATTCAGAATTACCTGGATAACCAATCAACAGTTCTTGTAGCTCAAAATGGGAAGAGCATCTGACCAGTGTTACAGAGGTCATAAGTTTGAATCTTTCGTGGGACTCTCGAGTTTTCAGCTGTCCTTTTGCCAGTATCCAAGCACTAAGTC
Organism: Montipora capitata; assembly: GCA_949126865.1. NCBI lineage: Eukaryota > Metazoa > Cnidaria > Anthozoa > Scleractinia > Acroporidae > Montipora > Montipora capitata. The sequence goes on along the minus strand of OX421449.1, from coordinate 47,112,220 downwards.
TAAACAAGTTACTGGTTCTGTGACATTTATTTAAACATAGCAAATTTCAAGGTTTTAACTGAAACTTTCTATTTAGCACACGCTTTTGATTCCATCATGGGATCTTCATCAAGCGCTGTCCCAGAATTTGACACTCTCTCGCGTAATTTACAACAAGAATCATGTATGGTAACATTGTGTTGGGGCCCCACCACTGAACAGGGATGTGACAATGTTCAACCCAATATTGAATTCCATCACCTGATTTAAGATTCCCATATAGAAGCTCAAGGGCTTAAAACTATCAAACATGAACCCTGAAACTTTTGATTAGCCAAAGGAGCTTATACTTACAGATCTTCCAGTATTACCATAAACACCACTGCCAAGATAAACTGAGTCACAAAGATGGCTCCAGCTTTATTCTTTTTTATACTCTATACTCACACGAAAAAAAAAAAAAAAAAAGCACAAAATAACAATTAGCCAGTATCAAAAATGCCATAATACTCTGTTTGTCCCTCCAAAATTTTGCATAAGCAGTGATGTAGCGTGTCTGGTTTAAACTGTAGATACCAAAACCCCTATATCAAATTAAAGCTTATAGAGCTGGCTATCAAACCATATCAAGAATTTTGAAATTAAATGAATAATTGTCAAATTTTTCATGACCTCTAAATGTGAGCGTCCGAATCACCTTTTCAAAGCTACAAGCTCAAAGCAAATTTGCTTTCGCTATTTCGTTTTGTTCCTCTGTTTGCTGACCCAAAGCACTAAAAAAAGTGTCTGCGTTTTGCCATATTCAGTTACAGTGAAAAGTTACAGAACATTTTCGAAATAGTATTAAAAAAATGTGAAGGGAAAAAATATTTTCAGTTGATTTAAAAAATTCGCAGAACGTTTTTGTTGTTTATATGTTAATGTAGCCACTGTCCAATTTGGGGGCAATCGGACAAATTCCCTTTGAGTTTTGGCTCTTTAAAGTGTCTGCTTCAAGTCAAAAAATTGACTTGAGAAAGCAGCACAAAGACTGTCAATCAAACGGGTAATTTTTACTTCCTTCCAAAACGTAAAACCATCATTTCTCCACCAATATTTAACCTTTTTGAATAATTTCTTTTTTGCATTATATATCCCATTTCGATCATTACTTTTAACAAAAAAATCCAAATTTGAAGAAATTTTTTGCTTGTCACAGTGATCACAATAACACAAACACCCCCGTACGAAAATTTGTGGCCTGAGTGAGCGAGATTCGGGCCCGATTCGGGCCATAAAGCTGTTTTTAAGGCAAGAACTGAGCGAGACAAAGCGAGACAACCATTTTGTCGCGCTTGTGCGACTGAGCCAGACATTAGTTTGGTTTGATTATCGCCGATAGTGTGGCGTGAGTGAGTGAGAAAAAGTGAAACCTCAGTTTATTCATTTACGCCGCTGTAACGAGACATTTGTCATGCTGTATTATCGGTGAAACTCAGGCTGCTCACTTGTTATTCGATACATAAGTGCTCCCTACTTGTTATTCGATAAGAAAAGATTAGTAGAAATAGATCAGGGAGTACTCAAAAATGCAAATCAGTTACTTAAAAACTGTGGCTGTCGTTCTAATGTATTATATTATTTGCTGCATTTCTGTACGTGTAGTCCGTCCCCGGGTAAAAGGTGAGCAAACCATTTTTTACCGCTCTGAATTTTGAGCTAAAATACGTATATGGCTGGATATTTTTTTAGCGTGATACCCACCCGCATCCGGAGAGGTAAGTTCAAATAGCTTTGCACGTTCAGAAGCAATCTACATGTAGCTACCTCAAGACAGTATTATCCTGCTTGCCCAAAACGGAGGATAATTTTTTAATGATAGGAATTGCTTGTCGCTGGACGGAAAACCTTTAAGAGGGAAGAGCAATGTTTGAGTTTTGGCTATCGATAATTAAATATTTGTAACCGCTTTTGGCGCGCGTTTCAGTTTAACTTAACTGTGCATTTCACCAAACATCTGAATCTCTACACAGATGCAGAGCTTTTTCTTCCCATTTAGGACAGTAATCAACCAGATCAAAACAGCATTATTTGCTCTAATTAATATTGCTGGAAACAATTTTCTCTTTTATGAAATAGATTTTAAACAATGTATGAAGATTTAAAATAAATGAGAAACTAGAAACGACCTCGCTATCTGATCACAGATCACTGTGGAAACCTGGCTACTAACATGCCTAGCTTATTATGGACACTTTGAACGACTTCAGTCGCATTTTGGTTCTATGCTAAAAGCTGGTACATTCTTTTTATTTAAGTTACCTTAAACTGAAACATGTTTCTGTCTTACATGACTGTCTACGCAATGATGACAAGGGTCATGTT
>OX421449.1:47089877-47102377 GCA_949126865.1 Montipora capitata | reverse complement strand
ACAATTGGTACGACTTTGGTTTTCACTTCCCACATTCTACTCAATTCTCTGGCCAAATTTTGTACTTTTATCATCATCATCATCACTATTATTATTATCGGATCCAATCCAGGTTCTGGGGCTCTAATGGGTAGTCATGATCTTCATTCGATCGATAGAACTTTTGGGAGGATGTGATTTGATCCTAGGAGGGCGATCTTTTGAAGTCCTAATTATTATTATTATTATTATTATTATTATTATTATTATTATTATTATTATTATTATTATTATTATTATTGTTATTATTATTATTAAGCACAGTCTGTTGAAATCTCGGTAGCTCAGGCCAGGATCACAGCATGAACAAGACATAGTTTTTGCCAAGATCTTGGCGAGACAGGCCCACCGGCCTCATTGGACTAGCCAATGCCTTGGTACAGTAGATCAACACACCATCTTCAGACATAAATACCTGTTGTATCTCAAGTGTGTTACTAAGCCCAGTAAAAAGCAAAGAATGGCAGAAGCAATGTAAATAGATGACGTTACTGGATGATGAACTGCAGCAGCAGCAGCTGTTTTGTTACCTGGTTATAGCAAAGAAAGAAAAGAAAATTATGGTTAAAACATGACATAAAAAACTTCAATTCCCAAGATGGAAGAAAGCAAAAAGGCAACAAAAGTGTTTCTCTTTGGCACTCACAAAGTCTGAAATGGGCAGTTAGGGATTACCTGTTTATTGATTTATTAATTCAGAGACCAATGCTCACTGTAAGGACACTTGTTACCCTTATCAAACTTGTCATGCATCTAATTACCTGCATTTTTGGACATATCTGACCCTTCCCCAATTAACTGACACAGGCACAAAGATAGGCTGCATGCAACTGCCTCTTTGAGGCTGCAGCCATTTATTTTACAAAGGTTATTATCATTGCAACTGAACATGAGTACTGTGACATTTACCTCTATAAAGGGCTTCTTGAGTTTGAATTGGGAATTAGAAAATCGAGGCAATACAAGGAAATTTAAACAAACGTTGACATTTTTGGAAGAAGATACAAAAATATGGTCTGTCAAGCGAAAAACAAGTTGTTGGTGTTGTTTCAAAACAGCACTGCCACACTGACCTGTACAGCATGTGGCCCTTGGTCCACAAAGTCCTTGGTCTGCGCCTTTTCCGAACATGATGTCACACTTCATCGTTAAGTAATATACGACCAAAAACAAAGGTTTCTGATGATTTATTGATTACTCATCTTTTACATGATGAAGTTTCGGCTTCTGCTGTCGGAGAAGGTGCCAAATTCAAGTTTGTTGTCAAGTATGTTAATTTATCTTTCTAAGAAATCTCTACTTTTGCGGCTCCGTAAATTACACGGTCATGGTTACTTAGCTTGTGTACAGATAAAACGCAACGGGAACACGTCTTTTTGCAGAACAGATTTACAGATAAACTAATTTCTGCGGGTTGGAAACGAATTTTCTGCACAGTTTTAAACTTTTGTTTCATCAACTCTTGAAAAATATCAACAATGAAAAATGAAAAAGGTCTTTGCTTTAACTGAATATTTTCAAAATCTTCTTTATACATGTTTACGAACGGGTTACTTTCTTTTGTATGTCTGGAATACCTATACCGTTTAACCCTTTCACCACTAAGAAACCAGCATAAAGGTTTCCCATACATGGATTCGCTCTGACGAAGGGCTAACGCTCGAAACGTCAGCTTTTAGAATCTCTGTACGGTGGCCAATTTACATTATCAACTCCGTTGATAAAACCAAATTTTTGTATACTACTTCCCCACCGACGCAGCACCACAGTTTCTTTAGAAACTACCCCTTCATTCATTTGTAGTGACGCGAGCTTGGGCTGCCTATGTAAAGACTAGAACTCTGGTTCTTAGCCCTCACCCTAAACAGAACCCTGTTTAGGGTGAGGGCTAAGAACCCGAGTTCGAGTCTTGAAATTTTCGGACTCTTTTTTTCCTCCAGTTTTTCTTTTATAAATGTTTTTTTTTCCTTTTTTGTCTTAATATTTGTTAATATTTTTTCTCAGTTTGTTTCTTTTAATTTTCTTTGAAGTGAAGTGTGTAGTCGACCGTTACAAAGGGCATCGACCGTTTCAAATGGCAACGACCGTTCTGACAAATGGCAACGACCGTTTCAAATGTCAACGACCATTTACAAAAGGGAAATTTGCTTCGGCGCCCGAAAAAAAATCACTTGAAACCTGACATTTCCCGTTCAATTTTCCCCACCCCACGCAGGCAAAGGTCAAATTTCCCATTGCCCGGGCACAGAAGATAGTCAAATGCCCGGGGTTTGCCCGGGGGTGGGGGGGTGGGGGATGTAGAAAGTTTCGATTTGATCGGCGCATAATAATATCGCTTGTGTTGGGAGAAGGCCCCGCAACTGAAATAGACCCTGAATAAAAGCAGATTCTATACTCACAACGACATCCAATACGACTGTAACTGAGATATATCAAGGAAAATATATAGATTTTCATGTTCGCACAGAAATTATCGGGATTCACAGGTACTTTTTTGGGCTGCTTGCATGATTCGCGGACCAAGGACCAAATTCGCGGACGTAGGGCTCTTGCTTACGTACGTTCACCTTTTTTCAACTACAAGAAAAATATTTCAGTTTGGAACTTGCCAATTTAAATTTATCGTAAGAAACGAAAACTCTATCTTCAGGGAAAATTTCGGTTCGTGGCGTTTTGATTCAGGTAAGATATTCAAGATTATCCTTTTTTCTCGCGGACCAAGGGCCACGTACTGTACTGTCCTGTGACGGTATCGAAACCGATACAAATAGAATTTGTCCAAAAAAACCAACGAAACTTGCTGGTAGCGAATAAAATAACATTAGAATGCAATACGGAAATCCTTACCGATACTACATGAACAATTTCCATTAAGAGAGTGAAGGTAGTCGACGAAATGCCTGGAATTGAAGCAATTTATCGCAGTGCAAACACTTCCGTTCATGATAGAAAGATTGTCGGAAGGTTGGGGCTTACATCACATCATTTTTATCATTTTCACATGAACACTATTTTTAACAACTACTGCTGGCCGTTCTAACAGTGGATTATCACCGTCACGTGCAAACTTGGGACGGAATGAGACCTCTTTCGCCTACTCTTTCGTTGGGAGCGCATTTTTGCCCATGTGCACAACAGAGGCCGAAAGACAAATGGGCCAGTCGCTGCAACCTTGGATTATTTTTTAATTAAATAGATTAGTAATTTACATTGCATAACTTGATAGGTATGCCATGTATAAGAATGGAAATACCTGAATAAATTGTTGTTGTTGGCCAGATTATGCTCAGGATCTTAGATCTCGGCCCGCGAGTGGCTTATACCAGACCCGCAGAAAGAATGAGAAATGTCGGTCCCTCGACGGTGACAGATCCTTAACGGCAGCTCAGTCATCTTCTTATTTCTTACCATGACCCTGAGCAACATCTTAATAATATGCATATATTTGGCAATGTGGTCAATTGTGTTCTCCATGTGATGAGCACAAGAGGTTATACTGTGACGTTATGATCCTCACAGTTATAAGTGCAATTTTAGCAATTACGTAGAAAAGCCTGGGGTTAAAACACCGTTGAAGTCCGGTTGAATTTTTCAGGCTTCTCCTTCTACGCAATTGCTAAAATTGCGCTCATAACTGCGACGATCATAGCTTCACTTGATTTCATATCCGCAGTTCAATATATGATTCATTTCATATATCATTTCGTTCATAGCCGGTTATACTTTAGAGGTACTATTGTTTAAACTTGCGGATTCGCAAAAAAGCGTAACTTTCGAAACTACTCAAACGCGACACCTTTTTTAAAATTTCATATCGCAGCCAAAACGCGGGGCCAGGGTCGGGGTCGGGGTGTCTTTTTTTTTTTTCAAAATTTTTTCGTTTCAATTTTTGTAGTTATTCTCCCGTACTGTTATTTTCGGCATCTTTCCTTCATCTATGTTGGAATTTAGTCAAAAAATATAAGGAACGTACGGAAGCTTCGATACGCTTTTAATACGTTAAACCAAGTGATTCGCACTTCGCGCGTTAAGTTATGTCGCTTAATTGTTTTAATGTATGGAACTATATTTGCAATTTGATTTACCACAGCAAGTTTGCATGAGTTGATAGGTGACAACTAATTAGAAATTCAGAATTATATAAATCGAAACTGCAAACGCGCAAATTACTTTTTCACTTTCCTCCGATCAAGAACGTTAAAGACAATCAATGGAAGAAATCAAACCATAAGATCGTGTAGAATAGAAGACACAAATTGTAATATATTCAAGAAATCAGTTGCATTCTTCTTTTAGCCTATCGCCGGCATTCCAAAACATTAATCTACTGTAATATTTTCCTTTCAGTCGACTAGTTCAACGACATATCGATCGAGCAGCTATTGTAGTACGAATAAAAATCTGAAAATCTACAGGATCCTCAGTGGCGTGATCTTGCTGAAAGTAGTGCCTCGTACTGGTCCTAATCACCTAGAAACACTGAAGACTCGCTGAGCTCCACATTTTAAAACCACACTTTAATGTTTACTTCGTAAGAAACTTCTCCGCAATACAATTAAAACGAAACAGAACATAGCCATAATTCCACTATGGTCGTCACGCAAACGTACTCAGTTGCTTGTTTTCGCAAAATTGTTCTAAGTGTGGTTGTGTTTTTTCTCGTAAAATTGGATTCGATCCCTTGAAGTCCGAATAGAATTCGCTAGCAAGTTCCTATGCGACTGACTTTACTACAAACCGTTTGTGGTAAATCAGACAACAACATTCAGAACATTGACAGCAACACGAACAAACATGACTGCGTGACGATCATCGTGGAACTGTGATTCTGTTGTTGTTTTTTTTAACGAAGTGAATATTACGATGGGACTCTGTCTGGCAGTTAGCGTGTATTCCATAAACTCCAATTTTAGCAATTTCGGAAATTCTCTTAATTTCGAACAACAAACTTTGATTTTCGGAAAGACAAAAAAACAAAGTACGATTTTAAGAAAAACTAAAATACCCGTTAAGACCTTCCATAGCTTCCGTAGGTTCCTCAATTTTTTTGACTTATTGCTACCATAAATGACAGTCATTCGAGAATGACGACAAAATGAAAGAAAATTTTGGAAAAAAGAGACACCCCGACCCCGACCCCGACCCCGACCCCGACCCCGACCCCGCGTTTTGGCTACTACCTCTGCGGTACATTCGCCAGATTTATCTATTACTTGTTCGGCCCATTTTGTCTTATTTTATGTAGTTACATTTTTATTACACTTAATAACCCATCTCATTCATGGAAGAATGTAATTTTAAAAATTATAACTTTTTACGTTCAAATAACAGCATTAATTTTGCTACCGACTGCACCCCTTGTGAGTAAATACAAAGAATTTTTTTTCAGCTAATTAAAAGGTGTTATTGATTCTAATCTACTGCGGCCATTAATTTGGTATAATTTCAACGGGCATAACCCACGTGCTCTTAGTTGCCACTTCTCACCCATGAATACATGGACCTATTGCCATCGTAATCCCTCTTAAGTTATTTTTAGATCTCTGGCAATATCCGGAATTCCCACGAGGGTTAACTGACAGCCAATCATATGTCCCCATTTTCACGAACGACGCGAATCATTGCGTGGCAATTCGCTCAGCTGTCAACATTGGTAAAAATGAGGACATATGATTGGCTATCAGTTAACCCTCGTGGGAATATCGGATCTCGCAGGAGATCTAAAAATGACCTAAGTGGTATTACGATGGGAATAGGGCCAATATGAGGGATTACTTCTCTTACCTTCATACTCTCTTGGCAGGGGTTATGTTTAGGGTTGGGCCAATACGAGGGATTACCTCTCTTGCCTTCATACTCTCTTGCCCCAGCGGAGTAATGTTTTTAACATGTGCGGGATATAAGTCCCGCATTAATTGCATTTCCCGCTTCGGGAATCGGGATCCATCCAGTATCCACCCCAAATCCTCTCCTCAGTTTTCCTACAATTGAGGCAAAATTGAGGCAGCTTTCCCAGATGTGAAAGAGCGGGCAAAAAAGCGCGGGAACCCGTCTCGCTGCCGAGAACAGAGGAGGAAGATGGCCGCTGTAAGTATTGTCTAGTCTTTTATTATTTTATCCTCTTCTCTATTTTTCGTTCAAAACGTCGTTAACTCTACTTCCCTAATGCAGTAAGCTGCTTTTTATCCTCAAAACTGCCAGCAGAGAGTTTTCGGAGACGTTTTGGGAGTGTTCAAAAGGCTCAGCTTACCCAACTTACCCAGCTTTTATTTTAGAGGGAAATTTAACATCTTCGTTGATTTGGACATTCACTGGCCACAAGTCGATTTGGCAAAGAAATTACTTGATAAGATTACAAGTTTACTTTGTTACTTTGACAAGAGACCAAAGTAATTATCGATGTATAAAATGAAACATTTGTTAATTTAGCCCACTTTCTCATCGACAAGAATCGACATCATATTCGTAAATAATGTTCTGACTGTTGTCGACCCGGCGCCTAAATTTGTTTCAATACATTTTTATAATACTTTGTCGGTTTCTTCGCTGAATAAATGCGAACAAAGGAAACGAACTGAAAGCACGAATTTTTTGCGAAAGAAAAACCCCAAAAGTAAGGGCTGTCTTTAAAAGATAATTTGCCATAGTTTCTTTTATCAGTCTTATGAATAGGGGGTATTTACATGAGACCTGGACGACCTCAGACCGGCATGAGTTGGTATCGGCCTCCATACATTCTCTTTATGCGTTTACTCTATATCGGCCTGACAATGAACTCAGACCCGTCTGACCATTGCTGGACCGAGACAAGAAATTCTCCTACCGATCTGAGTTCGTACCGCCTCTCATGTTAATGAGAACAAATCTCAGACCGGGCTCAGAAATGTCAATCCTGTATGTCTTTTGGGTCAGCCATATATTTATTAAACAAAACATATCATTTAATCCCGAAATCAGTCACCAAACATCTCGCCCCGGTTTCATGTAAACGGTTGCAAAAATTTCATACCGGTGCAAGTTCATACCGGTCTGTGTTCGTCCCAGTCTCATGTAAATACCCTCTCTTAGTGGTGGCTTCGTGGTTAGTGCCAGGGCCGGCGGCAAAAAAAAATTATGACTGAGGCAATGTCCATGGTTAAATTCTCTTCGTAGATATTTCAGGTGTTTATGATGAATACATTTTAAAGATAACGCCGAAATCACGTTTCATTAAAAAAAAAAAAAATACAAAAAATGACCGAGGCAAGTGCCTCGGCTTGCCTCATACTGGCTACGGCCCTGAGTGCACTTGACTCCGGATCGAGTGGTCCAGGTTCAGGTCCTGGCCAGGGACATCCTGTTGAGTGTTCTTGGGCAAGACACTTTACTCTCTCGGTGCCTCTCTCCGCCCAGGTGTATAAATGGGTACCGGCAAATCCAATGCTGGGGGTAACCCTGCGATGGACTAGCATCCCATCCAGGGGGGAGTAGAAATACTCCTTGTCGCGTCATGCTACAGAAACCGGAGATAAGCACCGGCCTTATGGGCCCTCTAGGCTCGTAGCAGACTTTACCTAGCCATCAGATGTGTTGCAGTGCATAGGAAATGAGAAAATGGTTGTGGTGTGAGGGTGGAGTTGAAGGTTGAAAGGAATAGGAGTGGGTAGAGATGAAAAGTGAAAGAAATAATAATCAATTCATTTGAGCTCATTGCTATTGCCGGGCTAATATTTACTTTGGATACTCCGTGTAACTATAAAAAACTCAAGACATTGATAAATGTTTTGGCAGGACGTAGACAGCCTGTGCCATTACTTTGTATGTTGTGCAGATTTTTTTGTCTTGAAAGATTGCTTATCCTTTGTATAATATCTTGATAGTCCCAGTCCACTAGCTGAAAAACCTGAGCAATTGAACTTGTTGCAACTAAGTAAAGAAATACTAGAATATCAGACAAAGAATTCTTGGAACATTCTCTCCAGATAAGCCTTTGCCACAGAAATGAAGACGAAAGTTAAAAGGCTTTGGAAATCATAAATTTTACTTAGTTGTACATCAAAGACCGTGTACTAAAATGTACATAATACAACACTTCTGTGAATTCTGAGTGTGAGCACTTCATCTCGGCTTGCTGTTCTTACTTCAGAATTGCACTAGAACGTTTTTTAAGTTTTGCAGTAATGTAGTATTAGAAATTCCAGTTTTCACCATTTTCTCAAGGCAAAAGCTTGACTTAAGACATGTACATCTTGGAGTTATTAACTTAAGGTTTAGGATGCATGTTAAGCCCAAGAGTATAGCTGGAATCACCTAGTTGGACGGGTGAAAGTTGTTCTCATCATCATCATCAAACCAATTTTGATCCGGGTTTATCCCCCGTAAACGGGGCTGGCCGGACTTACCTCACTTTAACAGCAATCTTTCTAACTCCCACTCTCCATCTCGCTCGATTCATTGCGTCCTTTTTCTCCAGACCAACACTCTTGCTCTCCTTCTCCACTTGCTTCTTCCACGTCTTCTTTGGTCGTCCTCGCTTCCTCTTGCCCTTCACTTCAAACTCCCAACGCTTTTCTTAGAACATGCTCATCATCCCATCTCACTCCATGCGCCTTTGCCATCTGAACCACTGTTTCCTTCAATCCCAACATCTCTATCAGGTCCTCTGTCCTCTTTTTCTCCATCAGTTTTGCACCACACATTGCTCTCACCATTGCTCTTTCTGTCCTTCTCAAAATTGCTATCTCATTTTCCCTCAGACACCATTTCTCACTCCCATATAACATCGCCGATCTTACACAACTCCGATAAACCATTCCTTTCACCTTCAACGAGAACTTTTTGGAGTTCAGCAACTCCCCGCATTCTGGAATTTAGAAATCGTACAGTCCCTGATAACATATTATGCTATTGCCTTATTATGAATGTGACATGCTGTACACCAATAACTTTTTACGAAAAGGTTTTAAGGACAAAATAAACGATGTTGATCTATTGAGAACATTCCTCAAAGCCTTTTTCATAGGTAAACTAGACTACTGATGTTATTGCCTTATTGTGAATTACTAATGCCACATGACGTTCATTAATAACTTCTTAGGCAAAGGCTTTCAGGACAAAATAAAGTATATTTTTATTGCGAAGATCCTCAAAGCCTTTTATGAAGGTAAATGTACTCATGTTGCAATGATAATAACCTTTGTACAATAAATGGCTGCAGTTGCACGCAGCCAATCTTTGTGCCTGTGTCAGTTAACTGGGGAAGGGTCAGATATGTCCAGAAATGCAGGTAATTAGATGCATGGCAATTTTGATGAGGGTAACAAGTGTCCTCGTGCTCCTCTCTCTAACTTCAATGACATGAAGGAATATGGACAATTTACCTCGCAGTGTCCCTTTACAGTAACTCTGGTCCATACAGTTAACCTCATTGCTAGAAATAGATGCCAAATGCTAGGACTAAAAGGGGCACTTCGTGTTGGATATCGAAATTAACCGTACACTCAAATTATGTGCATTTCTTGACATGAGTAAATAAAAACCTTTAATTTTTTTCTTTCATACATTTCACGTCATTCCTGAATTATCAGTCTCTGTGACAACCCATAATTAGACCTTTTTTTACAATTACCGATATTCGGAATCATCTTTTTGGTTTGAAACTGGCGAAAAATGCAGGTAAAAAAATATTTTAAAACCGTTTTCCACCTAAACACGAAAAGCGTGGACTGTTAAGGAGGCTTGCTGAACTTCTAAAGGGAGTCGTTCTATAGATAAATCACTGGTTGACCCCGGCTTAAGCAAAGTATGCAAGATAGAGGCTCCCCTTGATGAACCCCTGTCCGCACATTTTGAAGTTACCCCGTAGTTGCCTTGGTCTGATGTAACAGTCGTTAGGAATATGTGTTAGTTACCAATGGACTTTCCGAGATATGCTGCCATCTCGTTACAGTCTGTAAAGTAGTTCCAAAACTTCCTTCACCAGAGATGATGTCTCCATGTTTTCCCGAGAGTCGTCGTAAAACACGGTGAGGAAAGAGCTGAGCAGACTGCCTCGCAAGACGGTTTGCTCATCCGTTTCCTCAAGTGTGGGGGGAAATTTGGGCGAGAAATTCGCCTCCGTGAGGATAAGGCTTCGTCCTCCGACGCCATCTTGAACCACTGAAGTCACGTGAGAATGCCATGTATTTTATCCATTGATTGACCGAGCTCACGATGGTCGCACACAGTGAGAAATTTGCCTCGCGAGGCCAAAAATATCAAAAATGTTTGATGTTATCGTCACGAGGCGAATTTCTAATTTATTTCTTATCAGTTTATACTATAGAGATAATTATTGTGGAACAAACTTAGCCTGAAACCTTAATTTCCCCTTGACACTGCCCTTCAAATGATTCTGTTTGAGTAGAAAGAGCATGCACTTGCATTTGCCTGCATCTTTTTAACGCAGATACCACGCAGCTACAACTTTGAAATTCAACCAGGTGATCTGGTGACGTAATTCGGAGGACTGGGGAGAACAATTTTAACGCCGTATCCCACAACCGCGCGCGGCCTTATTTTCGAATTCAACTGGCAGAGGCGAGGTTAGATCTCGTCGGGTCTACTTGAATGTTCATTCAGTAACAGGAAAATGTGGTAGACACGTAATTATCTGTTGAATTTTGGCGATGGCAATATTGCAGGGAGTTTGGAAACAACACCTAAGGCCGCGCGCGGTTGTGGGATACGGCGTTAAAATTTTTCTTCCCGGTCCTCCAAATTACGTCACCAGATCACCTGGAATGCATGGGTATAGAACAGAGCTCTAGACTATTGTGCCTATTCAAAAATATGAAAACCACCGATCTGTGGAATGGGCCCAAATTACAGAGTCACTGCCCCGCCTACCTTGACTTGCAAATAGTTCAAATTCTTCTTGAGAGGTCTTGTGTTCAACGCCACTTGTCAGGCCAGCCCGTTAGATCATATATTAATGAATTTCACACTATAGAAATAATAAAATTATTATAAATTATTTCTTGCGCTCGAAGTAACAACAAGTCCACGGTTCCACTTGCAGCCTCTTTGCTAGACAAGAACAAATTTTATCTATTTTCCCCCGGGGCTCGTGATTTTGAAAACACGTCGTTCCATTGTTGTGGCTGTTCTGGTACACCTTAAGGGTGAAAGTTGCTCACGCTGCGGAAAAGGAATTTCATCAAAATTTTCACATTAAGTGGGCGGGGCAGTCACTCGACAATTCAGGCCCATTCTACAGGGCCCGGTTGTTCGAAAGCCGATTAACTTAATCCAGGATTAGCGTAAACTTTTGTTTCATGTTTTCAACTTTTTTGATTAAAGTTTCTTTTGCTTATTTTCGTTTTTCAAGATCGACATCTACTAATGTAAATTTTATCCGAATATCAGCGTCGAACAGCATTTGGGAGTAGAGAAATAAACTTCTTGGTTAATTTTTAATCTGGGATTAGCGTTAATCGGCTTTTGAACAACCGGGCCCTGATCAGCAATTTTTGTAGTAATAGTATTTTTTACCACAATTGCTTGTAATCTCGCAATCTGATTGGCTAATTTGCCGTTGTCGATGAGAGTCTACACAACCCTGTACGCATCATGCTCGCGTCATTTTGTCACGCAGTGTAATAGCCAATCAGGAACGCTTATTTTGGAAAATAAACCAATCATATTGCGAGAAAGTTATAGACAACGCTTGCTCTTTCTTTGAGTCATGATTTTGGTCACGCTCTGAAATAAAAACTTTTTTTGGCGTTGAATATTGTGGTAAAAAAACAAATCGAAAGTGGTTCAGCGTTGTCTGTACTCTTATCGACAACGATATTCGTCATCACACTGACCACTATGATGACGAATATCGTTGTCGATAAGAGTACAGACAACGCTGAACCACTCTCGATTTGTTAAATTGTCCTCTGAATCAACCACAAGAGACAGGCAACCATTTTAAAGTGGCACTATTCCAGGGATGGGGGATGAATAGGTGTGGGTTATCACCCCCCACCTCCAGAATAATCATAGTGCCGTATAGGAGCTGGACATTTACCTTTCACCCTGAAAGAGGAAAAGCGTCTTTGTAACAATGGAGACTAGAAAAATAGTTTTAAAGGGGGGTGAGTAGACAACGTAGAGGTTGTCAAGTTGCATTATAGAGAGGAAGAAAAACAGAAAAAAGAAATTCTTGTTAGACTATGTTCTTTAATTTTCTATCACAGTTCTTTCACTTGATATGAAATAATTTACGCCTTTTTGGCTATGACAAACATTTTCAAAAGTTTTGAAAAATTATGTACAGTTCATAACATATTGATATTCTTGTTAAAAAAAAAACCTATTTCTGTCAATTGAATCAGGCAATGCTAAAAGTTACTTTAAAAAGGAAAATCATCACCTATGACTGAACATTTTAAAGTCAGTTCCTGTATCATATGATTTGTATTGTGAGTGTCACACCACTGACTATTTTTTTT
>OX421449.1:47069877-47082377 GCA_949126865.1 Montipora capitata | reverse complement strand
CAGTGGCTTCAAGCTCAATTGGTTAGAGCGTCACACCGGTATCGCAAGGTCATGGGTTCAAACCCCATTGAAGTCCTGAATTTTTCAGGCTTCTTTATGCAATCGCTGAAATTGTGTTCATGACTGTGAGGATCATAGCTTCACTTGAAAAAATTGTCTGTCAAGCATGCATAATTTAAGTTATACACAACAGAGATCAACTTTTAAAACTGTTAGTGTGGCGTTATGTAAGGTGTCACGTTATGTGACAAAATCACGTGATATGAGAGAGTCATTTAGTAAATAATTCGACCGACTACAAACAACTGCTACAGTTGGCCGATATGTTGTAAGACTGCAGGTGTTTGTAGTCGGTCGAATTATTTACTCGTTCCAGCACAATAAAGGACAATTCGCTATTTAAAGCGGACAACATCAGCCTGACGATTCCAATCACGATCCATTTTAATCTTTGTTAATTTTGCCCATCCCTGCCTCCTTTTGTATTTGCCGTTTTATTCAAACCTAACTTCAATGTTCTTAGTAGTTATTCTTAGATTTTGCTTGATTTGGTTGCTAGTTTCAAGTCGCTAAATTTGGCTAAATTTTGTGGCAAAGCCCCTTTAAGCACAAAAAGAACATTCCTTACCTTGACTGATAATGTAGGACCATCCTCATTTTTATTTACCGCAATCAAAATAACCAAGACAACTGGGGTAATGCACTGAGTCCAGAAAAGGCTCATGTATAGCCAGTAGAAAATAAGTCGGTCCTTTTTGGCACTAATAAACAAAATAATTATCAATACCAAATCCCGTGTAAGTACTGTCCACAAGGGTAACATATCCCTTAGGTTTCAATATTACACTAAAGTTAAAACAATTTGAGACTAACAGTTCATTCTTGACTTGTAAGGGAAGCCAATAGTTATATCAAAATGTCCATGGATGAAAGCTTTGATTTTGGAATTTTGTAAGAATTTGAGTCAAGACTATTGATATAGCAGCTACAATAAAGTGTTCTAAAGACTTATAGCAAGTGCTGTTATTGGCTTAAGCCACACGCCTTGCTGTAGCTAAAAGCACAGAGCTCACTTTAGCACAACTCATATCAGCTAGTCCGCTTAGCTTCATATTTCTTCGCGTACAATCCTAAACGAGACCTTCACAGCTACATGACTTGTACATATCGTGGCCTTTTGCTCATAACACCCTACCTCCAACCAAAATCCAAATTTTACACCCCTGAGTGAGACGATGAAAATATATCCGTGCCCCTTTCATATAGGAGTCCTCCTCCCCCCGCCCGCTGGCATAACACCTTGAAACATTTCCAGCTGCATTTGAAAATTTGAGGCGCAAGACATTGTAGAGTCTGCAGAACAGTGTCACACATTGATTCAGAAATTATCTAGATAACCAATCAACAGTTCTTGTAGCTCAAAATGGGAAGAGCATCTGACCAGTGTTACAGAGGTCATAAGTTTGAATCTTTCCTAGGACTCAAATTTTTTAGTTGTCCTTTTGCCGGTATCCAAGCATTAAGCCTAAACAAGTTACTGGTTCCGTGACATTTATTTAACCCTTTCACTCCCAGTAGTGCCACTTATAGATTTTACTCTGTCTAACACCAGATGATTTTACTCGTCAGTGGGGAACCCCATGGGGCTGAAAGGGTTAACAACAGCTAGATTCACTCAAAAACTATGTCCCCATTAAACACGAACAAGTTTCAAAGTTTCAAATATTGAGACTTTCAAAAGCACACGCTTTTGATTCCATCATGGGATCTTCATCGAGCGATGTCCCCGAATTTGACACTCTCATCATCATATCTTTCTTTACCCTCGGATTTTAGAGTAGCTTGGTGTAGCTAATATCTCCAAGCATTTACCCTCCCAACCATGATACGCCACAGAAGACAGACCACAACACCGAGAACTACATGCCCTACTACATGCCTCGCGTAATTACAACAAGAATCATCATGTAACATTGCGTTGGGGACCCGCTACTGAATTCCATCACCTGATTTAAGATTCCCTTACAGAAGCTCAAGAGCTTAAACTTTCCAACATGAAATTGGAAACTTTTGATTAGCCAAAGGAGTTTATACTTACAGTGTTATTATAAACACCACTGCCAAGATAAACTGGGTCACAAAAACGGCTCCAGCTTTATTCTTTTTTATACTCTATAAAGCACAAATTAATAACAAGCCAATTTTTTTCTTCATCAAGTCCAAAAATATCTTGCTACAATTAACCAACAATAAATTATAATAAATTATATTTTTTACCTGTCACTGTGACCACAATAACACAAACGCCACACTGTATATGTAGATGAGGCAGGACACAATACACGCTTTGGCAATAATTGCAAGAATAATATTACAGTATCATAATAATAATATTATCGTTCTTTGGATTGCCACTAGGCCACCAATTAGCAAAAATGCTCAATGAACAAAATTTAATGCTGGTGGACTTTAAAACAAAATACACCATGTATGAACTACATGTGTATAGCTTTGCAACATCCTAATAATTTTTCAAAGATGGCTTGAAAATTAATACATGTGAATAGAACAAAATAACTTTGCTTTAATAATTACCATAGCTGTTGCTGACAGAACTGATACATCTTGATAAGAGTCAGATGCTCTGAACTCTTCGGAATTGTAATTGTTTATTTCTTCTTGAAGGAAACCTAAAAAGATTTTATAACCTCTCAGGTACTCTGCTTTTCCAACACAATTTTCCATATATTTGAAAGGCATGAGGAAGTATTCAGTTATTGCTAATTTTCGAGGGTTGGCAAATACACATGAATAGAGTCGGGTGTAGCATGCTTGTTTCTTGTTGTTTCAAAGCTTAATGAACGAGGTACATTCAAGTGTAGTGTGCCTATTTCTCAATGTACTTGTTTCTGTTTGTGGCTTTAAGAACTAGGCATACATATACACGTGTGTATGTATCTAGCATGCTTGTGTTGCACAGGGAACCATTTGTGACTGCTAAATAGTCAGATCGTCTTCAGCCTTGTCAGGTTGTAGAACCCGTCACCATCCGTCAAGATCCATTGAGACACTAAAGCCGTGTTCACATTAGGCCTTGATTATGATTGAAGTATAATTGAATTTTCTTTGGCAAAACCGCGGCCAACATGTCTGGGCCAAAAAAACTTTTCTTGTAAATTTTATCCTCTTAACCCCAGTTTTTGTTATTTTCTTAACACAACAGGGGATAGTCACTCCATAATTTACTGTAGACTATTAGTCAGTGACATTTCAAGCAGAAAATATTGCAAAATTATAACAATCTTAGCTTTATTGAGGATACCTCCTTTACCCTAAAGTGCTATAAATTATAGAAGGGTCCTTCTAAATTAACTCAAATTATAACTAGAATAAAAACCAAAGGTCGGTTTTTGGTGACAAGGGAAAACCAGTCTGAGAGTTCCCTGAGAAAAACCACTTGGAGCAGCAAAGAAAACCAACAAATTCATCTACATCTACATCTACATGTTCCAGCACTCGACAAAGTCCCTTTTTGACTTGTGGCTGTTTCTGCTTAGGTGGCCTCATACACCACAAGCCTTTTTAGAGACATCACCGCCAAGCCGGCCACTTCTGCTGGAGAGAACAGGACAGCCACAACACCGGGGACTTTATCCCCTACTCTTCTTGAATAGTGCTTGGGTTCTTTATGTCCCACAGGGAACTTATGAACATAGAAGATATTTGTGAGACGGGACCTATGGTTTACAGTCCTTATCCCAGAACACTTGAAAGTCTAACCATTTGCAAATGAAATTACAAAGGCGGCACTTTCTCCTCAGTTATTTTAAAGATCCTGAGTGTTGATCTGGCCGGGGTTCGAACCTGCGACCTCCCACGTGACAGCCCGATGCTCAACCAACTGAGCCACCGGTGTGCGGTGACGCTGAGTCCAGGAATACAACATGGGACACATTGGTAGGAGGCGACTGCTCTCACCACTGTGTCAATTTCCTGCTCCACTGAAATGCACATGCAAAACAAGTCACTTAGAACATTATTGTGCACCAGGAACAGGCAGTTATTACTGACAATTTTAATAAATACTTGGTTGAATCCCATGTGTACTGTACTCACCTTGTGATCTGTACAAAAACTGGTGATTTAATGCCCAAGAGAGACACAACACCTTCAAAGAAGAAAAATGGAAGACTATAAAGGAAAACCATTGTAGAGAAATGAAGAAAAATCATAAAACTTGCAACATTACCTCCAAAGACTTAAAAGCTGCATCTAAAAGAGGAAAAAAGTGTCCCATAGTTAAAAATAACGACGTACAGTATTATTGTACTCATACAGTTTTGCAAGATTATAATAGCAGAGGTTTCATTAGAAGCCAGTCACCGGTGGTATACGGCCGTCTGTTTGTCAAAAATTTGTCTCTCACCGACAGCTACTCTGCCTTGATTTTCACTCAAACCCTTGTAAAAGATTAGAGTGATCAACGCTTACATTGATTAGCCCAGTCATCTACTGCAAAATTTATTGAAACCCCTGATAATAGTGTTCCCTGGGATGATTTGGAGAGGTTGATAGGCTCAGTGGATCCATCAACAGGTTCAACAGTTTTGAATCATCACACTAATGAATTAATGAATCTGATATACATGGAAAATTGTCTCCATTCTGATTGGCTAAAACACATCCAGTTTTCAGGTAACACACTACAGAAAAGGGGTATTACATTCAGTACAAAAAGAGGTAACAAACCACATAGGAACATTCTGATTGGTCAGTGATTAAATAAAGTCCAAGATAGCCAGTGCAATGTGAACCCTTGATGATGCAATCCTTGTGCAATTGCCTGACACGCATGTGTTGCTTCTGCTTAATTACAATAAGCTATGATGATATGCTGAAATTTTTAATCACACAATTTCTCATACAATAATTAAAGCACTAAGTTGTAATTTTTTTCAAAGACTTTGAATTGCCAGAGCCTGTATTTTGTAGGTCTTTACTTGCATGACAGTGCTTATTTTAATCCAAACTGCACTTGAAATCACATTCTTACCTAATGACTATAATTCCTAATAGGTCCTAATATATCTGTCCAATTAGGAAAATTTGCAAGGAAAGTAGGACTCAGAGATTGGGCAATATTGCAGACTGGTAATTAGACGATAAAATTGTTCTCATTTTTCCTTTCCTAACCTTGGCATTATCAAGGATCAGACAGTACTAAAAATAAATTGTTTATAAACCTCTGAGCAGTCAGTAGACAGATCCAATAAAAGTTTATCAGCGAGGGTAATGTATATGTTGCAGGTCAAATTGTACCTTCAGGTCAATTTGTTTCAACCTAGGTTATTATGAACTGTCTAAAAAGGGGTTTTTCCTTTCCTTTCCTTCTTCTTACTATTTCTCCCATATATTATTAACTTCGAGCTTCCACAGCATTCCATACCGCTCCTGGGATTCGAACCCTCGAACTATGGGACGTCCGTGATTACGTCCCCTCTGAACTATAAACCTCTAAGCCATCCAATCAGCTACTGAAATCTGCTGGACATTTTTTCTGCCAATGAGTTTGAGCTATTTCCAAGCCTTCACAGCAACCACCATTTCACACTTGCGTAAATGACACAAAGTGAGCGCTCATCCACAGTTATATGGCGACCAATGAAATTTTATTAAGAATTTAAAGGGTGACTGAAGAAGGGCGAAAATGCTCTGAATCTCCAGTGCGACAAAAGCAAAAATTGTTTGCAAGAAGTGGGCTCTTGATTTCTGAAGGACAAATTGTCAACAGTGACAACATTCAAATACTGTACGAAGTTTATTTACCTTGCTATGCAAAATACACCAGGAACAAGACATCATTAATAGTCATAACAACAAACCGATTTTCTCTCTCATGTGCAGATACATCTGATTGATTTTCGTAAAATAACCTGTAAATTATGGTCTAAGGAGCATGATACTCCTTAGACAGTGTTACTGGTTCTCTTCATGTTGAAAATCATTAATTACTCAAAGTATTAATTTTATGGCTATTTTCTCTCAGATATAAGGAAACATCCAACCTTGCTAGAACACTGGACTGTCTGTTCTGGATGGTGCGATTTCAGTCAAAGTTTTAATCTGACAAAGGAAAATAATTTGTGAGTAAAGTGATGACCGACTTTCGCTGCAAACGCAATGTTCGCACTGTGCATAACGGATGGTGGCACAGGCAAATAGAAGAACTAAAGATAACCTTGTTTGCAGTTTAATTAAAGAAAAGAACTTGTCACCAAACCACTGGTGTCATTATCTTGGAGAAACCACTTGTAAAAAAACATTACTATTCACAGAACCATTGCCAAAATGCTGTTACAGTATCAAGTGCCTCGTTTTCGGAATCTCTCAGAGAAAAGAAATCCAATGGCCACAAATGAGAGGAAAAGTCACAGTTAAATCAAATAAAGAGTAGGAAAATGGTCAATAAGTTGAAAAAGTGAATGACCCAGACATTAAAGGCAAACAGTGTCTATCACTTGCAGACTGCAGACTACCAGGTAACCCTAAATCACAGAAAGCTAACCATTTTGAAACGTGAATTTAGACTTAAATACTCAGTGCTATTTGAAATGGGTGCTTAGACTTAAATACAACTTATCAGTGCAATTTGCAGAAAGTCTGCAGTCTGCTGTCGAACACCTGAAGGGGAATCTTGAACAAAAAGAAGTAGTTTGAACTTCAGGATTATGTGGTGGCACTGAAAAGTAATAACATGAACAAGGAAACGCCCCTTCATTCAAATGTGCAACTTGCTCATACAGTAAAACTTGAAAGGGATTATGCCAAAAATGAAAACAATCACAAAGTAAAACGGACTCAGCAAAAAAAAAAACCCAAACATTTTATTTGTTCATTCAAATGAAATAACAAGAGCCTGTAAAATGGCTTCTGAACAATAGATTATGAGATTTTTCCTTTTTCTGGACTTTTTAAAGTAAGTACACGTAGTTCATCCACTCACCTCCAGGGCCAATTACTTGCAAATATACATATATACCGGTACTTCCTAATGACTGTTGACTTTTCATTTATCTTAAGTTTACTTCTTGCAATTTAAACCAACGTTAAAAACATTTTAACCTAGGTTGAAACAAATTGACTTGGTTTGGAAACAAATTAACCTACGGAACAAAATGACCTGCAACATATAATGTGTATCATGCAGTAAGGATATTAAACCTATTTCTGTGATTAAGCACCACCCCCAGAGTAAACTCCACACCTGAAAGCAAAAATACATGTAAAAGGAGTGGCACTATAACAGAATCAGCTCTGCACCTACATGAACAAATTCCAGTTCAAATGCAAGATTTTTTTTGAATAAATGTGATTGCAATAATAATTATTATTGAAATTAATTAATGCCACCCTTATGAGTACTATAAATGTTTCAATAGGAAAAAAAACTAATGATCACTTTGGTGAGGACTGCAATGTGTGTTTGCCAACCTGCAAAAAAATATGCTTCTAGTCGCTTGGCGGGATTATCCTTTTCTCCTGTGATAGCATACATCACTGCACCAGCAACTGATCTGAAAAAATCATTTTAAAAAACCACATACATGTGCAGCCACACAAAAACAACTAGGAAAATTAATCCTAGCCTGAAAATTTTTCAGGCTAGGAATAATTTTCCTAATTGTTATTGTTTCACTAGCTTACTTCTTTTGTTTTAAAGATTAATAATTATTACATACGAGGTATTCTGAAGTCTATAAGAACTGTTGGACACTGACTTATTTGAACGTCAAACGACATTCTCAAAAACCTCAAGGTAAAGACGTTTTGACCGAAAACCTTCGGTCATCCTCAGTTTGAATTTGACAAAAAAGCGACAGCTTCTTTCAATGGTTCATATTTGCGTATGTGCGTGACTACAAGCCTGAGTACATGTGATCTCTGTGCGAGACGAGGAACATTATGCAAGTGAAACATAAATGTTAGGAATTTCTATATGTTCATTCCCCGCATTCTGGTCTCTCTTTGAATGCCAAGCCTCCAGGAAAAGTCTCTTGTGATAGTCAACTGCCTTGTCAACTACAGTGGCGTGGCCAAAGTCTATATTATGGCCAAATTGGTTTGCCTGTTACGCAATTTTAGAATTGCCGTCGCAAACACGGACAGCTCTTCTATGTTCACTAAGCCTTGTAGCAAGAGCTCTATCCGTTTGGCCATAATATGTGAAATCGCAATCAAGGCAGTTTACTTTGTATACAATACATCGAGACTGAAACAGGGTTGGCTTGTCCTTTGGTCTTGAAAAGATTGTGCCTAAGGGGGTGTCTGGAAAACCCGAATAGCGAATAGTCGCGAATAGCGAACAGCGAATAGTCGCGAATAGCGAATAGTACGAACAGTGCGAATAGTGGCGAATAGTCGCGAAAAGTCTTCAATAGTCACCGCCTTATGCTGAACAATCTCGTAATCAAAGCAAATAATATGCTCACCTGTCGTCGAAAGAGAGTTTCGTGCATGCTTTTACAAACACTCTAAAGAAGAACAAACGTCAAAAATGCAAAAATATAAATCACTTTCATTAATACATCAAGCTCATGATCATCTCCTCGCACAGTGGCGCCCGAACATAAATTTCATCATCCTCATCTGTGCTGTCCGATCCGGCGAGACACGTTCTGTAAAAAGGAATAAAATCAAAATGTGAGGCAAGAGGTTTGTGATTAAAGAGACAAACGAGCTACTCTGATAACCGTTGCGTTAATTAATTATCCAAATAAGCAACAGGATTTCAGTGCATTTACTACCTTTTCTTCTCAGGGCTCAAGCTGTCCTTCGCCGACACATCTCTGCTTTTTTAGTGGGAAAATCCCATCCAACGTTGCTGCGCGGTTGACCAGGAAGTACTGGGTACCAAATTTTCGTCATTTCGTCACTTGTAAATTGTATGTGTGGGTTAACAGAGTTGAGGTGGGCATGGAACTCCTGCACGTACTCCTTTGGCAGACAAACGTGGCTGTCATCGACGTACCTATACCACCATCTTGGAGGGTGGGCGGCCGTGGAAATTGCTCTTTCCTCTACAAACTCCATCACCAGGTTGGCTATGGTTGCACTCACAGGCAAGCCCATGGCGCAGCCAAACGTTTGATGATAGTGCTCCTTTTCATAAGTAAAATAGCTGTTCCACAGAACGAACTCTAACAATTGCATTATGTTACCCTTAAGCTTGGAAACGTTAGTGCACTCTATTAGGTTATTATCGCTGTCTAATCTTTCACGGGTGACCTGCAGACCTAATTCCACCGGGATTGACTTGAACAGAGAAACAACATCAAAGGAAACCATGATTTCATCCTCGGTAATTGTTTGGTCTCTTATTTTTTCTGCAAATGCAGAGCTGTTTTTCACGGAATATTTCTTGTCCAGTAGAGGGGATAAAATGATAAAATCGAAACTAAGTATTTTAATAGGCTGTACGTTGGAGAGTTGACACAACTAGTTATTGGACGAAGAGGTACGCTGACTTTGTGGATCTTGGGGAGGCCATAGAAAGTTGCAGGGGTAGCGTCCGTGCTGTGGAGTTGGTGATATAACTTAGGGTCCAGATGGGCTTTATCGGGGTGATCAATGCAAGGACTTGGTTTCATTTCGGAAAGCAAGTGATTAAGGTCCTTTTCAACTCGTAAGGTGGGATTCCTGCGTTTGTCCGTAATCTTCTCGTACGTATTGTTATCATTTAACAAAGTGTTGATTTTACTTTTGTAATCACTTGTGTTCATAACAACAACGGATCTCCCCTTATCTGCTGGTACAATGGTAATGGATGGATCCCTTTTTAAGGTTCCTTATTGCGGTGAGTTGTTCCTTGGAAATGTTACGAGTTGTCTCAGGCGTGCTATTTTTCAAGTTTGCGCAACACGCAAACCAATTTGGCCATAATATGGACTTTGACCACGCCACTATAGTTGACAAGGCAGTTGACTATCACAAGAGACTTTTCCTGGAGGCTTAAATGGCATTCAAAGAGAGACCAGAATGCGGGGAATGAACATATAGAAATTCCTGACATTTATGTTTCACTTGCATAATGTTCCTCGTCTCGCACAGAGATCACGTGCACTCAGGCTTGTAGTCATGCACATACGCAAATATGAACCGTTGAAAGAAGCTGTCGCTTTTTTGTCAAATTCAAACCGAGGATGACCGAAGCTTTTCGGTCAAAACGTCTTTACCTTGAGGTTTTTGAGAACGTCATTTGACGTTCAAATAAGTCAGTGTCCAACATTTCCTATAGTCATTATGCAAATTCCTGACTGCAATTTCAGCATATTTCGTTTATACTGAAGTCTGTCTAAAGTTTCTAAAGGGTCTGAGTATTCCAATACAGGTATGTGCAGTATGTTCATCTGTCGGACAATGAAAAATTCTAAACAAACAAGGTATAATTTCCTATTACCTCACAGAAATCAAATTGCCACAAAAATTTCTTGTGACCTGTGATTAAAGTCTCATCCTCTTGCTCTTTTCCCCAACTTCAACATCACTTGTGTCTCGTCTCGTAATATAGACAAGCTCCCTCCTAAATGCTGATCCTCAGGGATGGCACAGTGGTGAGAGCACTCGCCTCACACCAATGTGGCCCAGGTTCGATTCCCAGACTCGGTGTCACAAGTGGGTTGAGTTTGTTGGATCTCTACTCTGCACCAAGAGGTTTTTCTCCGGGTTCTCCGGTTTTCCTCTCTCCTCAAAAATTAACATTTGACGTGATTTGCGTTAATTGTTGATTTCAGTTCACTGTGTCCGCAATTAGTGTCTCAGCACTAGAACAACTAGACACTCATTAAATTAAAGTTCCTTAAATAAGTTTCCTTTTTCCTTTCCTTTTCAAGTAAGGATAAACTGCTGCATTTACCCTGACCTTAAAGTAATGCTAAACTTTACCCTAAGCTTATTGTTAGAAATGGGTAGGAAAATGCTGAGACTTTTAAGGACACTTTATGTTGGATATCAAAATTGGGCTTGCGTCTAATCACTTGGCACTTCTGGACATACATGTAAGTGCACTTCTCACCTCAGGCATATCAGAATGAAATAAAAAATCCATGGCACATTGGAAATGACACTGCTTCTGACAGTTATATTAAGGACTTCAATCCTAAAAAAATTAAGAAATTTACTTTCATTTAATGCTTAGGTGCGCAATAAAAGACAAAGGACACAACTTGGGTGTAAATGAGGGGCAGGGAATGTACTGGCAAGGCGAGTGTAGACACGAGAAATCGATTTTTTTTTTCCTTTCATATTTTTCTACAAGTTTGCTATATTTGCTGTCATTTGTCATCGCTTAATTGTTGTATCGTGTATTTCGTCTCGTTCGAGAGATATTTGCAAATTTGCCTAAATTCGGCATGCAGTAATTAGTCAGTATTTGCTTCGTTATCACGTCTATTCAATGTACTTAAGTTCTGTTGCCTAATCATATGTAATTGCCTTTGTTCATTTCGTCGATTCATTAGCTAGGTATTCGTCTTTTGTATAAAAGTATTGTATTTCCTTTTGTAAGTCAGTTGTTGTACCCGGAGTTGCCGTACAGATCTTGTAAGTAGTTAATTTTTCAGTTGTGGTTTTTGGCGTTCTGAAGTTTAGTTTTTTGGTATCTTGCTTGTAACTTTGTATTTCTATATTTCCTTTTTTATAGTGAATCGTTAAGTTAAAGTACGAATCTCAAACTGTACAGGAGTTTAATTACATTCATTCAAAGATCTGGTGAATGAAATGTCGCCGGTTTTGGCATGAGTCGAAGAAGACGCCGTGGTTATTCAGATGAAGCCCTTGACAACGTGAGATTAAAGAATTCAAGAGCAGGATATTTGTCCAGAGTTACGACCCTGCGTAGATATACGAAATGTGAACGAAGTGGCAGAGAAATTACTCGAAATAGACAACGCCTTTCATTGTTTTGAAAAGGCCCATTACGATTACATCGCAATGATTTCTGACGATGCCGAAGAATGGCAAAAGGAAGCACGGTATTTTACCGAACAAACTCGCAAAAAGATGGACTTCGATACGAAAGTAGAAAAATGGATTCATAATGCGAAACCTCCACTGGCACCAATCGCGTCAAATGAAGTGGACGAGGATAAGACACGCCCAAACCTTCCTTCGAGCTATTCATCGGTAGGACAATTTCAGGCCAAACAAGCACTGGCGAGTCTAAATTCAAAGCACATGAGTCGAAGAGAAGAGTTGTTACGCTTGGAGGAAGAAATAAAATTAAAGCTAAGAGTACTGGAGGCAGAGCATGAAATTCTGAAAACAGAACTGGAAGGCAAGTGGTCGAAGGGCGAAGAACCTGCACTCACTGAGTTACCAGACACCTTTGACCAACCATATTGGCCGAATGGCAAACGAAGCAAAGAACCATTGGCAAGTATGCCAAAAAGCAGTGATCCTGAGCTTCAAGTCAGCGAACAGAAGCCTGAATGGAGGTTCAACCC
>OX421449.1:47032377-47062377 GCA_949126865.1 Montipora capitata | reverse complement strand
TGCCAAGATCTTGGCGAGACAGGCCCACCGGCGTCACTGGACTAGCCAATGCCTTGGTACAGTATCAACAAATCATCTTCAGACATAAATACCTGTTATATCTCAAGTGTGTTACTAAGATCAGTAAAAAGCAAAGAATGGCAGAAGCAATGTAAATAGATGATGTCACTGGATGATGAAATGCTGGATTGGTATCTGGTTATAGTGAAGAAAGAAAAGAAAATTATGGTTAAAACATGACATAAAAAACTTCAATTCAATAGATGTTTGTTTTCACCTACAGTCATCCTGTGATTGCTTTCCCAAGAATATAGTTTTTTAAATTAAAATAATCAGCATTCCCAAGATGGAAGAAAGCAAAAAAGCTGCCAGAAAAGTGTTTCTCTTTCAGGCTGTCACAAATGTCTGAAACGGCAGTTAAGGATTATCTGTTAATTAATTTATAAATTCAGAGAACAAATTCCTCACTGTGAAAATTAATGCACAACCAAAAAAGGAAAAAAGGGGTCTAGATTGGCAGCCTCTCATACTCAATGAAGAGCATGTTTAGTCAACCATTAAATATAATGCTGATCAGTCAACAGTAATATGTCTACCAACTCATTTCAAGGCAGTCAGCATTTGATGTACATCATATATATGTGATTAAAATAGTTGCACGTTACATTGAAAATTTGAAACAATTTCGTTAGCTTGTTAGTGGAGTGGTAATTGTAGTTTTTACTGTACAATGTGAGAGAATCAAGTTCGAGCTGGCAATAAATTTTCTTTTCATTTGAAAAATTTCCAGACTGGCCGACATTAGTAACTTCTGGAGTAACTGCTGAATACCCTGCCACCTTTGTTAGCATTCGGCGGCATTCTTTGAAGAATGAGGACTTCAAAATACAATAGCTGGACAGTTATTCTTATGCAAATTAGTGCAAAGATCATAGCTTCACTTGATTTCATACCTGCAGTTCAATATTATGATTCATTTCATACAATCATTTGTTGATTCACTCATCATGGGAACATTAGAACCCACAAATGACCAGCTCCCATGTCAGTGGCTTTATACCTCAGTTGGTTACAGCATTGCACCAGTATCGTAAGGTCATGGGCTCAAACCCCGTTAAAGTCCTGAAATTTTCAGGCTTCTCTGCGCAATTGCTAAAATTGTGTTCATAACTGCAAGGGTCATAGCTTCACTTGATTTCATATAAGCAGTTAAATTATGATTCATTTCGTTCATTGACTCTTTTGCACGCTACTTTTTGCTGTGAAAGATCATAAGCCTTTCATTCTTTTACAGTTAAAGATAAAACTAAGTCACGAAACCAGAAATATGAAACAATTGGTTCACTAGCTCCAGTGATTGGCTCATTTAAAAAATGTATTTTGCAAACTGAATGATACCTTTTCTGTTTTATTAAGTGTTTTGTCTCTCATGGGGTGTTACGAAAACTAAGACCCTCGAAAACTAAGAACTAAGACCTAAAACCCCGGGTCTTAGCTTTCGTAGTGCGAAAACTAAGACTAGGGTCTTTCTTTTTGAAGTACCAAAACTAAGACCCCTTGTAAACAGTGGGAATTATGGATGTTGGATGTTGTCTACGTACATGGTTTAATTTAATTAACCAGACACAACGCAATGACACATGGCATTTGATAAAAAATCCTCAAAGATTACTTATTGGCAACAAAACTAAAGAAAGGGTCTTTCAAATAATGAGAAACTCAGTCTTTTAAGCTAACCCTTTGGTTGTAATCACCAAAAATGCGATGCACGAATTATTTCATCAGTACTCATTTGTTATTCTACTTCCATTGTAAACAAGATTTAGCCGTACGTCACGCAAACAATAAACGGATGCCATAGATGGTCAATCTTATTATTACGTCTGATAGGGGACTGAAATAATTTTTAATAGTTTTTCAAAAGACCCTATCTTTAGTTTCCGTACCAATATTAAAGTAAGCATTGACAAAGGTTTTTTTGGCAAGATTTCCGCACAGGTCCCTACTTGATTATGCATACGCTCCTTTGTTTCAAGAAAACAATAGCGATAACAATTGACATCCTTTGGGACTGTGGCGCTTTGTTCATATGGACTTTAAAAAACCGGTCAAACTTCTGACTGAAATACAGAAAATCGAACATTCTTTCCTGTAATTTTGGCACTTTTTCTGCAGTTTTAGCCATTTTTCCATTTTAGAATAAGCTAAATCAGTGGACTTTCAAGCAATCGTTGTAATAGGGTTCAGATTCTCATACATAACAAACAGACCAAATAAGGTACTGTTATCAAAAATTTCATGGCTACCTGCCCCTTTTTTTTTGGAAGCTCTTCTTTCCTTCTGTTTGCAAATTCTCCAAAGCACTGCAAAGTGTATGTTTTCTTCCTTTCCTGTATTAGGCACGGCCATTTCCCAGATCATGAACGGTTCATTTTATAGTGGGCTTTTGCGTTTTATCACTCCTTGTAGAGATTGGCGCGATATGCTCAATGATGCTTCCAAGTGTATAACATCAGTAGAGATCCATAGATGTTCCTGTATGAGGCATACTTCGTTTCACTTCCCACCATGTCTTTTCAATAGTGCCCTGTTTTGGGCTCGTTTGTCTGGGTTGACAAAAGTTTAGGCAATGGTTAACTTTGAGATGATGCTGATCATTCATCTTGAAGGCAATAGTAAGCTTTCTGGTCACAGGCCGCTAGGGCTCATATGTTTTGAAGGAAAGCTTACTGCCAGAAAATCATGAAATCTGGTGGATTGAAGGTTATCCAATGCAGTTTTTCTTGAGTATGTATCGCAAAACAAATCCATCTCCCGATGTACTTTCAGTCTTCACCAACTGACCTCGTTTCCACAAAGGTTTGGGACATTTCACGGACGGCAAAAGTAAATTGTGTCCTTTGCACCACTCGATGCACCGCTTCGGATCGGCTATAGTGAAGCAGAGACAATTTCCAAATGTTCAAATCTCGCATTGCTGATACTATTACTCAGTTCGGTAGCCATCTTTATTATTACAAAGACACCAGTTTGTTTTAAAAATAGGGTAATGTGAAACAATTTTAATTGCAATGAACTCATGCATTAAAGTTTGCCATGAAGGATCCACCAATCAGACTGGAAGCATGGTACACTCTTCCATGCAATGAATTTATAAGTGTGCCACACGGGGAATGAAGGAAAAGCAGGTCACAGATCACTGCAATACTGAGGTCAATTTACAAGTGTAGCCATTGTTTTAGAGTCCGAGAACAATAGCTACACTTGTAAATTACACGTGTAAAAGTTTTATTAAATTGACCCCTGGATAAACCTAAAACTATCACAGGGACTAACCGTAAGCCTAAACAGTGGTTTCGTCGAAATTAAGGTTAAGGTTAGCATTATTAAAGGGATGGAGTTGTTTCAAAAGTAGTAAAACAGGGATCTCTGAACGGTAACCTACGAGTTGTAAGTTCTATTGTAGGTGCTCGGCATGACACGTGTATATAATTACTTATCATTGTTACGTAAATAGTCAGCCAGAATTCAAAATAAATATCATTTTCAAGGTGTGAATTAGCAACTTGACACTTTAGCTGTGTGGTCAAGAACAGGGACAAGTAATCCAAGAGGTTTACAGTGGGTCAGAGTTCAAGGCAAGCTGCGAGTGACATATCATTGTAATACCAGAAAAAGCTGAGCGGGATCTGGAAAATAAAAGGACAAGACGAAGCGGGCGATGTGAGCAAAAAAGAGAGAGAGGGAGGGAGAAAGGGAGAGGGAGAGAGAAATGAGATCCATTTTTATTCATCCAGTAAGCGCAAATTTGCCATGTATATATTCGATTCCCTTGGGTACACGTATTGTTCTACAATGCATGATTAGTTTATTCTGCATGCATAATGAATAGGGACCTGTACGATAATCATTCATTTTTTCTTTCTGTCACACAACATGCAAGCGTGTCATGGCATTGTGTGTGGTTAAATTAAGCTGGTAGACAACACTCTGACTAGTGGTAAGTTTTCCGGGATTTCTTTCCCGTAATTCCCACTGTTTACAACGGGTCTTAGTGTTCGTACTACAAAAGCTAAGACCCGGTCTTAGTTTTCGTACTCGAAAACTAAGACCCTGGGGTTTTAGGTCTTCTTAGGTCGACGCGTGGGAACTATTTTTATACCAAAAACAAATAGAGTTTGAGTTTGAATTGGGAATTAGAAAATCGAGGCAATACAAGGAAATATTAAACAAACGACATTTTTGGAAGAAGATACGGAATGATTTCCGTACAGGTCCCTACTTCATTATGCATGCAGAATAAATTGATTATTCATTCGCGCTATTGTTTTGTAGAACAATACGTATACCCAAGAGAACCGAATATATACATGGGTACTTTTGTACTTACGGGATGAATAAAAATGGATCTCATTTTTTCTCTCCCTCCCTCTCTCTCTTCTTTCCCTTCATCGCCCACACCGTTACTCATTTTTGTCTCAGCTTTCCTCTTTCTGTCCCTTCGTCTTGTTCTTATTTCCAGATCCCGCTCGGCTTTTTCTGCCATTTTATCCCATGATATGTCACTCGCAGCTTGCCTTGAACTCCGACCCACTGTAAACCTCTGGATTACTTGTCCCTGTTCTTGACCACTGAGCTAATGTGTCAAGTTGCTAATTCACACCTTGAAAATGATATTTATGTTGAATTCTGGCTGACTATTTACATAACAATGATACGTAATTATGTACACGTGCCGCACCGAGCACCTACAATCGAACTTACACTTGTAGGTTACCGTTAAGAGATCCCTGTTTTACTACTCTTGAAACAACCCATCCCTTTAATAATGCTAACTGTAACCCTAATTACGACTAAAGGCACTGTTTAGGCTTAAGGTTAGTCCTTGTGATAGTTTTAGGTTTTCCAGTATTGCTGTGAACTGTGACCTGCTTTTCCTTCATGCCCCGTGCGTGTGGCACACTTATAAGTTCACTGCATGGAAGAGTATACCACCCTTAAAGTCTGATTGGTGCATCTTTCATGGGAAACTTTCATGCATGAGTTCATTGCAATTAAAATCGTTTTCTTTTGAAGCAAACTTGTGTCTTCGTAATAATCAAGATGGCTACCGAAGTAAAAGCATCACAGCAATGGGAGATTTGATCATTTGGAAATTGTCCCTGCTTTATAGCCTTTCCAGAGTTGTGCATAGAGTGGTGCAAAGAAAACAATTTACTTTTGTCTTCCGTGTCCAAAACCTGTGTGAAAACGCAGTCAGTTGGCAAAGACAAAGTGCAGCATCGGGAGATGGATCTGTTTCGCGATGCTCAAGAAAAAACTGCAATGGATAGCCTTCAATCCGCCAGAACACATATTAATATTCTGACCGTAAACTTTCCTTGAAAAAATATTAGCCCTACAATTGTAGCTACCTGTGGCCGGAAAGTTTACAACTGCCTACAAGACAAGGGCTAACATCATCTCACAGTTACAGTGCATTTCACAAAACTTTTGATAGGCGATTTGCGAAGTTCGTTGTAAATTTCATAAGTTCGCTTCGAACCTGGGAATTTCAATGCGTAACTGTCAATCAAATGGCAAACTTTGAAACGAACTTGGGAATTTCAAGCGAACTTCGTGGGAATGTGGCGAAGTAATTTCACCATTGCTCTCGGTTGTTGTTTTGAAATGAGTGCCTTCACCGTGCAAGGAAAGGCAATTCCAAGTTTTGTTCAGCAGAAAATTATTGAAAGCTGGTTAGAATGGAAAGGACCATCTCAAATAGGACAGGAAAACCATTGCCAAAATTGTTGATATTTTCGTTCACAGGGGGAATATCGAAGACAACAAATGAAGAAATATCACTCAGTCAGCGCATGCTGAATGATGTGAATAATTATATGGAGTGTTGTAAAACTACATGTACAGACCTCTCAACCTCAAAACACCGAAAATCTGGGGACTGATGTCAAAAAATCTGGAGATTTCAGTAAAAATCTGGAGATTGATCGACCGGCAGACACAACCAAGTAAACACAGGTTCTTAATAAGAGAAAGTGTTTTTTTCCTGCTTATATTTTTTTAAAAACATGTGTGGACCTTAACAACACAGGAATAAACTTTATTTTCAAAGCTTCAATACTCACAGCTTAAGTCCAGCCAGTGTGTGAGCACTGAGCTGATCTCATTGCTCAGGCTCCAGTTGTTCGAAGGGTGGATAGCACTATCCACTGGATAAATTAGTATCCACTGGATAACTCAGTTGCTTTTGCTAGTGTTTATCCGGTGGATAGCGTTATCCACCTTTTGAAAAACCGAGGCCAGCATTATATGCAGTAGCTACCTTTTAAGAACTATCCAATAGTTCATCAGGTTCGTCACCAATTTCCACCATTTTGAAAACGTGATCAAAAAGGTGTTGTATATATGGTCATGGACGGCAGTCTGTCATGGACTGGAGACGGATGAATAATTGAACAGCTTCGTTTGTTAAGTTTAACTATAAATTTGCACAGAATTGACGCAAGAAACTCACCTAAGCAAGCCAAAAATGAAATGCTACAAAAAAAAAATTATTCTTTCAGCTTGCGCCTCTATTTATCGTGAGATTTGTCTGTCTCGTTGTGAGACCATGAGATTGAACTGAAAACCGTGAGTCTCACGACAAAATCGTGAGACTTGAGAGGTCTGCATGTACCACCCCAGCAATCCAAAACAAACTGGTAAAGAATAACAAACCAATGTTTGCCCGAAATGTCCCGTCACCTGCATGCAGCCGAAGCATAATGCAAGATCTTGGTTTGTATTCTTTCAAGAAATTCAGCGTTATTCCACAGGAATCACTGACTCTTGAAAATGAAAATATACTTTACCAGTATTTAGCAGCTTGCGCAGACAACGCATTTTTGTGATGAGTGTTCAGTGCTCATTCCCACGAAGTTCGGCACGAAATTCCCAAGTGCGTTTCGAAGTTCGCCATTTGATTGAGAGTTACGTAATGAAATTCTCAAGTTCAAAGCGAACCTATGAAATTCACAACGAACTTCGCAAATTGCCTGTCAAAAGTTTTGTGAAATGCACTGTAACCACTGCCTAAACTTTGTCGACCCAGACAAACGAGCCCACAGCAGGGAATTGAAAGACATGATGGGGAGTGAAACGAAGTATGCCTCGTACGGGAACATCCATGGATCTCTACCAAAGTTATTTACTTGGAAGTATCATTGAGCATATTGCCGATCTCTACAAAGAGCGATACATCGCAAAATCCCACTAAATGCACCGTTCGTGATCCTGAATACAGGAAAGGAAGAAAAAATACACTTTGCAGTGTCTCAGCGAATTTTTAAGCAGACAGGAAGAACAATTTCACAATTTTCAAAAAGAGCAGGTAGCCATTAAATTTCTTATGACAGTACTTTTATTTGGTTTGTTTGTTATGTTTGCGAATCTGAACCCTATTACAACGATTGCTTGAAACTCCACTTCTTGCGCTTATTCTAAAACTGATCTGAAAAATGGGTACAATTGCAGGAAAAGTGCCGAAATTGCAGGAAAAACTGTTCGATTTTCCGTATTTCAGACAGAAGTTCGACCGACTTTCTAAAAAGAAAGAACAAAGCCCCACAGTCCCAAAGGACGTCTATTGTTATCGCTATTGTTTTCTTGAAACAAAGGAGTGTATGCATAATGAAGTAGGGACCTGTGCGGAAATCTTGCCGAAGATACAAAAATATGGTCTGTCAAGCGAAAAACAAGTTGTTGGTATTGTTTCGAAACAGCACTGCCGCACTGACCTGTACTGTCTTGTGACGGTATCGAAACCCAAAAAACCAACGAAACTTGCTGGTAGCGAATAAACAGGAATAAAGTAACATAAGAATGCAATATGAAAATGCTTACCGCTACTACATGTTTTTGTACAATTTCCATTAAGGGAGTAAAGGTGGACCCTGAAATAGCTGGAATCGTAGCAATTCATCGCAGTGCAAACACCTCCGTTCATGATAGAAAGGTTTTTCGGAAGGTTGGGGCTTACATCGGCTTACATCACATGAACACTATTTTGGACAACTACTGCTGGCCCTTCTAACAGTGGATTATCACTCTTCACGGTCACCCTCACGTGCAAACTTGGGACGGAATGGGACCTCTTTCGCTTACTCTTTCGTTTTTGCCCATGCATATGCAGAACAGAGGTCGAAAGACAAAAGGGCCAGTCGCTGCAACCTTGGATTATTTTTTAATTAAATATATTAGTAATTTACATTGCATAATTTGATAGTTAATGCCATGTATAAAAATGGAAATACTTGAATAAATTGTTGTTGTTGCCCAGATTATGCTCGGGATCTTAGATCTGGGCCCGCGAGTCGCTTATACCAGACCTGCAGAAAGAATGAGAAATGTCGGTCCCTCGACCGTATGTGACAGATCCTTTAACGGCAGCTCAGTCATCTTATTTCTTACGATGACTCTGAGCAACATCTTACATATATGCATATTTGGCAATGTGGTCACTTGTCCTCCATGTGATGAGCACAAGAGGACTGAGGTTATACTTTCAAGTGACGTTATGATCCTCACAATTATAAACGCAATTTTAGCAATTACGTAGAAAAGCCTGGGGCTCAAACACCGTTGAAGACCGGCTGAATTTTTCAGGCTTCCCCGTCTACGCAATTGCTAAAATTGCGCTTATAACTGCGAGGATCATAGCTTCACTTGATTTCATATCCGCAGTTCAATATATGATTCATTTCATATATCATTTCGTTCATAGCCGGTTATACATTAGTGGTACTATGGTTTAAACTTGCGGATTCGCAAAAAAGCGTAACTTTCGAAACTACTCAAACGTGACACCTTTATTAAAATTTCATATCGCCAGATTTATCTATTACCTGTTCGGCCCATTTTGTCTTATTTTGTGCAGTTACATTTTTATTACACTTAATAACCCATCTCATTCATGGAAGAATGTAATTTTAAAAATTATAACTTTTGACGTTCAAATAACAGCATTAATTTTCCTACCGACTGCATCCCTTGTGAGTAAATACAAAGAATTTTTTTTCAGTTAATTAAAAAGTATTATTGATTCTAATCTACTGCTGCTATTAATTTGGTATAATTTCAACGGGCATAACCCATGTGCTCTTAGTTGCCACTTCTCTGCCATGAATACATGGACCAACCCTAAACATAACCACTGCGGAGTGATGTTTTTAACATGTGCGGGATATAAGTCCCGCATTAATTGCATTTCCCGCTTCGGGAATCGGGATCCATCCAGTATCCACCCCAGATCCTCTCCTCAGTTTTCTTACAATCGAGGCAGCTTTCCGTCGCAGCTTTCCCAGGTGTGAAAGAGCGGGATAAAAAGCGCGGGAACCTGTTTCGCTGCCGAGAAAAGAGGAGGAAGATGGCCGGTGTAAGTAATGTCTTTTATTATTTTATCCTCTTCTCCATTTTTCGTTCAAAACGTCGTTAACTCTACTTCCCTAATACACTAAGCTGATTTTTATCCTCAAAACTGCAGGCAGAGAGTTTTCGGAGACTTTTTGGGAGTGTTCAAAAGGCTCAGCTTACCCAGCTTTTAAGTATTTTAGAGGGAAATTATCTTCGTTGATTTGGACATTCATTGGCTACAAGTCGATTTGGAAAAGAAATTATTTGGTAATATTACAAGTTTACTTTCTTACTTTGACAAAAGACCAAAGTAATTATCGATGTATAGAATGAAACGTTTGTTAATTCAGCCCACTTTCTCATCGACGAGAATCGGTGGGTCTAATCTGCAGATCGCAGGTCGAAGGTCACTCTATGCAGGTCATTGTTTCACCAATACAGAAAGTATCCTAAACATTCATAAAAGCTAACTTTAGGCCTAAAAACTTTTGTTTAGGCCTAATTAGGCCTAAGGTTAGCTTTTAAGAATGCTTAGGATACTTTCTGTATTGGTGAAACAATGACCTGCAACGAGTGACCTGAGACCTGCGACCTGCAGATTAGACCCGCTCGACGAGAATCGACATCATATTCGTAAATAATGTTCTGACTGTTGTCGACCCGTCGTCTAAATTTGTTTCAATATATTTTTATAATTCTTTGTCGGTTTCTTCGCTGAATAAATGCGAACAAAGGAAACGACCTGAAAGCAAGAATTTTTTGCGAAAGAAAAACCCCAAAAGTAAGGGCTGTGTTTAAAAGATAATTCGCCATAGTTTCTTTTGATCAGTCTTAGGGGGTATTTACACCAGACCTGGACGAACTCAGACCGGCATTAGTTCGTATCGGCCTCCATGGGAGTGGGTAGAGGTGAAAAGTGAAAGAAATGATAATCAATTCATTTGAGCTCATTGCTATTGCCGGGCTAATATTTACTATGAATACTCTTGTAACTATAAAAAACTCAAGACATTGATAAATGTTTTGGCAGGACGTCACGTCCTCTGCCATTACTTTGTATGTTGTGCAGTTTTTTTTGTCTTGAAAGATTGCTTATCCTTTGTATAATATCTTGACAGTCTCAGTCAACTAGGTGAAAAACCAGAGCAGTTGAACTATTTGCAGCTAAGAAAGGAAATACCAGAATATCAGACAAAGAATTATTGGAAAATGCTCTCCAGATAAGCCTCTCTGCCACAGAATGAAGACGAAAGTTAAAAGACTTTGGAAATCATACATTTTACTCAGTTGTACATCAAAGGTAGTAAAATGTGCATAATACAACACCTCTGTGA
Source organism: Montipora capitata (assembly GCA_949126865.1). NCBI lineage: Eukaryota > Metazoa > Cnidaria > Anthozoa > Scleractinia > Acroporidae > Montipora > Montipora capitata. The sequence goes on along the minus strand of OX421449.1, from coordinate 47,051,650 downwards.
ATTCTGAGTGTGACCAGGTCATCTGCTTGCTATTTTTACTTCAGAATTGCACTTGAACATTTTTAAAGTTTTGCAGTAATGTAGTATATTTAGAAAATCCAGTTTTCACCATTTTTTCAAGGCAAAAGCTTGACTTAAGACATGTAAATCTTGGAGTTGTTAACTTAAGGTTTAGGATGCATATTAAGGCCAAGAGTCGCTGGAATCACCTACTTGGACCGATGAAAGTTGTTCTGGATTTATAAATCTTACAGTCCTTCGTAACATATTATGCTATTGCCTTATTATGAATGTGACATGTTGTACACCAATAACTTCTTACAAAAAGGTTTTAAGGACAACATAAAGGATGTGCTATTGAGAAGATCCTCAAAGCCATTTTCATAGGTAAACTAGACTACTGATGTTATTGCCTTATTATGAATTACTAATTAATGCCACATGATGTACACCAATAAATTCTTAGGCAAAGGCTTTCAGGAACAAAATAAAGGATATTTTACTGCGAAGATCCTCAAAGCCTTTTATAGAGGTAAATGTACTCATGCTGCAGTGATAATAACCTTTGTACAATAAATGGCAGCAGCCTCAAAGAGGCAGTTGCATGCAGCCAATCTTTGTGCCTGTGTCAGTTAATTGATTGGGGAAGGGTCAGATATGTCCAGAAATGTAGGTAATTAGATGCATGGCAATTTTGATAAGGGTAACAAGTGTCCTCATGCTCCTCTCTCTAGCTTCAATCACATGTAGGAATATAGACAACAGGCGCGTAGCGTGGTCATTTTTTCAAGTACGCACAAGTACATATGATCTAGAAACCTAAGTAAACTAAGCGAAAAATACTGCGTTCTTTATTTCTTGTTCGAAATAGTTGTGTGAATACAAGCAAAGAACAAAGCGTCTTGCCCTTATTTTGAGCAACCTTGGCGCAAACAAAACATTGTTTTGGATGTGCTAGCTTGACTGGAATTGTCAACAACGTTCTCACAACGTCGCTCCTTTGTCAAGAACGTTCTTGGAACGTCGCTCCTTTGCAACTTCGCCTTTTCGTTGCACGCTGACCAAACAACATTGCATTGCTTAGTGTAAAAAAAAGTACAATGCAAAACTAGGTGAGAACATGGTATAGCTTTTGTTTTAGTTTTTAGAATTTAATCAAAGTGGTGTTTCCATAAGGAAATCTTGGTTGCGCACATTAAAAGTTAAAAATAGAAACAATTGCTTAAAATTTCAAAATTTTCTGGTCACTTCAAGTACGCACGTGCGTAATTGCGTATAGGACGCTACGCGCCTGGACAATTTACCTCACAGTGTCCCTTTAACTCTGGTCCATACACTTAACCTCATTGCTAGAAATAGATGCCAAATGCTAGGACTAAAAGGGACACTTCATGTTGGATATCGAAATTAAGTGTACATCTAATTATGTTATGTGCATTTCTTGGCATAAGTAAATTAAAACTTTTAAAATACATTTCACATCATTCCTGAGTGATCAGTCTTGATGACAACCCATAATTAGGTCCCCTTGAACCATTACCAGTACCTTTGGTTGGTGCAAAAGAGGGGCGTGGTTTGGGAAAAATCCAGGGCCCGGTTGTTCGAAAGCCGATTAACTTAATCCAGGATTAGCGTAAACTTTTGTTTCACGTTTTCAACTTTTTAGTAAAAGTTTCTTTTGCTTATTTTTGTTTGTCAAGATTGACTTCTTTTAATGTAAAGTTTTGCCGAATATCAGCGTTGAACAGCACTTGGGAGTAGAGAAATAAACTCCTCGGTTAGTTTTTAATCTGGGATTAGCGCTAATCGGCTTTTGAACAACCGGGCCCAGAAATATATGGACTTTTTCAATGAAGCCAAAGTTTGCCGTGCTCATGGTTGCTTCTGCCAACGCATTCCCGTTAAATTATTTCATCAGCTAAGGAAGTCGAGATGTCCTACATGACATGGGATTTAGAAACTGGTTTTATGAGAATTAAACAAAGTATTGCCTTACCACCATGAAATCTGTCCTCTTTGTGGATCTATTTTTTCGTGCTTCTACAGTGAAACCTGTCACTGTAGCAACAAAATGGGAAAGTAACCTCACCCTTCACAATTCAATTTTGCCAGCCTTACATAAAAACCAGAAATTTTCTCGAAGATGCTATGATCAATTTTCGTGTTAGGATGGTCAGAGTATCTGAATTTCAGAGTCTTTAACAGGAAATACTTGAATTTACAGTAACTGCTTGAAGTTTTTTTTTATGCCTGCCTATTTGGAATGAAAAAGTTTTCCTATTAAATTATTTACCCATGAGAAACACGGTACAGTTTCCTTTTGGTCGAGACCGTGTGTACCTAAAACCCAGTGCAGAAGACCCAGGAAAAAGTGCTGTTTGGGTAGTCGGGCAGTACTGTTAAAGTGAGATTTGCTGAATTGGCCAATCGTTGCCCGCCCACAACTTGAGAGAGACAACGTCAATCTCTACCTCGAAAAGGAGTACGAGTTTGAACAGGTGGGGGTGCACGTATCTGTAGTAAAGACCATTTGTTAAATTGGGGAAGCAAAAGGAATGATCGTAAAAGACAGCTTGTTCACATTTGATCTGGGGTGCGGGTGGTACAGGAAAAAATTCTCGTCTTGTCCCGTCATAACTATGACGATTTGTCAAACGTTTAAAAGTTCGTCTCTGTTGCTATAGAAGTGGATACAGCGAAACATATCTGGTTCGTACTTAGATACGAAAAAAAATAGTGATATATCCATGGACTACCCTAAAATGGACGAACTCTTGAAAATACCATTTTGAATGAATACTATTGAAAAAACTGAATTGATTATATATTTTTAGAAAACGTTCCTAAGAAAATACGCGAGCTGATTGGTTAAAAATCGTGTTTCTATAATGGAGAGACAGAACTATCGCGAGCTGTTGACGTAGTGATGGCGCGAGCGAAGAGAATTTACATTTTGATAATTAGAGTTAACAAGTTGTTTTCCTTTTTCTCGTCGCGTTGTTTTCTAAAAGAAATAGAAAACATGCACTCCGTTTTTCTATCGAGTTACAGAAACACGAGTGAAAGTTTGGGAGAGCTCGAAAAAGCTGTGGAAACACTCGCCTGCGGCTCGTGTTCCCACAGCATTTCTCGTTCTCCCAAACTTTCACTCGTGTTTCTATAACTCGATAGAAACACGGAGTACATGTTTTCTTTTCCTTAAACATCAGAAGCACGTGACCTTGAAGCGCGTAACTTGTAACTCTTTACCTTGGAACAAAGCTGGGGATTCTAGGACACCAATTTTATGCCCAAATATGGAGAAAAATAAGATCGACGCTGCACGCGCGGGAAATACGCGAGCCAATACATCCAAAGAAGGAAAATTTTAAACTCAAAAAACCCCGGTTCTGAACCAGAGTTAAACGCTTCAAGGTCATGAGCTTCTGTTTACATTGCACATACCTTGTTTGTTTTCCTCAGTACGGCCACATGCAACTTGACCTAGGAATTTCACCAGTTTCACTTTACTCACATGAAGTAATCAGCCATTACAACAATAATCGAAAGCTAACCTTTTAAAAATGGGTGCGTAGACTTAAATACTATTGATCAACGCCATTTAAAATGGGTGTTTAGGTTTAGTAAGCACTATTAAAGAGGCTGCTTTCATATTGACCAACAGTACTCGTTCGAAATAGTATTTTTAGGGTAGTTCATAGACTAGGGGTCAGTGTTTTGTCCCCCACCACTTACATCATAGCTACAGAATCTGTTAAATTTATAGCGGAGCTCAGGTGCGCGACGTGCAGCACCATGGGTAAAATTCTTTGGGAAATCTATTTTGGTTATCACCTCAGACTGTTGGGGTGGAGGCAAGACAGCCTCTGGGGACGGGAGTGTTCGGGCAATTTCCTTGTAACTAGACGCTCCATGAACGTAAACTGGGTTGCCTGTGGCACATGATACACAAAAACAAAGCGCACTAAGTTGGGTGTTATTGAAGGCGCGGAAAGTGAATTTTCCCAGGAGTAATGTTGGCTGAACCAATGCGAAAATAACAAAGAAAAAAGCCTAGGAATCCAATTGGCTAAAGAGTAAATATCATAATACTCTTTATTTGTCCACCCAAATTTTGCTTTAAGCATTGTTTCCTGTTTCTCTTGGGACTTATGTCACGAAATCGTGTGAAAAACTAGCAACCCTAAATGTTCGAAACGATCGAGGGCAGCTTCCATTCAACAACCGTCTTGTCTCTGCTTCTGAGAATAACGTAAATTCGCATTTCACGCGCAGTGTCTCTTACTCTTCTCCCAATCTAATCGATTGTTGACCCAAAAGTCTCCCTTCCGCGCGCTCTGAAACAGACACTGCTGAAACGTCACGGGTTTTAACTGTAACATATGAACGCGTTAACCTGAAGTAGGAAAAGATATAAATGTGACGAACACAAAAGCAAAGGAAATGGATCACAAATAAAAAGCTCTGGCTGCCTGAATGATTATGGGTTAGACTGAAGCGACAGATTGTTGAAAAATCCAAAGTCACTTTCCATGCTAATTGGTAATGTAAACATAGTGAGTAGTAATTCGAAGTATGACAAAAAGAGGGAGCCCAATCAACATATTTTATCTTTTCTCTCGCCCTTACCATTCCAGAAACGAAACACAATTTTTTTTTTTAATTACCTCCTTGTTGAAATAGCTTCTTGTTTGTTAATAATTGTTGCATGAATTATTGATCAAGAACTCAAAAGTTCCCCAAAATGCGCAGTCGATAAGCTTCAAGATATTGTTGGCTTCCCAGAAAAGTTCATTTTACACAAGAATAACTAAACAAATACTTTCTGACGGGGAAAACTATGGCTGCCTATTGATCATTTGCAAGAAAGAACACTTGAAATACAAAATAGCTAATAATTCTTGTCAACTTGTATTTCAAAATCAACCGACACATGCAAATTCGTTAAGTCCGAATCATTTCGCACACAATCAATCCACGAAGACAGAATATTTTCACAAAAACCTTTTGCAGCCAAAAATGTTTTTGAAACAAACAACATATTTACTATTAGAAGGAAGGAGAAAACTTCCCATTTTATTGCATGCGTGCAAAGTCGTAACACTCCGTGTGAAAAACCCAATACGCCGCAACTTAATGAATTTCCCACCAGTGAACCCTTTCCTTGAACAATGAAGCAAAAAATGAACAGCAAGCTTTCCTTCAAGTAATTCTTGACCAACAACAATTAGTTAAATTCCCAATTGTTGAATCGGTGGGCTGTGAAGTAAATTTTTCCGAAAAAAAATTTTGAAAAAATTAATGTTAGAACCCGCTAAAATCATTTTTCTTTGTTTCCCGCCATAATCTGCACGCGGAAAAATGATTGTCGTATCCTGTCAATCACATGTGAAAGGATTGGGTGTCAATTGACAGCTTTCACAAGCGATCTGCTACCTTAGCACGTGCCAGAACGCTGATCAGCTCAGCATAATTGGCTTTCTAGTTGGGGGCGGCAGCAGACCGTGAACTGCACGGGAAATCTTCAAGCTCAATTTTCTGGGGGTTTATTTTGACGCCAAAATTACAAATTCGGACCTCCTGTCCCGACGGGTTTTAAGATATCGCCTCCACATTTTCAGTTCTAATAGATGATTGTACTACCCCAAATATCGTGGAGGATTTTGTCTTCGGAGACAAAATTTATGGCACCGTTTCTGCCCAAATTAAGTATGAGATGAGAGTTTCGACTTTGGTGCGTGATATTGCCTTCAATTCTTAATATATCAAAAATTCCTCACACGGTATTGGAGTGCATTCATCTTTAGCTAAGTTGCATCGGTACCACAACGTTGTATCATATATTGGCAATATTAGGGCCGTTTATACGAGAGAAAATAAGCCGCGGCTTACATATAAATGGTACAAAATCTTCGTTCACGGGTTTCTCAAGCCGCGGCTTATCCTGGTCTTGGAGGATATACTCGTATAAATAGTTCCTTTCTCGCATTATGTACGCCGCGGCTTATTTTCTATCGTATAAACGGCCCTATTGTGGTACCAAATGAAACACGAATTGTTGCTGAACAAGATACAGCCCTGTAAAAACACTCTTTATTTTGTCTTTAGTTGCTTATATATCAAAAACAAACTTGTCGCGTTCCCAGTGTCGTAGACGCGTGGCATAAGGCACTGGAGTTCTCCAGGTCAACCACAGTGAAGTACTAGGCGGTCAGCAAGAATCAAGGCCTTTATTGAAATCAGGCTAGTTCGACTACGGTATCTACAGCACTTGCGGTGAAAACTAAAAAGAAAACGTGTGATTTTGACGTCAGAAGAAACGAAAACTACGGTAATACTTCGTGTAGGAAAAGGAAGAAAAAACGAATACAAGGTCTTAAGGCGTGACTTACGTCTGATCTCGACTCCGGGGGTAAGAGCTCGAAATCTCCTACAGTTGAAATAATTCTGAAAGTTTTCCGATAACTCCTAACAGGGTGATGGACTCTTACAACTGCTGAGTAGACGTGCTTTAGGAAAGACTAATGCAATGCATGCTTTCAGACGTAAAGGAAATAAAAATGAATCAAGCTTTGTACGCCTGGCCGAAGAACGGATATGTAATGATCATGCAATAAAAAAATCAATGCTACAATTATGAAAGAGGAACAGTCCTTTAATGTAACTAATTAAAAATGTCATTTCCTGCGGTTAACGTGACAAACTAGCTCACCCTCGTTTTTTATTTCTGAAAAGTAATCAAAAGGACATGATGAAACTTTCTGCAAAGTTTTAAAAAATTCTATCCAGTGGATTCAGAGCCACCTAAACTTTGTAGGTAGCTCTGAATCCTCTAGACAGATTTTTTTAAAACTTTGCCGAAAGTTTCATTGTGGCCTTCTAATTACTTTTCAGCAATAAAAAAGGGGGGGTCACAGAGTTCATTTTTGAGATATCAGCAACTAAATCTATAATATAGGGTGTTTTTGCTGGGCTCTCCCGTTTCCAAGGTAACTTATTACATCACAATAATGAACACATCTTGTTTGGAAATAATTAGTGTTTCATATGGTACCATAACATTGCTGTTACGTCATACAGTGTTGTAGCGAGTTCGTTTTTGAGACATAAGCAACTAAAGCCAAACTATGAGGTGTTTTTGCAGGGCTTCCCCGTTGCTACGGTAACTTTTTACGACACCAAACTTAACATAGCTGTTAAGCAATAAAGTGTTGTAGTGTCAATCCTCCTAATAAGAACGTTTCATTCAGGTGTTAAAACTGGTTTGAGCCACCTTAAGATGTACATGTCTTGAGTCAAGCTTTTGGAGGGGGACATTGGGGTCTGCCGGTCATCCCTTAATTTTCAGCGCGGAATTTCGGAAATTGCGGTATGATCAAACCCTACGGAAAGCGGTTCTCGTATGTTTTGGTTCACGGTATTCGGTGCAAAAGTTACGTCTCGGAATTATCACACTTCCGGTTGCTCCAGGAAGAAAGAAATTGAAAACTCTACAACCTTCCTTCTTGGTGCGGGATCACGCTTTACATGCGGGATTCGTGCAGAGCAACATGGGGAAGAAAATGTAGAATATTAATTTCGATTTCGGTATTTAACTGTTTTTGAACCTGGTATTTCGGTATTTGCCAATTTTTGGTGCAGAAATGCGATATTGGGCAACCCCCAATGTCCCCCTCGTTTTGCCATAAAAAATTGGCGAAAACTGTAATTTGTAATACCGTGACATTACTGCAAAACTTAAAAAATGTTCAAGTGCAATTCTGAAGTAAGAACAGCAAGCAGATAACCTGGTCACACTTAGAATTCACAGCAGTGTTGTATCATGTACATTTTAGTACGTTTGATGTACAACTGAGTACAATGTATGTATTCCAAAGCCTTTTAAGTTCTTTTAACTTTCGTCTTCATTTCTGTGGTAGAGGCTTATCTGGAGAGCATGTTCCAAGAGTTCTTTGTCTGATATTCTAGTATTTCTTTACTTAGCTGCAACTACTTCAACTGCTCAGGTTTTTCAGCTAGTTGACTGAGACTGTTAAGATCTTATATACAAAGGATAAGCAATCTTAAAACAACTGGACAGCATACAATGTAATAGCACAGGCTGTCTAAGTCCTTCCAAAACACTTATCAATGCCTAGATTTTTTTATTGTTACAAGAGTATGCATCATAAATAAATATTAGGTAATAGCCATGAGCTCAAATGAATTGATTTCTTTCACGTTTCACCCCTACTCACTCCTATTCCTCTCAACCTTCAAGTCCACCCTCACACCACAACCATTTTGGGGTTTTTCTTTTGAAGAAAATTCTTGCTTTCACTTAGTTTCCTTTGTTCGCATTCAGCGAAAAAACCGACAAAGAATTCAGTATAAAAATATTGGTGTCGATTCTCGTCGATAAGAAAGTGGGCTGAATCAACAAACGTTTCATTTGATACATCGATAACTGCTTTTGTCCTCTGTCAAAGTAACAAAGTAAACTTGTAATCTTACCAAGTAATTTCTTTTCCAAACATCAACTTGTGGTCAGTGAATGTGAAATCAACGAAAAGATTTTCCCTCTAAAGTAAAAGCTGGGTAATCCTTTTGAACACTTCAAAAACGTCTCCGAAAATACTCTGCTTGCAGTCTTGAGGATAAAAACCAGCCTAGTGTATTAGGAAAGTAGATTTGACGACGTTTTGAACGAAAAATAGAGAAGAGGCAGTAAAATAATAGAGGACATTACTTACAGCGGCCATCTTCCTCCTCTTTTCTCGGCAGTGAGACAGGTTCCCGCGCATTTTTTCCCGCTCTTTTACACCTGGGACAGCTGCCTCGATTGTAGGAAAGCGGAGGAAAATCTGGGCTGGGATTAGGCCACTCACATGAGCTCATCAAGGTGAGCCTCTCTCTCCACTAATTCGATGAGTCAACCCTTTCCCGGGGAACCGGCTTTGTTTTGATTGGCTTTTACAACAGTGGGCTGAACTTCTAAAGGGAGTCGTTCTAGCAGGCATGTACTAAAACCAGGAACCCCGGAATACCGGAACACCCCGGAACACCGGAACACTCCGGAACACCGGAATTTGGCTAACCCTAGGCCTAGCTAGGCCTTAAGTTGTTTTCTAGGCCTAGGGTTAGCCAAATTGAGGGTTTTGGGTTACTTCCAGGGTGTTCCGGAGTGTTCCGGTGTGCTAACCCTAGGCCTAAAAAACAACTTAAGGCCTAGCTAGGCCTAGGGTTAGCCAAATTGAGGGTTTTGGGTTACTTCCAGGGTGTTCCCGTGTTTCGGGGTGTTCCGGAGTGTTCCGGTGTTCCGGAGTGTTCTGGTGTTCCGGAGTGTTCTGGTGTTCCTGCTTGTAGTACATGCCGTTCTCTAGTCGTTCTATAAATAAATCTACTGGGGAATGGGTTGACTCCGGCTTCGGCGAAGTATGGGAGATAGAGCCCTCCCCCACCCCCCCCCCCCCCCCCCCTTGATGATCCTCTGTCCGCACATGTTGAAGTTACCCCGCAGTTGCCTTAGTCTGATGTAACATTCGTTAGGAATATGTGTTAGTTATCAAGGGACTTTCTGAGATATACTGCCATCTTGTTACAATCTGTAAAATAGTTCCCAAAACTTCCTTCACCGGGGATAATGTCTCCATGTCTTCCCGAGAGTAGTCGTAAATGCGGGGAAATTTTGGTGAGAAATTCGCCTCGCGAGGCCGTAACCAATGAAGTCACTTGAGAATCCCTGTATTTTATTGGATGCTTGATTGACCGAGCTCAAGGTCGATTCTCACGATGGCCGCACACAGTGAGGATATTTCCTCGTGAGGCCAAAAATATCAAACACGTTTGATTTTATCGTCACTGCCTCACGAGGCGAATTTCTCGCCACAATTTCCCCACACACGTGATGAGGAAACAGCTGAGCAAACCGCCTCGCTAGGCAGTTTGCTCAGCTCTTACCTCACTGTGTGCGGCGGGCTTAAGTACCCACAACTCCCTCACCCTAAAAGCTCAATTTTTAGGAAAGTTAACACTATGTTCACATCATCCTGGAGTAACCTGAGCTTACGGTTACAACTATTTGTCACAACTATTTGTTGCGGCGACCGGCCAATTTTATTAGTAGAGACCTTTAGATCGGAGGACAAGGATGACACGAGTACAACACGAGTACGTGTTTTCGGTACTGAGCATGCGCATAAGGTTTGGAGGCAAACATGTGCTCATAACGGAAAAACCTCATACTCGGGATACTCTAGCCTGCGAAAGCATCCGTTTCTCCTTCGCTCTTCGCCGCTGGGGACGTTTCGCGAGGAGGAACACGTTTCGCGAGGAGGAACACGTTCCTCCTCGCGAAACGTCCCCAGCGGCGAAGAGCGAAGGAGAAACGGATGCTTTCGCAGGCTAGGGATACTCGGTCCGTACTCGTATAAGCAATCGTAGTCGTCCGCTTCCTTTGATCTAAACGATCAGTAGCTATCAGTAAGTAAAATCCAACTAGTGGTCTATTATCAATGATTGGTTGAGCTACTAATAGGCTATTTGTTATAGCCCACTAGTAGCGAAAGCGCCGGCCATATTTGTAATGTTTTGGCGGCAGAAAAGGATTAAAGTCTACCTTTAACTAGCGAAAGATGTTTTGTCTCGATACTAGTATTTTTTTGACCAACTAGTTGGATTTTACTACAACAATTTTTTTCTCTTGCCCTCATGGCCTCAGAGTCAATAGCCCATTCGGCCTTCGGCCTAGTGGGCTATTGACCGGCAGAGCCCATTCGGGCTCAAGGAATAATTGTTAAGCACACCGAAGTACAAGGGCTATTCCTCCTCGAAAACATAAGAAAATATCCATATATGTTAATACAAACCTTGCAATGTTCTGACTGTTGCTGATAAAGAAAATCAGGGAAACTTGAGCTTTGCAATAAACGAATTTTGGAATCTTTGAGGGAGTTACATTATGCAAATAAGTAGCGTTATAATAGTGCGGGCACCGGCAATGGTGAGTGCAAAAGCCTCTTGCCGCCCCTCCCATAGTAGAATGACGTTCCCGTTCTGTTGCTAAATCAGCCCATTAGCAACAGAACGGGAACGTCACTGGCGACGGCGCGCGCAGAAAAAACACCAATGAGAATTCAGAATAGAGTGGGCTCCACTCCACGTAGTTTTGCTGCGCGCGACGTCGCCACTGACGTTCCCGTTCTGTTGCTAAATCAGCCTATTCGTACCAACCGTCAGTGAGCCCGTCAGTGGGTTACAACGTGAGTTCATCTTTTACTTCTTGTAAAGTTCAACTGCGCCTTAGATTGTGTACTTGAACAGTTTATAATGCTTAGAGGGATGGCTGCGGCGATCAGAAAAATTGTCAGCACAACGAAAGCTCCGGGGGCCATTGGACCTTACAAGTGAGTTCTAAATAGCTGTAGGGAGAAAACATGGTACAGGAGTCGATAGCTCGTCATTATCACAAATGAATTATTATTACCGTAAATGTCGCATACTAATAGTTTTTAAACTACAGCTCTTGCAGAAACCTTAGGAAGAAAACTTGGAAAATAATTTTGAAAATGTGCAAATATACCCACCGAAAAATTTGGAACCGCTTCTTAATTCACTCCTACCCCTGATCGATGTTAATTGACCTCAAGATGGCTACCGTTAGAAAGATCGTTAGCACACCGAAAGGTGTCCAGCCGATTCGTGGGGTTTACAGGTAGATTTTGTAACATAAGAAACGGCATATTAACGTCAAATATAATTCGTCGATTATTTGATTTTCTATCGCTTATTATTTTTTTAAAACTAAGAAGATCGCGTTTCTCGATCCATGGCTTGGCTTGTGGCCACGTCAGGCGCGTAGTTAATTTCTTCCTTTATGTCACTAAATCAGCCAAGCTGTGATTGCTGACAAAACAATGTATGTTTCTGGACAACTTGGACTGAATCCTGAGGTAAGATCCTTATTTTTCCAATCTGTTAAAAATTACTTACATTTTATAATGCAATCAGCGGTGCTCATAGCTGAGATGGGGGAATGTGCAGTGCGTTTTTCACATCGAAACAAAAAGAAATATGTCCATAAAGAAATGAAAATTATTAATAAAATTATTAATTCCCAAGGATTGTATGGCTGCCATTACATTTTTAACGTGCGCCAATATTGCCATGGTGACATCATGTGAAATGATGCTTTACTCCACTTTGCAATATTGCGGGGTTGGACATTACCACTCGCCCGCTCGCCCGGTCGAGTCTCTAAAGTGTCGGGCGAGCACAAATCATCGATCACTCACCCGTTTGGCGAGTACGATTTTTGTCGCCAAGAAAATATTTAAATTGCGAAATAAACACATCTTTTTGCATTCCATTTCGCCAAGAAAATCCCTAAACATAAACTTACCATTTCTATTTTACAAAGTTTAATATTCAGAACTGTCTAATAAACTGGCGCTAAAAGGCAACATTGGGCTTCGTAAATAGACAGGTTATATGAAATATGGCTTCCAGGTCAGTGATACTGCTGGTCACTATCGAGCCATCAGTGACTAGACAAACATGGTGCCTTAAGACCACTCCTCAGAAGAACAGACACGTTTACTCTCAAACTGCAGGGAGATCTCTTGGGATTTAAGGCCTTTAATAGAATTTTTCATTGAAGCAATAATCCTCAGTCTGCCACATGCAAACTGATCCGGGCGAATGCATTTTGAGGGTCACTGGCCCAAATGGCAAGTGCTCTCAAAATTAAGTGTCCAACCCTGATATTGTTTGCCACTTGCATGACTACAGTGGGCGGCTTGACCTACTTAGAAGGGAGTGGTAGCAGTCTAGTCAAGGAACTAGAGCTCTGGATCATATGCAAGACATGCAGTGTTAATGCTCTTAAGAACAAATTGATTAACATCATTGTGCTAGAAAACAAAGTAAGAGATAAAGTGCATGCTGGGAAACCTCATGTAAATTTCTTGTTGGTTCCCCATCAATGAATGAAGCCCACCAAACAGTACATTTGAAATGATCAAAACCAATTTCTTCAGCTTTCTAAACAATGGCATGAAATAATGGATTTCATGACAAAATTTCCCATTTCTCTGTCTGCTGGACATTGGTTGCATATTAGTGGAATGTAGTTGAATAAATGCTTTGAGCTGGATCCAAGGCTAACTTGCATTTTAGAATGACATCTTGGTGGTTGTAATAATCTTCTTCATGGAAGAACCTTGTAATTGAACAAGACCCAATTCCTAGTGTTAACTGTAAAGCTCTGCATTCAAAACATTTTGAATTCATTTTCACTTTTGGTTTGCATGTGCAAGATTAAGGAAATGGGATGAATAATATACATACAACAGTACATTACTAACATTATGTACATCACTTGTAGAAATTACGATACTGAATAATATTATTATTGCTTTCTGCATCAACAACTTGTATTTAATATATTGCATGCATCTAAATTTCGTTTTTTCAGACCATGGAGTTTGTGTCAGATGATGTACAAGAGCAAACCAAGCAGGTGCGACAAGTTAATGGTAGAGATCATGGGTCCTCACCTCCTATCCCCTATTTGGAACTTGGCTCCTTTAAGCCTGGTTTTCACTAGCGACGCAAGCACAAGTGCAAGCACAAACATAAGCAGCTTATGCTAGTGAAAACGAACATTGACATAAGCATCAAAATCAACCACGGCAACCACCATTTTGTTCATTCCCCAATGCTCAGACGCAAGGAATCTGGAACGAGTACTTTCATTGGCCAGATGCAACAAATTTCCTTGTGCTTGTGCTGTATTTCGTTTTCACACGACGCAAGCAAACACAAGCATAAGCGCAAGCACAAGGAAAAGGAAAAATTTCGATCCTTGTGCTTGGGCTTGTACTTAATTTGCTTGCGCAACCCCATTTTCACGGTGAAATAAGCACTCTTATGCTTGCGCTTTTGCTTGCATTGCTAGTGAAAACCAGGCTATACTCATCATATATCTACCTTTCAATGTTACACTTTCAAAGTAAAGGTAGACCTCATATCATATAATTTTATACACAAATAATTGAAACTTACAAAGTAAAAGTTGGCAGGAACTCTTATAACATAGAGTATATATATTAAGATTGATGACCGTATTACCGGGGTAGGGTGAAATTCATGACTAAAGGGCCGTTATGACAAATATTGCATTTGCACTTCCAGAAGAACTTTTCTCTTTAAGAAACAACAGGAATGTATGTACAGTAATAATTATTGTATAAAATACTTTAAACTTTGCTCAGTTGGTAAAACACTTAAAACTGATAAGTGTACTGTACATTCTGAGCCTAAAATCAAAACAAGAACAGGCCCAGCTTACTATGCTTCTAAAAAACGGAAGCCGTAATTACCTAACAGAAAGGAGGTCCCATGATTTATGAGTCAAATGGTCAATGAGTCAATGAGTCATGAGTCATGAGTCATGAGTCAATGAGACTCACAGTCAATATAGAAATAATTTATTGATTAAGCCTAAGCTCTCGTTTCCGTGATTAGGCCTAAGCACTCTCTGAAATTTTAGCTTTCATTGTATGGGTTAGGGTAACTGCACTAACTCATTGACTCATTGACTCATGACTCATTGACTCATTTATTCATTGACTCATGAATACTTAATACTCAACAGAAAGACTTTAGTATCAGTCGTGTTTTTGGTGAAAGCACAATGACTTAATCCCTTCTCAATTTGCCTCACTGGATATTAAAGTAGTGTCAAGATCATGTTTGTAATGAAGACAGGCAGGAGTGTTGCTGACAGTACTTTGTAAAGTAAATCAGCTGTTCGATTACCGTGGTAAATTACAAAGAACAATGAAATTGACATGTCACAGGCATTTTGGTTTTCGAAATTTAGCGTGAGTGACCGTATTAACAGGATGAAATTATTGAGGATTTCTACTGTTTGGGATTTAAAATTGTGACCATATTAATGGATGACCACGTTAAGGAGAGTTTTCTATAAGAGAATGTATGGCCGTTTTGGCGGGTCAAAAAAAAAGTGGCAGCAATAACATGGTTACTATATTACCGAAGTGGCTGTGAGGCGGAGTTCCACTGTATTACTGAAAGTGCTCTTGGTGTTAACTAACTTTTTTCCACTAAGTGTAGCATTAGCAGCTATGGAAAATCATTAGAGGTTGCAGAAACTATATTTGTAATCCAGGGCCCAGTTGTTCAAACAATGAATAGCACTATCCACCAGATAAGTCACTATCCAGTGGACAAGCCATACTGAAACCAATTGCGCTATGCACTGGATAGTGATTTATACGGTGGATAGAGTTATTCACCTTTTGAACAACTGAAGTCAAATGGAAACAGCCATGAGAAATCCAGTGGCACAGAATCCTATTTTTTTAGCTAGTTGGGGGGGAGGGGGGGGGGGCGGGGGCGGGAAGAGGGGGAGATGTCTGTTGGTCATTGGTTGGCTGATGCAGTCAGGAATCAGCTTATAAAAACTTTTTTTTTGTCACGATGAATGACTGGTTTCAAATGACTACGAAAGATATAGATGGGCATTTACATAATTATAATAATATTGTTGACCAAGATAAAAAAGACTTTTTCATACAATGTAGGCTTTGACGAACATGGGTCACATTCTTGAAGCTGGAGGCTCATCATTTGATAGAGGTAGCCCCACAAATGCTTGCTTATAATAGAAACTGTTGGTCATTTTGTTCATTTGAAATATCGAATTCGTGACTGACAGAAGTAGATATGTGCAAAGAAACGGGCACCCAACAGTAATCTTCGGTGAAATATGTGTTCAGGAGAGTCAAACTGTTCTAAGAATTTTGGTTTTACATTACAAACAGCTATATATTTCTTTACTAAAACATCACCTAAAAGATTTGGCAACCAGCGAAAAATATTCCCTTACATTTTCAGTAAGGATATTTTTGCAATTTTAGGCACTTAAAAGGTCTCCTAGCAGTTTTGGATTAGCAAATGCTTCCCTGGAAGGTAACATTCAGCTAGCAATTTCTGAAATGAAGATTTCGTTCCCTAAAGTTTTGAGACACTTCAATTTTCAGCTAAGATATCCGCACAGATCAAATTCTTCTGGGTGTTAAAAACACCTCTCTGGACAGTATACATTATAAGAAGCCGAGAAATGTCTCTCGAAGGCTTTTTGCTTAATTTGCTCATTGGGTGCCCTTGAGGAAACTATTATTAACTTTTCTTTAGATAACATGATTGTAGGTGCCATAACAACCATGCAGTTAATATATAATGCTGCCAGCATTCAAATCTATTGGTCATTTGTTAAAATTGCTTGATAAGTGTGGTCAGTCTTTGACCATACAATAGAGCTTTAGCAAATGAATAAGTTTGATGCACTACCTCTTAAGTCCTGAACCATTTCTGTGGATGATAATAGCCCTTTTCCCAGTTAGTTTTTCTCATTTGCATTACAATATAATCTAGCATGTATGTGCGGCAACTTCGGGCTATTTTTTAGTTTTAACCCGAAATTGCCTCGTACCCACGTTAGATTACATTGTAATTCAAATGAGAAAAACTAACGGTGAAAAGGGCTATTGTTAAAAAAAAATAAACATTTAACTCTTGTTTACAGTTGTGAAGACAACGGTTCTGTTAGCTGATATCAACGATTTTGCCAAAGTAAATGAAGTCTATAGCACCTGTAAGTATTTTTGTCCATGTTCCTTATTTGGTTGACATGTAACATGCGTGTAAATTTTGTAAGATTTTAAGTCACGTTTTAAGCATTGTTCAAATTGTGAACTGAACAACAGTAATATTAAGCAAAGTCTCCATGCACACAAAATACCAAATGTTTCAGTTTTAAGGTTTTTGCCTGTTAATTTTTCATAACGCAGCCTGTAAGTGACATAAACAACCGAGAGAGCCAGAAAACTGTCTTTGATGATTTGGAAAAAATTGGTGTACTTGTTTTAACCCATTGACCTCTGGGAGTGAGATTTAACAGATTTTGCTCTGTCTAATGCCAGACGATTTTACTCTTCAACTGGGGGGGGGGGGGGGAGGGTCTTCAACTGGGGGGGGGGGGGGGAGGGGATGGCAATCTTAGGGAGCCAGAGGAGTCAGTGGGTTAATCAGTAAAAAACTATGTCCCCTCCATTAACCCATTGACACCTGGGAGTGAGACTTAACAGATTTGACTCTGTCTAACGCCAGACGAATTTACTCGTCAACCCGAGGTCGAGTGAACGGGTTAATGATACAATGCTTCAAAAACAAATCTGTCTAGATATTTTTTCCAGTAATTTACAGATTTAACTTCACAAACAAAATGCATAAATTTGATTGACACTTTTTTTTACATCTTTTTTTTAGTTTTTACCACTCATCAGCCTGCCAGAGCAGCTTATCAGGTGGCTAACCTTCCAAAGGTGGGAAGATGTATACCTTATTTGCTGGTTTAACATATGATACGTGTGGATATTTTGCGAGTTGTGTAGTATTTTTCAGAGCCCCACAGGGGTCGAGGAAAAATACAAGCAATGTGCAAAATGTCCGCGAGTATTATATGTTAAACCATCAAATAAGAGATTTATTATTCCACTACAAAAATGTGTTATTTGCTTCAATTTATTTGGTAAGAGTGTTTCTAAAACAAATGCATCATCTGTCCTTTAGGGCACTTGCGAACAATGTAAACAGCACAGAAAGCCATGCAGCCAAAATGTCCTTTATTTGACTTTTTAAATGAAATGATGAGTGACAAGCGATGACAAGCTAAATTCTCAGGCTTTGTATCGTGTTGAAAACAATTTCTTTCATTGAAAAACTCCCGTTCCGTTTGTATCACCCTGCGAGCAGAGCCTCCTTTTGTCTTTTTCTTTACTGAGGAGGAGAAACGGAGTCTCTGCCCGAATCGCGTCAACTCTTTGAAGCCGCCGCAGACCGAACTTCTGGACTAGTCAATCTTGTTTTCTCTCATCAAACCGTTTTTTTCAGTGCCAGCGTCCGTTTAGTGACAAAACTGATGGTTATAATTGAGCCCGCCGTACCATGAAAAACCAAGATGGCGGCGAGATCTGGCATATTAGGCTTAGGTTCGAGACTGTATCCTGGCAACATGCAGCGCATATTCAATAAAGATCTTACTCAATTCATGCAGAGCCTTTCTCGAGCAAGCAAAGAAAGTCTCTGCTAGCAGGGTGCATCCGTATTTGCTCTGTTCTAAACCGGTCAAACCGCGGCACTACAGTGTATTACCATCTCATATTTTGCATGTTTTCTTGACCAAATATAGTAAAATGGCGTAATAGTGGAATACTAAACATAAATAATCAAAGAAGGGCTCCAAGAAGAAATGGCTGAAGAGACTTTTGTGCTGTTTCTGTGGTCATTTTGCACAAGCACACCAAATTTCCACTAAATTAAGTGGGCTTAAAACTTATTATTTGGTGAGCTGTCAAGTAAATTTTAACGAACGACAGCATTATCGAAATTCTACCGAAGGCACAGCAATTTTTTTCCCATGATTTTTTCCTCTTGCATCTAGCTATTGCTGCGTGAGGTGGGATTAACAATACCAACTGTTCCCATGTAGTGTAGGCTCTTTTTTGCTTCAGGTATGTTGTAAAAGACCTGACAAAATTTCAGTATTTTCTGTTCTTAATATTTCATTCACAGCTTGGAAAAGTGGAAATTGAAGCCGTGGCCATTGTTGGAGAGGTAAAAGATGAGTGAACATTGACAAGTGATTCTTCTCATATTTAGATTGTCCGATTGGACAATAATTGACACACCGTTGAACCTAATGGATGTAGAGTATTGCATGATTCTCGTGTAAGGCCAGAAGATGCAAATGATATTTGTTAAATTAGGTTTTTGTAATTTATAGAAAAATAAATTAAGCTTGCACCTTTAAGAGGGGTTTTTATAATTAAACCTAAAACAGCCTAAAGCCGGTATACTTATTGACAGACTGAATGGCAATCAAATGAGCCAATAAAATCCATGCAGCTGTCTCTAAACACGAAAAATGCATACAATATAGTCGCAATAATTATTGGATTATTAGATGTCCTTACAGGATTTTGTGTTGCAAATTAATTATGTAGATGTAGATGGTTTGACTTCTACCACCGGCAGGTTCAAAACAGAGGTCACAGGTCATTGTTTTACCAATACAGAAATTTTTCTAAACATTCATAACAGCTAACCTTAGGCCTAAAAACTTTTGTTAGGCCTAATTAGGCCTAAGGTTAGCTTTTATGAGTGTTTATGCACTAGTCATTTGTTTCCCCCTCCCACCGACCCCCGG
>OX421449.1:47017377-47024877 GCA_949126865.1 Montipora capitata | reverse complement strand
CCTCCTTCTGGGGCTGGCTTTTCAACCTCCTCTTGTACTTGTTGTTCTTCAGAATCCATATGCGCTTCGCCTACTCCTTCATTACTTTGTTCCACTGGATTCTCTTCACTCTGTTCTCCACCTTGTTCGTCTCCTGGCTGTTCTTCTACGTTGCTTTCTGTGGGTTCTTGTACAGGTGCCTGTTCTGTTTCGGAAGGACCGGGTTCGTCCAACTTAGGCGTCTCTTTTTCTTGTGCAGTTTGATTACTTTCCTCGGGATCTTCCCCATCTTGAGCAACCTTTTCTATCACCTGGATAGTTTGCTGTGTTCCATCTACATTATCTCCCACGTCCTTCTCCTCTTGTCTGGGCTTTTCTTCATGAACTTCCCTGGATTCCTCGCCAAGGGGATCTTCGCGAGGCTCAGCCTCGGTCGGTTTTGTGGGCTCTGAGTTTTTCGACTGATCAACAGTCTCTTCTTGATCTGCAAACAAACACATTATTAATCTCAAAGAAAAATCTCCAAATTCATTTGTATCACAAACCATTTTTGCCATTTTATAGAAACGATCTCGTACTTTTCCTTCCCAGGAATAACTCAACAACTCGCTTAAACATTTTAGATACTCTGGCTTTTATCTCCTTTGATTGTGAGCGAGATGAACTAAAATTATAATACGTCCCGGAAACTCGTACGAAATTCGTTTTGTTCGCGTTCACTTATCGTTGAGCATTTCAGTGTTGCCAACAGATATTTAAACAGCTGTGCTACAAAGCGATTGTCGTCAATCAAGTTTTTCTTAATGCATAAATAGCATCTTTATTCCGCAGGAAAAGATTGCTAGCAACTTTACGCTTGTTAAATTCGTTTTGTTTTCACTAAAAATATTCTTTAACCTCTTGGACTTGTGTCTATTGCACTGAAAACTGGAAGCCTTGAGCCCTAGCTAATCGACTCAGTAATGCCAATTTTTTCAGACTTCTTCCAAAATCTGTCGCGAGAACCTGTCGCTTGAAGCGAAAGCTGTTGTCTGAAATGTTAAGCTCAGGTTCATCTTTTCCGTGTTCCCTTGGGTCGCCTGATGGACATCTCTGACTTAAGGTGCGACCAGAAATATTAGTCTCGCTAATTTAATATAGTATGTGCAGGCCGACATATTGGTCAGCCATGTTGCCGGGACGTTTAGCCAAGGCTTTAGCAAAGACGACAGTTCTACGCAAGTGAATATGTAGCTACAGACATTTTATGCTATCGATAGCACCTATGTTGCGACCTTTTAAAATCTTGTTTGCGTTGTGCAATTTTGCCAAAGTACCTTACGACTGCACTAACTAGAGGAATGCAGTAAATATATGAACCGCGGATGAAATGTTGACTGCTGTGCCCTCACGGTGTCGTCAAAACGTAACGGTTTTAGGGATTTTTATGGAACGACGGCGAGAACTTCAACATTTTCAGTATTTCTGCGATTTCTTCCGTCTCGTTTACGCTGTTCGAAAATCATGACGGGCGAAGTATCGTAACTGGATTGCCACGAACGGTTGCCATGGTAAAGATATAGAATACATGTAGATCCAAAGTTGTACGCTTGAAAACCTTAAATTTGGTCATTTCACGTTGTTGCTAAAGCAGAATACGGCAAAGAAATATTCAGAAGTGCGTGCCCCACGTGCAAAACGATTGTTTTTCCTCTTCAAAAATTAATCTCAGTGGTCGCCGACACATTTGCCCTTTCTTTAAACTCCTTGACAACTAAACTCGGAATGACTGTTACTACCAGTCTCACATAATCTGACAAACCCAACAACATTTGAAGCTTTAAGACTGGAAAAAGTGAATATGCGTTAATATTAAAATGTTGCCATTATTTAGCTAAAACCGTAGATAAGTCAAAAGTCAATCAAGGAACCTTTACTTAAGAGTATTGCATATCAGTTTTTTCCAAGTTAATAATTGCCGGTCCATTTGACTCCAGAGTTGTAATCAGTTTTCTCGTATAAACTAAAAATTTGTGTCTCTTACAATAGTTTTTAATTTGAAATCTAGAATTGATTGTAGACAAAACTCTAGTGAGTGTCACTGTCCCTTGGCAACAAGTGTGGCCAACCTTGTAAAAGATACGGAAACTCGGCGCCAACAGCTGGTTTTTTTTTTTTTACAATACCGGCTTTTTTGTCTCATAATTCCAAGGCAAATAGAACTTTTGGAACAAAACTTCGCAGAGTAGCAATTATTTCGCCAAAATTGACTAACCGCCGCTTTCATCAGCAATGTTTGCTCCTAGAAACCAGAAACTCTCACACGACAAAATGGTGCATGCTACTCTAAGTGTAAACTGTATGATCAAATCTTGCGCATTCGACCGGAAATTTTCGAACAAAGTACACGATTTGTCCTACCGCATTCAGTTGCGCGCTATCAATAAGTTCTTTCACGAGAACATCCATTATTATTTAGTGTGCCACTTTATGAAGGTCTTTCTTTGTTATTTAAAGCCAATGTTTATTTTTTCGTCGGAAGTCGACAAAGATGAAAAGTTTTTCTTCTCTTGTTTGCAACTTATGTTCATAGCAACGTCGTGTTTGTTTGAATGTCTTGCAATCATTTCGCGTTATTGAGAATGTACTAAATCTACAGTGGCTTGGCCTATCAGTTTAACATTTTGTTTACACCAAAATATAGTTTTCCGGATTACTTTTTGCATTGTAATGGAGTGGAAGTGGGTATTTTTTCAATTGCAAACAGATAAAGGACCGAAATAAGAAGAGAGATTCTTTCGACTCACCATCTTCGACCATCTGCATCTGTCAGGTTTGGTCGATATTTTTCGTCTTTCAGTAACCAAATTCTTATCTACCATCAACTTTCTTTGGGAATACTTTGTCGTTTTTCCCCGTCAAGAGTTTTTTAAATCTTTTCAAAATCGATTTTCTAATGGTCTCCTTAGATACAAAGTATTTTATTAACAAAGGGATGCAGACAAAACTTCAGCGGTTGGTACGTGTTCTTTCGAAACTATCCGATAAACGAAAAACATGTTTTATTGGAAAAATGAAAAAAGCCTACATCAATACGGTAAAATAATCAAACCAAAAGTGGCTTATAATTATACAGCAAAGAAACGAAAAGCGGCTTCTCTAATTTAGAACCAGATTGGATACATTTGTTTTCATTCCAAATTCGTTTCTTTTTTCATTTTCCTATTTTTTTTTGTGTACTTTTTGAACTTTGATTTGCACCTTACACTTCTAAATACGAGACTTGTGAAACAAAATGACATTACAAACTTGCTTTTTGCTGTGATCTAACCGCAGGAAAATATCATATTTCTATGAAAGCCTGATATCAACTGCTATCACACTTGATTGACGCTTCGTTCCAAAAATTATGCAAGCTCATTCGCTTATGAAGCCACATTGTAACCGATAGAGCTAAGAATTAAACATTTTTTTACCTGGTTTTCGTTCTTGGGTGTGATTGCTCTGCCCCTGTGTATTTTTCGATTCTAAATTCTTGTTCTCCACGGGTTTAACAATTTGATCTGTATTTGCTGTTTGGGGAATTGTCGATCCTCCAGCATGTGGGCCTTCTATAGGCCGTGATCGTGTCTCTGCCACACTTGCCTGGCTGCTGCAACTAGAGCCCATTTCGCAAACACACGGTCTTGTAGCGACCAAATGCTGGTCGATTTGTTGTCCTTGTTGCTTGAACTCTTTCTGCTCGATTGATTTTGAAACTACCGGAATAAATTGTCACGCGTGCGGCCGAAAAAGTGATTAAAACAGACGGACAACCGCCGATGTTTATACCTGTTTACATCCGTTACCATGTAACTGCTGTCAACATTTCATTAATCTGTCTTTCGGTTGATTGACTTGGCTCCTGTATCACAGCACTTTTTATTTACAGAAATGGCATTAAAATTTTAACAAAACAAACTAGAGTGGTGAATGCTTGTTTTATACCCTAAATAGTACCACGGCTCAACTGTCGCATGTTTTGTCCAATTCAGAAACTCTTCGAAAAAGACAGAGATACCATTTTGCTCACGGAGCCGTGAATATAGCTCCCTTCCCTGACTTGTCTTGGCTTGGTCTGTAGCCTGACACCAGCTATTGATGAGGTCATTACTGGAACACTCTACAACATATGAACATATTTTCTGTCCATCTGACTTAAGAGATGCTCTTTTGGGTCGTTTAGCATAGTATTGGTATGTTTGTAATGTACTCAGTTGAACCACGAAAATTTGGAATTGGACAGAACGACCTTCCTTCGTAATTACCAGCTGAATTACTTATGTAAAAATGCTAATCTTAGACAAGGGCTCTTGTGTTCGGCGGCTGAGCTCTTGTGATCGGCTAGCAACTTTTTGCTCGCGGGCTCGTATTTATTGCATTGAATTTTTTTGACAGACAAATGCTTTTTCTTAGCGGAGCTACAATAGATAATCCATAGGTCCTTATGTTTACAATGCTTGTTGAGATAAGAACTTGGAATACATCAGTCCATATAATTGTCCTTTTCTCGAAGCGTTTGCTTTTTTGTCAAATTTCGACCAAATTTAGATCAACAAAGAGCTACAAATAGGAGTCGGCGAAGTGCCAGCGGGCAATTTTTCCTTTCATGGTGCGCCAATTGTCTTTGTCTAAAGTAAATATTCATAAAGTGTCTCCTTTTTTTTGAAGTTATTTTAAAACGTGTGCTTCTTTATTGGTAATAATGTAGGATTAGGTTTCCATGTGAAACATGAAGACTACTTCTTTGCAAATATCTTCTCATTTATTTAGCAATGGATGCAACCTTCAGCTCAGCATGCATAGCGAAATACATTTCGTTTGCATAACCATGCGTATCGACAAAAATGCGTTGTATTGCCAATTCAATTAGCCTGATGCCAGTGGGCATATTACTTTAAGTGGTAAACACAACATAAGACTGTCGCAACGGGAAAAAAAGAGAACCATTTAAGCCCCTGGCTTTGGCTTTACCAATGTATATTTTATAGTGTATGATGTGTAATAAAATAAATAAATAAATAAAGAGAGATTTAAGAAAAACAGTTTGTTTTAGCTTCAGTTCCTTCACTTTCCGCCTGCATTATCTTCATTTTTTGCGTACGAATTCCAAAAACTGTTTAGACAACAAGTTAGGCGCCAGTCGTTGCTCGAAATTTTGCCGCGAAAAAATAGAAAAATGCTAAAAAAAGCGTCTATACCGCCGGCCATTCATTTGATATTACCAAGCCTCTTAACCCACGTATAAGCCAAGTCAGACGATGACTCTTGTCAGGTTCAGCAATTACCTCACTCAATTAATTGCATAACATAAAATAGGCAGACTCGGCGCAAGAGAACCTTTGTGGCAAATAATATGCCCCGCATATATTTTCCGTCTTGTATGATTTCTGCGTGATATCATGCACTCCATTTTCCACGACTGTGGGTGGAACGTTGATTAAGTTAAAGACCGCATATTTTATTGTAATGGAGATGAAGTCGACTCGAACATGAGGGTTTTCGGATCAGAGGCGAAATTAAATGAGTCTTGCCACGTTCAAATCAGCCTTTCTTTCACAGTGAAGCACTTTTAATAATTATGATGATGATAATAAATCCTGACCCGATGATTGGAACTGTACGAAGATCATGATTCCGGAGAGAGCAGATGAACGAGGATATTGCACCTTACAACCCATCTATTAATTTTCGGGCGATTTTATTGGCTAATTTACGTCACGTGGTGCAACTCACGGCAATAACCCCCGTTTAAGTGGATATTTGCCCTGCGAAATGCTGTAGCGATCATTTTCGTCGAAAAGAAACAAAGCCGGCGATAAAAAGGCAGCAAAAGAGTTTTCGTTTTACATGGAAGAAAAACAAACTCGTTTTCTGGAGTCTAGTCATTAGTGACATTAAAAAGCTGGCCCCTGTTGTTCAAACGATGGATAGCGCTATCCGCCGGCTAAATCACTATCCAGTGGATAAGTAATAGGGAAATCAATTGCGCTATCCATCGGATAGTGATTTATCCGGTGGATAGTGTTATCCACCTTTTGAACAACTGAGGCCTGGGGCGCGTTTCTCGAAAGTCCCGAAAACTTTTCAGGCCCGAAAAGCCATTAGTGAAACTGCCAACCGCTTGTTTTGGAAAGCCGATCTTTTAACGTGTTTTCAAGCTAACTAAAAGAAACATGTCTGTGAAGTTTGACGACTTAAATCCTCTCCGTTCTTGAGATACAAAAGGAATTTTGACACCCGAAAATGCCCCGAAAAGTTACGGGGCTAATAGTTCTCCTTCCCTCGGACTTCGCACTAAAAAGCACCGAAAGGCGCGATTTTTGTATGTAACCATAACAACAGTGATCCTTTCGCGTGTGAAACTATCATGTTATTTTCACGTGAGAAGATATTATGTTTTCGCGCGATAGCTCCCTTGGTATTTCATTGGTGTTTATATAATAAACTGTGTTTACTAACTATAAAATAACCCATCCGTTCGAAGGAGAGAAAATTCTCAGCCGCACTTGAAAACACTGTCATCCAGACTTTCTGGCTTGCTATGTTGGCTGATAATGTCCTTGGCTGAGAGGTTGTCCTCAAAATTTCATAATTGCCCTCGAAGGTTCTCTCAGCCGCGGGCATTATCAGCCGACATACCAGCCCGCGTTTTTGAGCCGCGGGACGGTAACCGGAAATGAACATTTCGCATGCCAGGACAGAATTTAATCTAATCAACTCTCATGGAGGAAAGATACTTAGCAATATAAAGGTGGTAGTGACATAACAAGTTAAAAGGCAAAACAGCTCACTTCCGGTGGCCGTCCGCGGCTCAAAAATGTTGCGTGCTTAATAAACTCCCTAATCAAACGAGTTTCAACACTTGAAAGAAATGTTCTTATTGGAAGGATTGACACTACAACACTTAAACGATCAACAGCAATGTTATGGTCACATACCAAACACCAATTATTCCTGAAAAAGATTCGGTATTTTTGAAGTAAAAGGTTACCATGGCAACACGAAAGCCCTGCAAGAACACCCGATATTTTGGCTTTAGCTGCTCATATCTCAAAAACAAACTGGGCGAACCCAGTGTTTTATTTCTGAAATGTAATAATCATGCCAGAATGGAACTTCCTGGAAAGTTTCAAAAAATCATGTGGGGCGGATTCAGAGCGAGCCACCTTAACTAATTGGAAATTTAAGATAGCTCTGAATCCGCTCCGCAGAATTTTTTTAAACTTTGCAGAGAGTTTCATCTTGGCCTGCTGATTACTTTTGTGCAACAAAAAAATGAAGTGTTTTAGTGTCAATCCTTCTAATAACAAGGTCTCTTGAAAGTGTTGAAACTGGTTTGAGCCACCTTAGGCACGCGCGTTTTTGAGACGCGAACGGCAACCGAAAGTGAGCTTTTTTCCCTTTTAACTAGTCTTTACATAACCACATTCACATTGCTAAGTATCTTTTCTCCATTAGAGATGATTAGTCTAAAAATCTGGGAGACAACACTGTCCTGGC
>OX421449.1:47002377-47009877 GCA_949126865.1 Montipora capitata | reverse complement strand
TTCGCTCGATCGACAGGCTGAACTTTTTTCTGGTGTTACGAAAGTCGCTCAGCGTCGGTTGTTGAGTGATAAGTCATCACCTTATAATAGGATCTTTCAGTCACGAGGGAAATGTGTGATGGAAATGCCGGTGAGTTTACTGTAATGTTCTGCGCAGAGTATTACAGAACGCACGTGAAACAATATATTAGCACCTCTCGTGTAGGGTTAAGAAAAGATAGACTTTGCACGGGTAATTCTTTAATTCAAGATTCTAAACATAAGCTCCTCTCTTCTTGTAATCATCAGCCAAAAGAAGCACCCAAAGAGCTCCGCTTAGCGAAGTCGGTTGGGGCACCACCTTCGGAGCAGTTTGTACCAAAGGTCAAACGTCAGCTAGGGTTCGGCCGTCACGGTGATGCGAAATCAAGCTTCTCGCTTGGGAGCCGGCAAATGTCAGGTTTTGAACGAGCCTGTTATGAGGACTTTCAGTCTTATATCCCTGAAATAACAGCAGAAAGTCAGTATGAATATCCTAGCAAATTGAGTGATGGGGATTCAGACCGTGTCTTTGCGTTACCAGTTTCTCGCGATCGGTCACTTGACGATAAAGCCTTCGTCCTGAAGCGTTTTCCATTACCAAACAGGCATGAAGTGTCACCCGCCTTTAGACATAATTTCACTAATATGGGCATGGAAGCTTACACTTTGAAAGATTGTAAAGATGAGGCATCAGGGTCGTTTGAAAATTGCAAGCATAATGATTCCTTCAATCACTGCATGGACAGTGGCATGTTATGGGTGAACAAGAGTTGTCCAGAAATCCAAGCTACTAGTGGTGCATGCTCTTCATCACAAAAGAACTCTCAGTCTCTCCCAAATGGGGCTGTCAATCGGTACGATCAGCAATTATGTCCAACTGTTAGTATCCGAGTAGATATTTCTTGTCCTATGTCACCTTGTGGGTGCAACAAAATCTCACAATGTCACCAAAATGCTTGTTCAGAGTCCTCTTTGCGAGGATGTTTGGACCACGGAGAGAGGAGAAATAGTCCTGGGAAGTCAAGCTTTTATCAAGGTCTTCCTTGGGATGCTCGTAACCAAGAAAAACCTTTTAATGGTAAATGCAATAACACCTCATCTTGCACCAGCAATCACAATTTAGATTTATCAAACAGCCAGTTTAAATTAAGTCACTTTAGTGAGGTGGACATCAAACCGTGCGTTTCAAGATACGAAGATGCTGAAAACAAAAATGGGCATCTGATGAGGGAAAGATCTAGTGACCTTGTGATTTACAGAGATACCGCAATGCAAAATGGAACATGCAGGACAAGTGATGCGGCAACAAATCAAATGGATGACCCTAGCACCATTAATAAGAGATTTCCAGTTTTTAATGTCAGGGATGAAATGCTGAAATCAACTGCAGTTAAACTGGAGGGACAAATGTTGCGGGGAAAGCATAGTGTCCAAGAAGACTTTTCCTCTTGTGAAAATTCCTATATCGCTCTTGAAAAGGAGATAATTCCTTCTGTCAAAATTGTAAAAGATCCCAAGAATGGATACTTTCATAATGTTGCATTGGATTTGTACAAGGAAAAAGAAATGAGGCCTGTTGATCCAGGGAAGATTTTTGGTCAAAATAAATTTTGCACAAGTGGAAACATGTCTACGGAAGTAAAACAGAGTCATTCAGAAGCACAGAACAAAACATATCTGCTCTCAAGCTCTTCTCCCAGCCAAGCAAGGTTGCATTGTCAAGGAGAACATCCCATGAGCAGAAGAAACAGTGTTGGATCAAGTGAACCCCTGTTTATGGAGCCATCCTCTCCTATAGCTAATCTTTCCAATTTAGTGGCAAAGATTCACCCAGACCATGGGAACATATGGACAGGGCAAAGAAATGTCAAAGTGGAAGGTAAATCAAAGTTAGAAAGGTAGTCTTGGACAATGCCTTAGAGTACATGTATATTTAAGCAGGTTTTTATTTAATGTTAAACCAATACCAAAGCAATAATGATAGTATTATTTGTATTTTTTCAAAGCACAAAAAAAAGGCCTGCAGTTGCTTTTTTTTTTCTTAAAGTGTGGAAAAATGTGCAGATGCAAGTTGAGATTAGTTCGTTTTGCTCTTCACTGGTTGAGAAAGTAATTCAAGATTCTGAAGCCAGCCATTAAAAGGAGCAATAATAGCAATTGTGCAAGATTCATCTAGTCTACCAGCCAAGCTCCAACAAGTCTACTTAAGCTCAGAGTATCGGAACCAGTAATATCGGAGGCTCATAGACTTGACTTGGGTTGGAGAACTTGGGTTTTTTGCAAGTATTGCTGAGTCATCAATGATGACAAATACCGCTCATCCTTTTTCTAGGGTCAACATCATCCCCTGTAATGATCATATAAAAAATGCTACCTTTGGAGTGTCAATAAATTTCACTCCTTGCAGTACAGCAGGGCAGTTGGCCCCCTGCAACTCATTAAAATTAGCCAAGTTCCCATAAGTCTGTTATAGCTCAGTGGAAGAACATCTGAACTAGAAATCACTAATCCTGTATCATTATTGATCAATAAAGTAGATCTCTGCATTTATTGAAGTGCTACTTTGATCGAAAAATCACTTCCTTTTTTCTTTGTATTTTGAAAGTGTGTTTGCTAAACACCTGACTGGCAACATTTTTACTTTGTGTTTACATTTTGGATTTCATGGTCTGCCATTACTCACATTCTAAACTGACTGATGGGAGCTCAGAGGGTTGGATCTAGGGAACAGTGACGTCATTTACCCACTAGCTTCAAATTTCAGCGTGTAAATGCAGCTTATATATGCAAAATAAGTTTATACTGTAAGTCTGAATGCCCTAATCTTCTGCTGCTTATAATTAATTCAGAGGCACACACCCATTGCATTCTTAAACTAGCGAGTCTTTGACGTCATTTCACACACTGCTTTTGTTCGAATTTATTCAAACACAACTGATCAATTATCCAAGATGGTAATCGACGAACAGAAACAAAGAGATGGAAGCCCGAAAAGATATTTCGAGCGTGAAAAAAAGGGACTGAGGGTTAAAAAAAGGAACAACAGAGAACATTTTATGACATAGACCCTTTTCATAATGGTGGACAAATTTGATTGTTGTGTTGTATGTATGTTAATTAATGAAGGGGTAGTTTCTAAAGAAACTGTGGTGCTGCATCGGAGGGGAAGTAGTATACAAAAATTTGGTTTTATCAACGGAGTTGATAATGTAAATTGGCCACCGTACAGAGATTCTGTACGGTGGCCAATTTACATTATCAACTCCATTGATAAAACCAAATTTTTGTATGTTAATTAGCCTTACTAACCTCACTTTAAAGTAAAAGTTCTATTGAATTTTGCACATGGTAGCGAGGCTAGTAAGGCTAATTATCATAAAAATAACAGAATAATTTGTTGGGCACCATTAGGAAAAGGGTCCATATTACGGACACATTGCCATGCCTTTTATAGTGCATCTTCATGTTTAAAGTTAGTAATGGCAGACCATTAAATAGGAAAATTCCAGTTAAAATAAACACATCTTTTTTAAATCAAGGCATAAAACTTGGGTCACATGGTGTTTAGTTAGCATTGTTTTGAAATCCAAAGAAAAAGAATAATAACTGATTTTTGGTCATACAGTAGTAGCACTTTAATTTTTACAAAGGTTTGGAGCAAACTGTGCCATTCTCTTATTTTCATTTTAATTTGTAGGTCAAGTACCGGTTAATGAATTTCCAATGAAGAGACGCTCACACTGTGTTTGCCCAAACTGCTTGAGTGGTCTGAACAGTGGGACTGAAAATGTGCAACAAAGATCACACAGCTGTCATTACCCAGGCTGTGGTAAGGTGTGTAACAGAAGGTGTAAGGATAAGTCTCTGTTCTGGATGAGAATGAAAATAAACTTATTGCAAAATTGAAATGTACTGAGTAACATTAATTAATAATTCTTATCATTCATGTGACTTGTATTATTTCCATTTTTCAAAGGTCTATGGGAAAACTTCCCATTTAAAGGCTCATTTACGTTGGCACAAGGGTGAAAGGCCATTTGTGTGTAGCTGGGTAAGTGTAATCTCTTTGCCCTAATCTCAGATATGTCCAGTAGTTGTACCCCGGGAGGTGTGTCTAGTCGAGCTTAAATACGGTTACATGTCTTGTTTTTCTTTTAGAACACAGGTCTACGTCAATGTGGAAAGAGCTTTACCAGGTCAGACGAACTCCAACGTCACCTTAGAATACATACAAAGGAAAAGTCCTACTTGTGCAGTGTCTGCAACAAGGCGTTTGGTCGTAGTGACCATCTCAGCAAACACCTTAAGACACATGACAGTGAAAGGAAGAAGGTCGCCCAGCGGAAAGACGAGGAAAATTGCCTTGAAAGCTGCACGGAAGTACTTAATGTGGAAATGGAAGATGGTGATAATGATGATGACATGATCAAAGATCAAAGCAAAAATTAGGCTTGTTTTTATGAAACTGGTGACTTTCCTTGTTACTTAATGGGCCATTCCAGGAGATCTCCTGTTTCAGCACAGGCTAGCGAGGAATTCATTTAGTCTGTTAAGGAGCAAGGCATAACATGGTCTCCTCTATTGTTTTTCAGCAAGGTATAAAATTAATGTTACTTGGTAATTTTATTCAATCCGCTCAACTGTGACACAAATGCCTATTCCCACACTCCCAGAAATTCCACTGGGATTCAAATGTCTCCTTTGGGAAAGCTTACCTTCCTCGCTTTGGGTATGGGTAATTTCTGGAACCAAAAGTCCCACTATAATAAGTTCAGCAATCAAGAATTTGTAGGTGGCTTGTGTGTTCCTAGGTTGTGATACAGCCAGTTTTAAAGAGTACTGGGAATATTTTTGTATGATAACAATTAATTAAACAGTGATCAGAGGCCATATTAGTGGAGGTTAACATAATAATAACATGGGTGACAAATTACTCCTTAATTTTGGTGCAAAATTTCAGCGTTAATTTATAATTTCAGTTGTTGCCATGGCAACTTTTCCTACAGTGCCAAAGTGGCGTCTTAGGAATGTTGTTTTTCGCCCATCATGCATGATATTAATAGCTAATCAAATGGTATACTCGTGAAATTAGGGAATGATTTCACTTGCGTTTTGTCCAAAATCGAATAATTTCCCTCGCCTAACAGCTCAGAAAATAATTTCATTTTGGACAAAACGCACATGAAATTATTCCCTAATTTCACTGGTCACCATTTGATTACCCAAACTTGTTAAGTGGTAAATTGGTGATCTAACAAATTCTGAGGATTTTCACCCAGACCAGACCACTTCAGCAAATACGGTACTAGTGCTACAGTCAGCAAAGATTACTGGTACTTTGCTGTTGACTAGCACATAAAACAATGACCACATTGGAGGAGGGTTACTGTGTTAATACAGTTTTCATGTTTTTTTTTTGGTAACAATTTTTTATTCAGACAAATTTTTTATGGGTCATTTGATAAAACAAAATAATCATTTTGTGGTTGATTTAAATTTTGTAAATTTGTAGCACCATTCATTTTAAAAGATTTTCAATTTTCATACCAGATGTAAGGCTTTTTATCATTAATTTTATAAAAGTACATAGAATTTTTCAGACTTGTGGAATTGCCTTTATCTTAACAATGGCTGAACTATTTTTTAAACGGCATTGCTTTTGTTTTGAAAGAGAAAAATGAAAAACTGCCAAGAAAGTGATCTTTATGATTATCCTGAAAGTAATTTCTATTGTGACTTTGTGACTGCAGGCCAGTTTTGAAAGGTCTTTTCTATTAAGGAGCACATTTGGGAAATTAGCAACCTAGTGTGAAGTTTTGATTTAACAAGTATTTAATCTAGAGTTTTCTCATGAGGTGTCTTTTTGTAGAACATTGGAACATTGAGAATTTGCTGAAGTATTTATTATAGATTTATTACCTCTAATGGCCATGTTGACTGCCAATAGGCCTTTTTCGTTATATTAAAATTCAGCTTGAAAGAGATGTTTCGAGGACAAAGACAAGGGAAAGTGGATATGTAAATATTTTTCACATTCATTCCGTGTTTCTATTGTTGTTGTCCTCAATGCCTTGCTATCAAGCAGAATAGTTGATATTTTGAAAATGGCCTATTCTTTAACGATGTATTGTGTTATTCTATTGTCAACAGTTCATGGTCAAGTTATTTAACAGTAGTATGGAGTTATGATATTTATTACGTTTACTAAAGAGAGCCTATCTTTTCCAGCTTTGCTACTTATAACTGCACATGAACTATTTAACCTTTATTGCAATGCTTCCATTTTTTAGTGCCTTACCTTCTTTAGATGGATTTTTTGTTTTAACAAACTACTAGTGCCCTGTGTTGTTCAATTGACATCCTACTTTGAAGTCCTGCAAGTTGACAGGCTTCCTACAATAATTATTGTATTCAGAATTGTAGTCTATTGACCCCTGAACTGACCTCAGAGTTGATGATGGTTGTCCAATACTCCGACATAATGAGATTCATGGAACATCACAATAGACATCACGAAGTGTCCCCCAACCCTAATCCTTAAAAAATAGTAACAGTTTTGCAAGACATCAAGAGCGGGACACTTTGTGATGTCTATTGTGACGTACCAGGAATCTCATTATGTCAGAGTATTGGACATGTATGCAGTTGATGAGTATGGTCGGGGTTAGACAAAACTGTGTTTCTGAGGTGAGGGGTATTTTAGCTGTATTAACTAGAAGAGTTAACTTAAGGGTGCAGCTGGGGACATTTATTGCCTGTACCTCTGGACACAAAATGTTGAAGTTCGTGAGACGTCAAGAGCACAATAATTATTTTGACCCTTATCAAACTTTGCATGCATCTTCTGCAAATATCTCACTTCCAGGGTAGGGTCGTACCTCTTGTTGAACATTATAAATTATTTCATTGGCTGTATAGTGTTGTACTTCCTATTGTTTTCTGTGCTAAATTCATTATCTTTGTTCGTTCTATTGTTCTTTTGGCCAATTCTGAAGCCTGTTCAATGAGGTACAACACTAACCCACTTCTGGCCTTCTGCCCAAGTTCTAATTTTTAGCAAGGAGTGATAAATAAAAGTTGAAAAAGTAAACAAATGTAATATATTGTAAGGCACATTACTTTGTAGAACCCATTCAGGACCTACAATCTTGGACAAAATAAAATGAAAAATTAGTACCTCCCTCCCCCTAAATCAATGATAAATCTGTGCACAACCATTGTTTCATTACTGAAATTGGGGGGAGGGGTGGTCTTCATTTTCCATTTGAAATGTCCAAGATTGTAGATAAACTACCTAGCTTCCTGGGAAGTTCTTGTAGCTCAATGGGGAGAGCATCGAACCAGTGTTATGGAGGTCATAGGTTTGAATCCTGCCTAGGACTCTGATTTTTCAGTTGTACTTTTGCCTGTCGGTGACCAAATTAAACGAATGTTCGAAAAAGTATTGTGGACAAAATGTTGGAAACTGACAAAATAATG
>OX421449.1:46989877-46994877 GCA_949126865.1 Montipora capitata | reverse complement strand
TACGTACTGTACGGAACGCGAGTTTTGTCCGATGTCCTTCTACAATTTAGGGATGTATATTTAATTTAAAGGCTCTCTCAAGCCAGTCGCCGATGGCAAAAGTATTAATTTTGACAAGGATTGGAGCCATTTATTTCTATTATAAAAATCCTACACTGCACAGTAAATGTATATACACGTACACAATATCTCTTGTCAAAACGATAAACAATAAAGCGTAATACCAAAAATAATATTAAAGTTTTTCACAAAGGAACGGTTGATTTGAATTCAGTTAAATTTGAGTCTCGATCGATTGTTCAAATCGAATGTCATTCAAGAAACACACGCATGTATCAGACAGTCTTTTTACCGCCGTAATTTAGTTCAACACCGTAAGAACTGAAGCCAAAAAGGTAAGTAACAGCAGCCATAGGATAGTTGAGTTTTACACTTAGGCGCGTTCTCTGCAAAATTACAGGAAAACTCCATGTATTTGTTGTCTCTGCTCAAATTCAAACCGATACGTACGTGCTAGAGTTGCGTAACAATTCGTTGTAAAGATTTCGTAGTAACTAACAGTGGCGGTTTCATTAAACGCGTTGTCAATGTTTGACAACGCATTGACAATGTTTTGAAATGATTTTGAAATGGATTTGGAACGCATTTCGGTTCCGTTGAAAAACATTGCCAACGTTTTAAAACGCAATGGAAATGCTCTTCAACGCATTTTCAACGCGTTGAAAATGCATTACAACGAAAAAACGCTTCAACGCTATTTCCGTTAAGCCTGCTTTTCCCAAATAGGGTCACATTTTCGAATTCTCATGGCTGGACTGGTTCTAGCATGAAATGGAGGCTAATGCCGGCAAATCTTTTCAAATGCAAATTAATTTGCCCACATTAGCCTCCATTTTATGCTAGATCCAGTCCAGCCGTAAGAATTCGAAAATGGTCTCTTCTTAGGCCAGCCGTGTAACAGCTGAAACCGCAGATTTTGGTCTGAAATAGGGTAAGAGTTTCATGAAGCAGGCCACACACCCCACCCAAATTTTCTGGGAGTACCCCCCCCCCCCCCCTTCCTCCTGGGTCAAAGCCCTTTCTGCTATTAGGGAGCTTGGATGGCACAATTAAATAGTGAGAGCAAGCACTCGCCTACCACCCATGTGACCAGCGTTCCATTCCCAGACTTGGCGTCACACAAGGGTTATATTTGGTGCTTTTCTACTATACTCCGAGAGGCTTTTCTCCAATTCTCCCCTCTCCTCAAAAACCAACCTACAATTTGACGTGAATTGACTCGATTTGATTTTGTTACAGTGTCCCAAATAACTGTATTTATCACATACAGAGCAAAATTACTGAATGCTGACTGGCTGAGTTCGAGGGCATTTTTTTCTTAATCACGAGGGCACTTTTGGTATTCAAGAGGGCATGATTACTTGATCCTCCCTGGTTAACAGTTGCTTATCCAGAGCAAACGAAGTTAAAAGAGAATCTTCTTCCAGATTAAACTACTTTTTTGTCCACATATAAAATTCATTTTTAAGCACTCTTTCTGTTGACAGCAACAATTTATTGAATTGAGCTTTATCCGAATGGGAAAGTGTTGATTGCCATTTGTCACAGCACTGAATGGGCTTCCCTCAATCATTTTGCCCTTCATGCGATAAACATGTAATGGCAATGTGCCCTCGTGCAATTAAGGATTAATTTCACTTGTCTTTTCAAAGTTTTCCAAATTGCCCTCGTCGCTTCACGACTTGGCCAATTTTGTGAAAACTTTGAAAATACACATGAAATTGAATATCCTTTATTGCTCTCAGGACTATGCGATTACATATACTTAGCACTTGGGCAATTAATTATTATTATTATTATTATTATTATTATTATTATTATTATTAGTAGTAGTAGTAGTAGTAGTAGTAGTAGTAGTAGTAGTAGTAGTAGTAGTGGAGGCAGTATTATTATTATTATTATTATTATTATTATTATCATTATCATTATTGTGGGAGGCGCGGGGGCCTCAAGCTAAGGTTAGTGTGCTTGACTCCGAATGGTCCAGGTTCGGGTCCTGGCCGGGGACATTGTGTTGTGTTCTTGGGCAAGACACTTTACTCTTACGGTGCCTCTCTCCACCCAGGTGAATAAATGGGTACCGACGAATTTAATGCTGGGGGTAACCCTGTGATGGACTGGCATCCCATCCAGGGGGGAGTAAAAATATTCCTAGTCTCTTCATGCTACAGAAACCCGAGATAAGCGCCGGCCTGAATGGCCTTCTAGACTAGGCTCGTAGCAGACTTTACCTTTATTATTATTATTATTATTATTATTATTATTATTATTATTATTATTATTATTATTATCATTATTATAATTAAAAAAATGGTGATTACCTTCTGCGTCAGAAGGCTCTCCTTTCTTCTTGCTTTCCTCTGTCTCTTTTTTGACAGATGCATTTTGAGTAGATGTTGAACTATTAGACTTACTGGACATTTTTTCCAACAAGGCAACAACAGCTCGTCTCTTGACTGTAGTGCTGTCAGCCTTTTTTTCAGCTTCACTTTCAGAGAATGATGCCAATCTTTTCCGAGTCATGACTGTTGGCATTATCTGCTTATAATCCTCATGTTTCTTGTCAGGAGTTCCTGAACTTCTTCCTCTCCGCGGCGATGAAACTTCAGAGGATTTCACCTCTCTTGCTCTCAAAGGAGACTGAGAAACGGACCTCGTTTCCCTTACAATTAAACTATCAGTGATGAGTCTAGATTCTTTCATACTTTCACCTTCACCCTCCATTGCTCCTTGGCATACTTCTTTGTTTTTAACCTCTTGGTTATCGTCCTCTGATTCAGTCTTCGATCTTGTTTCACATTCTTTTGGTTCATCGTTAATATGGTCTTTTTCTGGACAAGACACACTAACAGTTCCTTGTTTTGGCCCTTCCTCCCTGTCTAAATGCTGTGTTGGAATGTCTTCACCCATTGCACAATCATTATGTGATGTTGATATCGTTACCTCTCTCACATTTGTCGCATCTTCTTGAGTCAACTTTTCACAGCCTTCACCATGTGCTGTCTTGCTTGAATCATCCTCTTTCAAATTTAAAGAAGCAGATTTTCTCTCTTTTGAAGAACTCACATCTGCTACGCCCGAGTCTTCCAATTTTGTTTTCAACTTATTCATACCAATCAAAGATTTCATAGATTGCGTACCAGAGTCCACTTTTGTGGATTCATGTTTGTTGTTTGTTCTTGTTTCTTTTTCAATTTTGTCATTTTTGGAGATGTCTGCCTCACTAGCATGACTGTCCCTTTTAACTATACCTGCCTTAGACAAGTTGGATGACAGCTTGACATTTGCATCTATTGCATTCACTGATGTGACTTTCCCACTCTCTGGCTTTGCAAGGCCTTTAGCAGTAACCACATTTTTCAACGTAATTTGAATAGATTTAGAATTGACAACCTTGGTGACTTTGCCTTGTGGTGTTGGTGGCATCTTCTTTGTCTGGACAATCACTGAAGACTGCTTTTTGGAAGGAGACAACTTCTTGTCATCTTTTGTTGGTGATTTGACAGGGCTTTTGTCAGTGACCTTCTTTTCAGTTTCCTTAGAGGCATTTCCTTTTGCATTTGACTTTGCATTCTTGATCAGTTTTGCACTTTTCATCTTTGCAAGTTTTCCCTTAACCACTTTTGATTTGGCTTTACTTGAATGCGAAGCCCCATCAGTCTCTTTGGGTTTCTTGTAAGGCATGCACCTGCGGCAAACTTTGACGACCTTTACTGAAGGAGTAAAAAGGTGCTTGATTTTCTCAGGTGCATTCTCTTTCTTATAGCAACTGTAGGATTTGGTGACAAGATTGTTACACAGGAAGCATACAATGCCACAGTTTCTCACTGTAGGACCTGGTCCATCTGATGATGATGACGACGACGACAATGACGCTACAACCAAGAAAGAACAGTTATCAAAATAAACAACATAGCTTAAGCATGTTTTTCAGTATGGCCATGTAGTTTAACCCATTGACTCCTGGGGGTTCCCCGTTGACAAGTAAAATCGTCTGGTATTAGATTGAGTAAAATACCCAGTCTGGCCGGTTCAGGCCAGCTTAGGGGTGAATTGGTTAAGTTAAGAAGCCATCGAGCTAATATAAATTTCGGCGAGGTCAAACTTGTGCTATCAGGGATCAAGGATTTTTTAAGGGTTGGCTCATGCCTTCCATTTGCAGCTATTCTTCCCCATAACAATAATATTAACATTGGGGTTTGATTGCAATTATGTTGCGAATCATCGCATTGCAGACTGGATTGTGAAAATGGATAGTGATGAAGCTGCTCTTGAAAGGCACAAATATATGATTGGCTTGCTAACAAAACTGGAAAGAAGAATTAACACCTTCACCTTATAATAGACTTGAAAAAACCAGAAGCTGCCTTCATACCAGATAATAGCAAACCTAGAGAGCTGCTATACTAATAAATAGGGGCATGATAATCTTTGCAATTCCAAAGGAGACATGCCCCACCCACCACCTTGCAACAGGGCTTTGTCAAAAAAACCTCCTGACCACCTGACAGTTGAAGAGCTCACTACAATCTCACACAGTTGCAACACAATTTCTGGTGTAATTTGGCAAACAAAAAACATTAAAGTCATACCCTCATTCTTCTGTATCTCTTGCTTTGTTGTATTTGGTGCCTTTATTGTCTTGGTGGGGACCACTGGCTTCACCTTGTTGACAGCTTGGGTCCTAAGAGCTGCAGGTGCCTTGCCCTTTGGAGGTGGCAGGGCATAGGCGTGGTCTAAGAAAGTCAACTTATTGTTTATATTATTGATCTCTGAATGAGTTGTACTGCTCACTTCTTTCTTTGAAGGACTTCTATAATCGACAAGTTTCTGGAGATGTTCAGTCGCATCTATTGCGGGACCATTTCCGCTCTGGTCAGTAGCTTTATCTGTAGCCATACAAATATCAATAAGCTTCAAGTTTCCACCTTCTCCATAAA
>OX421449.1:46974877-46979877 GCA_949126865.1 Montipora capitata | reverse complement strand
AGCTGCATTTCTTTCTTGGGTTTTCTCGACGAGCCTATCAACAATGTTTAGAAGATTCGTTCTGGAAAAACCGAAAACCAACACAAAAAATGTAAGCGTTAGAAAGCGACGTCACAAAACCGAAACACGGAAACTCCTGTGCGGAAATTCCGCTAATGGCGATGACTTCTCACCGTTTCTTCTTCACAAAATCGAGCGCCATCGAATCCCTGTAGTTCAATGCTTCCTTGCTTTAGGGGCTCTACATTCAGTAGACAAGTCGCGGAAGGGTGTTGGTGATAGGAGAACTTGAGAAAGAATATCCAAACGCGAAATGAAATGAGATTTGCATAAAATTTACAAGTTAGCGCGCCTGGTGTGTTCCCAGAGTTCAGTGCGTACGCCTGTTAATTATGGGATGGTGACGAACGCTATTTTTAGTATTTATTGCAACATAGCGTAGACAGGCAGAATATGAGCAATCGAACTTGGTGGGTTTTGGACGAGCACGCAATGGCCTGGGGCTGTTAATTGCAACTTGCAGCTATTAATTAAAACGGGTTAAAATGCGACATAGAATAAAGACCTGTGACTACACTCGAACTGAGAATAAAATTATGGAGTACCTCACGGTCCTCACGGATTGGGCATGAACAGGATAAGACTTACGAAAGCACTGAAACGTCAGATCTGTAACCTGCGATCAGGATGGTTCTTTTCTCTAGAGAGGGCGCAAAAAGTACGCCTGATATGAGGTTAAACAATTAAGTTCGCTGATGAAGCTTTAGGTCCAAGTCAGTCATACCATTGTCTTGTATATTGTATAAGTGAAAAAATACTGGACCAGACGCCGCAGCGGGCACCCAACGAAGGTGTTCCGCAAATAGGGAATTTGAAAACGGCGACGGCTACGACTACGACAACGCCACAAAACAGTAATACCATTGGTTAAAAGAGCATAAATAATCGTGCTGCACTTGCAGCACGGATTTTAGCTCATATTTTTGCGGTCCTCAGCATAACGACGACGTGAAATCACCAAATTTGAGGTTTTGGCGACAACGTAAGCATGCAACAGAGAATCCTTCATTCTCTATTTTAACTTTGAAACCGCTCGTACCAATTTATTTTTAGGATACTTTGCCCTCATTGTACGACGCGAACTAGACTGAATAATCGCGAAAGACTTACGATAGAGCCAAGTTATATTTTGAGGTGTTGTTTTCGTCGACCGTCGCCTTCGTAGATCTTAAATTAGGGAGCTTACGAAACAAGGAAGACGACGGCTACGAGGACTTAATTTAAAAATACGAGTTCGCGTTATTCATATCACTACGAAACTATTTCATGCCGTTTAAACTGTAACTGTCGAGGAATTAAAATGGTATGAGTGGATTGGAAGCGTAGAGAGAAAACTGAAAATTCATCGTCATGTGCTAACGTCCTCCACAGAACCTTGAATTTTGTCATTTCACGTCGTCATTTAGGAGATGACGGCAAAGAAATGTACCAAAATGTAAAACGCACGTGCAGAGCGTGCGGTGCCATTGTTTTTGCTCACTAAACCTATTGCTTTGTAGCGCCGTCGTCGTTACCGTCGGCGTCGTCGTTTCGTAAGCTCTCTATCAGCGAGCTTACGCAACAGGACGGCTGGAAGACTCAGGACGGCAAGAGCATTTTGGTTCTTTTAACCAATAATATTACTGCTTTTTGGCGTTGCCGTAGCCGTAGCCGTAGCCGTAGCCGTAGCCGTAGCCGTAGCCGTAGTTTTGCTGACGACGGCAAAGGAATGGACAAGGTAACCACGAGGTAACCGTGGAGAAATGGAGTCTCACTCCGTGAACGGACTCAATCTTCGCTTACTACTATTTATTCTTGAAGTCCTAATGTTACTGATAGCAAGTAGCTTTTACGACAGTGACCATAGTTCCTTTGAAAGCGACTACACTTACGTTTCATCAAAATATCAACAACAACGCCAAATGAACGCCTCCATTTTGGGACTGAAGACAATCTCAGCATCCCCACCGAAGAAGTTCAAACGAAAATTTCTTCATTCAGTGATAAAATATACTACAAATGGTGTGTCAACTTTAAATCCTCTTATTTTGGAGCTAGAAATTTTCAAGGCTTGGGATGTTAACCCAAATCCCGGCCCAACTACCTCAAACGACAAGAAGGACAAGAAGGACAAGAAAAGCGAACTGTGCCCTCGGATATCTTTGCAAGGAAATGGTCTCTAACATTCCTCTGTTAACGCCTGAGCAAACCATTGATATTATGGATAAAATCTCTAGTAACAAGGCCTCTGGGTACGATGGTTTGAGCGTACGCGTACTTAAGAAAATTATACCGGTGTTTGCAAACCCTTTATGCAAACTACTTAATCTTTCAATTTCGACAAACAGTTTCCCCAATCATTGGAAAATGGCTAAAGTCACACCACTATACAAAGGCGGTGCACGGAATGATATCAACAACTATCGTCCGATATCTGTTTTACCTGTCCTCTCGAAAATTCTCGAAAAGCATGTGACCAGCTCTCTCTAGCTCTAAATTCTTACGTGATAATAACTTATTATACGAGCTGCAATCAGCCTTTAGGCCAGGACATTCCACTGAAACAGCCCTAATCCGACTTACTGATCAGATTCTAATGAACATGGATAATGATAATGTGACCGGTCTGGTTCTTATAGATTTTCGAAAAGCTTTTGATGTGATTGATCACGAACTTCTTCTAAAAAAGCTGTCGATCTACGGTTGCTACTCCTTCTTCTGTTGCCTGGTTCAAATCCTACCTGTCTGAGAGGAAGCAGTTTATTTCTTTAGGGAAAACTACATCTGAACAGTTGACGGTAAAGCAAGGAGTGCCCCAAGGGTCCATTCTAGGTCCGGTGCTTTTCCTTTTGTTCGTCAATGATATGCCTCTTCACGTTCAAAAGTCAACTATGGACGTTTACGCAGATGATACCACCTTGTCTTCGAGTTCAAACTGGAAAAC
The DNA here is from genome assembly GCA_949126865.1 of Montipora capitata. Lineage (NCBI taxonomy): Eukaryota > Metazoa > Cnidaria > Anthozoa > Scleractinia > Acroporidae > Montipora > Montipora capitata. Next base: position 46,976,894 of record OX421449.1, on the reverse strand, counting down.
CATACAATCATTAAATCAAGCATTGTCACTAGATCTGTGTAAAGTAGAGAGATGGGCCAGCGAAAACAAAATGTATATGAATATGCAAAAAACAAAAGCTCTGTTGGTAACGGGGAAGCGTCTACGGAAGCGCATAGTTCAAGATTCAGGAAAACTGGAAGTAAAAACGGATAATGCAGAAATTGTAAACGTTGAAAACCATAAACTTCTTGGTATGATCATCGATGAAGATCTAACTTACGAAGCGCATGTTGACGAACTTTGCAATAAACTTTCAAAGCGACTTGGCCTCTTACGCCATATTAGCCCCTACTTAAAGAAAAATCAGAGAATAATCTATTTTAACGCAATAATAAAACCAGTTATGATGTATGCAAGCCAAGTATGGACATTGTGCAACAAGGAGGCACTCGAGAGAGTTCTCCGCATGCAGAAACGGGCCGCCCGTATTATTCTTGAAGCACAACGCACTAGTCGAACAGTAACATTGTTTAACAACTTAAGCTGGATCCCCTTTTATAATGAAGCGTATATAAAGTGTTGTGAACTGGCCTATAAACGGATAAATGGTACTTTACCCAACTATTTAAATACATCCCTTAGAAAAAACTCCGATGTACACCAAAGAACCACGAGAAATTGTAATTTAAATTTATTGTGCCCCCTCCATAAAAACATCTCAGAGGGTGGACGCACCTTTGCCGTAAGGACGGTGAAGGACTGGAACAATTTGCCTCGATCATTAAAAACAAGTAAGTCTTTAAAATCCTTTAAGGCTGAATTATGGAAAAGAGTACTAAATTCTCAGAAGACAAGGGGATTGTTTGATATAAATTTATAACAATAGATAGTCTTTTGTATGCATTTAATTTCGTTTTTAAATCGATTTGTCTAGTTATAAATTGAGTTCTAGGAATGTTTGTTTTCTTATTCTATTGTAAATAGTATCTATTCTTAATGCAGTTTTTATACATTGTAATTTTGTACCTTAAGAGGGCCACAAGTTCATCAGTAAATGTTAGTTACTGTCACGTGTTACCCTCGTAAAATAAAGTCTCTCTCTCTCTCTCAGCCGTCGGGGATTAGGAAAATAGGGACCTTAAGATCTACGACGGCGACGTCGACGAAAACGTCACCTCAAAATAGAACTTGGCTCTAGTAAAAGTCTTTCGCGATTATTCCATCTCGTTCACGTCGTACAATGTGGGCGAAGTATCCCAAAAATAAATTGGTACGAGCGGTTTTCGACTGAAAATAGAGAATGAAAAATTCTCTGTTGCATGCTCACGTTGTCGCCAAAACCTAAAATTTAGTGATTTCACGTCGTCGTCATGCAGAGAACCGCAAAAATATGAGCTAAAATCCGTGCTGTACGTGCAGCACAATTATTTATGCTCTTTTAACCAATGATATCATTGTTTTGTGGCGTTTTCGTCGACGTCGTCGTCGTAGATCTTAAGCTCCCTTCTAGACACAAAGTCGCCTGGCTAGGAATTCCCTCACTATCTAGCTGGGAGATGGAATTTTGCTTATAATCATCCTCAGAGTGTAGAACACCAATTTTTTTTCCCAGCAAAATTAAAAAACTCAAAATATTTTTTATTAGCGTTTCCGGCTTGTAACTTTGTTGCCTATTATTATGCATTTGGAAATAATTTTCGTTTGGTGCCCCTGTAGATCGGGGCAACAGAGCAAAAATTGTCCCACGTTTTTTCGATCAGTTTTTTTCCTAAAGGAAATCAAAATAACTGTTACTATCGATTTTACTATGAAGGACTGAACATTCCAAGCGATGCAAGTCGAGCGCGACGTGCCATACGTGTTTCCCTCGAACTGTACCAGAAACAAACCGGCCTTCATTTGCTAGTCATAAGGTTTCGAGAAACTCATGGGACATTTGGAACATCCATACTTGACACATTAGGACTTCAAGCTAAACGAAAAGCTCACATGAAACCACAAGTTTACCAAATTTCTTTATTCTCGTACTGAAAGTTACTCTTCGACCCCACGGCCG
>OX421449.1:46944877-46954877 GCA_949126865.1 Montipora capitata | reverse complement strand
TGTGTGAGAAATGCTCGTGTTGGTGTGAGAGCGTGAGATTGCATAGAAATGGGTGGGAGTCACGCTTAATGCGTGAGACTTTGAGGGCTCTGTTGCTGAGAAAAGCTACATGTTTATTCCTTATTTACTGGAAGTTTCCATTGAATGAAAAGCGGTCAGAACGAAAGTATGTACATTCTATATTACATCATTTGATGGCTGGCATTTTGCATTCATGAAAAGATATTTATTAAAACATTACTCGTCCAACGGACAACCTTTGGAGTTCTTATATTCGTCCGGACGGGTTTTTAGTCGTCTGGGACGACCGGACGACTGCGAATGTGGATCCCTGGTTTCAGCTATAGAGAAACAATGACCTGCAACCCTACCCTGCAACCTGCAGTTTACACCCTCCATTTATTGTCTTGATGTTGTTGTTTTTAAGAGTTAATCAGATAACGGAGGGTGTAAACTGCAGGCTGGAGGTCATTGTTTTACTGAAACAACCCAAACCTTTACAAAAATGCTATCCTTAGGCTTAAACATTATAATTTTTTAGACCTAATGTTAGCATCAGTAAAAGTTTGGGCAATGACCTGCTACCCTAACCTGCAACCTGCAACCTACAACCTGCAGTTTACACCCTCCAACAAGATATAACAATAATGCCAGTGGTTTCAGAAAGAACCGACAGCCGACCAAAAGCGTCAGCTCCTTCACTCAGAGCTGTCAGCTACTTTTTTCACTAATTTGAAGTAATTAAAGACAGATTCTTTCAAAGCTAAGTTAGATTAAAATTCATTTTGACAATGACAACAATCGGTAATACTCTACTCAAACCGATGACCAACTTCAAATGTTATTGAAGCCACTGATGGAACTTCTTAACCCATTGACTCTTGAACCAACCCCAAAATCTATTACCCACTCCCAGAAGTCATTGGGTTAATGGGGACATGTTTTTGAGTGGACACACAGAGAGCTTGTTAACCCATTGATTCCTGAACCACCCTCCATTGACAAGTAAAACCATCTGGCAATCCTATCGGACAGAGTAAAATCTATTAAGGAGGCTCGAAATAGGTTCCCAGGTGGAAATCTTATTAAGATCTTACCAAGATTCTTAATAAGTTTCTTATTAAGATCTTACTTTGTTTCTTAATTAAGATTCTTACAAGATCTTGTAAGATTCTTGTTAAGATCTTACAAGATCTTGCAAGATTCTTACAAGATCTTGTAAGAATCTCCTCTTTTCAAACAAATAAACATATTCTGTTTTTAGATACAGTTAGGGTAATCGTATCAAGACAAAATTTGGCCAGGGTATTACCGGTAACCCATCGACATCCAAACCAACCGAAACCGGCCAGACTTAGTATTTTACTCTGTCTAACACCAGACGATTTTACTCGTCAATGGGGAACCCCTGGGAGTCAATGGGTTAAGTATCCATCATAGATTTCTCATATCACATTTTCCTCCAAAATAACGTTACCACGGCAATGATATAAGGCATTTCCTTGAGCCTTAAAATCAAGATATATTGTCTTTTTCGAAAAAAAACGGGACGGTGAAATCTTCCCATTCAGCGTTACCAGGTAATGTTAGCAATTATCTCTAAAATATTTAAAATTCAACAAAATCTGTAGGTCAGTTTTTCAGAAAAATAAGTTTTTTTGAAATGTTGCTAATTTCTTTTTTCACCTACAGACTTTTTTTAAATTTGAAAGACAAACGTTTTAAATTAATCTAAGCTAACAAGCAAAAAATGAAAATAATTCACCGTCCGGAAGCAGAGATATAAACGAGTAAAGTTGCAAAATCAGGAAACATGAGGGTTTTCCAAGATCATTTACGCATGTGTCACCAGCACATTCGCGTCCACGTGAGTGGAGCTTCAGGCCAACACAAATGGATTTAAGTGACCATTAAACCATTTCTTTAGAATTTTAGTAGTTTTCGTGAATAGGAGATATATTTATATTCCATATATATAAAGGAATTGGGAGAAAGGTGAGCGAAATTAGCGGTATGTTTTACCGGGTAATTTCTGGTGACCCATTTGAATCATGAGCTGATGCGAGCAGCTTACGAATTGCGTGTGTGGCTTATGCCTGCGCGCTCAGCTGAAAACCCTCTTGAGCGTCGTTAAGTCTTACTCCCAGCAGTCAATGGGTTAATTAATGGGGACATAGTTTTTGAGTGGATATAGAGGTTTTTAACCCATTGACTCCTGAATTGCCCTCCATTGACGAGTAAAATTGTATGGCGTTGGACACTCCCACTCTCACTCCTAGTGGTCAATGGGTTAAGCCTGCCACATCGGCGTTGCTAAAACGAGGGTTAGGGTAAGACCAAGGGTCACAGTAAGGGTAAGGATACGAATACAGAAAGTATCCTAAAAATGCATAAAAGCTAACCTTAAACTATTGTTTAGGCCTAATTAGGCCTAAGGTTAGCTTTTATGCATGTTTAGGATACCTTTTGTATTCGTATCCTTACCCTGACCCTGACCCTTGGTCTTACCCTTACCCTCGTTTTAGAAACGCCACTGCCACATTTGAGTTGGGTATATAAAAACAAGTATTTGAAAAATATTTTCTCTCAGCCTTTTCTTCCAGCCTGTTTAATTAGGATACTCTTGCCTTTGATTATTGCTAATGAAAGAGATTCAGTTACATATAACTGTATCAAAGGAAAACGTATTGGAACCTTTTCAACATAGGCGCCAATTTTTGGAGAGTTTTACAACTGCACTGGAACAAAATACGAAGATACTTGTGAGGTGAAATGTCGTAAATACTTCAACAAAACTGTTTCCAACATAAAGTGTGGTTCAGATGGGAGATGGAATAAACTGTTTGGAGGTGGGTTTTAATATTGTGTCCCTGTCGCTGTCAAATTGAAATCAATAAGGAACATCCTCATAAACAACCCATTTTTTAAACTTAAGGAAATAGATCATATAGGCTCTGCACAATTGTAGCTGTAAATAATCAATTGGCCCAAACATTTTTTTTCAATTTGGTTAAACATTCAAATTTCTGTCGTCTTATGAAAAATGAGAAATTGAGGACAAATGTTTATGACTGAGTGGGTGAGAGGCAAAGATATACTATTGATGAGAGCCACAAAATGCAATGCAAGTCAGAAATTCATTGAAAAATATGTTTTTTGTTATCAAATGTACAACCATTCAACTTACAAGCTCAGTCATGGAAGAAAAAACTGACAGTTTTGTGATCCTTGAGTAACTTCTGCAGTGAATGAAATTATTGTTGTCTCAAGGAGAAACAGCAAAACGCAATGTATTTATATGTGGGGATGTATGTGTCTTGAAAATAAAATATATTTTGGTTAGGTGCACCAAAAAAAATTATTGATGAGTCTTAAATTCACAAAAGTCAACTTTCTTGTGGTCGTTGAAGCTAGCTAGTATATTGAGTAGACCTTGACTAAGAAGATACTTAAGTCACAGTATAAGCAGTCTTGTCAATAGGCCATTTTACAGTTGTTTGCTCTGCGACCTAGCCTATGAATGGCTGCGAGGCTGCCGGTGACCTTGCATTGATACAGCCCCGACTGCTTTTATCATGCAAATTATGTTGGTTTAATTAACATTACAAAAGCATGGAGGTTTGTATCAAAACAGGGTCACCGGCAGCCTCTCTTCCATTCGTAGGCCAGGTAACTTAATTAGCTACAACTGTAAAATGGTCTATTCTGATACTCTTGGACAGCTTAATTTTAAATCTGAAGTACAAAGCTATGGCAACTGTAAGTAAACCAACTCTCATTTTTTCCCCCTGCAGTTTGCATTGCAGCCGACCCTTGCATTTTGTGCAATAAGGTGAATGGCTCATGCATCCGGTTGCTACATAATTCAAATGCTTTCTGCCAGTGCAAACTGGGCTTTGCTGGAAATGGTGAACAGTGTGGGAAAGATTCTGACTTGGATGGCTTTCCTGACCAGCCATTGTCTTGTTTTGAACAACACTGCAAAATTGACAACTGCCCATCCATCCCAAACAGTGGACAAGAAGATAATGATGGGGATAATCTCGGCAATGTTTGCGATGTCGATGACGACAATGACAACATTACTGATACCTATGATAATTGCAAGTTTAAAGTGAATCTTGGCCAGGAAGACTATGACACAGATGGTATCGGAGATGAGTGTGATAACTGTGTCAATGTTGCAAACGTAGATCAGAGAGACAGTGATGGTGACGGTGTTGGAGATGCTTGTGATCCAGATTTGGACAATGACGGAGTGGAAAAAGAGGATAATTGTCCTCTGGTCTACAACCCAGGCCAGGAGGATGTTGATAACGATGGTGTTGGAGACGCATGTGACAACTGTATAGAAGTTTCAAATGCTCAACAGATGGATATTAATGAGAATCTTATTGGTGACAGTTGTGACGAAAATGCAGATGAAGATCACGATGGTGTGGGTGATAGTACAGACAACTGCAAAGCCATACCCAATGGAGATCAAGTAAGCTTTCTTGTCAGATCTTTGCTAAAGTAGTGACACAAGATCTTTCCTTGCCAGTGATCTTAGACTGTGAGGCCATAGAGATGTTAGTTATAGTCTGTCCATTATGCCATCAAGTGACAGTTTCACTGAGGGCAAATGTGGTTCCAGTACTCCGAAGTAGAACTTAAAACATTGACTTTTTTGGTGAGCAAACCTTCAAGTTTTGGATCATTATTTCACTGCTGGATACAACTTAAAGGTTGACACATTATAGACCTAACGGGTTAATTGTACTAAAGGAAATTTGGGGCCACAGGGCCTGACCACTACAAACAGGTCGCTGTTTTGCGAATGTTTTCTGTAAAATGTAGGGAATGAAGGAATTACTCCTTATCTTAAAAATTTCAATATTTGTCTCCAGCTCGATACTGAAAATGACAAGCTTGGAGACAGCTGCGACAGTGATAAAGATGGAGATGGCATTTTGAATTCAGAAGACAACTGCCCTCTTGTAGCAAACACAAATCAGGTGAGCTCAAAATTTGGGGCCGCCACGCAGCTCACGGAATGACTCTCGGGATTGGTTCAGAAAACGATAGACACAAAGAAGGATACAAAAGAAACAATGGACCCTAATCCTAAAAACAATAGAGCTGCATCCTAAAGGATCCAATGAAATTAGAGGTTGTAAAGAGCTGCATCCTGACTGAAAATTTCACACTGATTTTCAATAGTTTATTATTAATTTTGCTTTTGCATTTCTTCCTCCCTCCCAGTCTCCCTTCCTTTCTTCCTTCTTTCCTTGCTAATGCTTCTCTCCTTCACTCCTTCCTTTCTTCTTTCTGACCTCCCTTTTTCCCCCTCATTGCTTCTTACTTTCCATCCTCACTCCCTTCATTCTTCCTTTCTTCCTTCCTTCTTCCCTCTCTTTCTTTCACTGTTTCCCTGACAGGATCTGATTCAGCCTCATCATCTGAAAATGCATAGACTTGTACTCTTATATAATCATGATTATGGTTATCAAAGCAAAGGCAGGAGCAGGAAAAAAGACCCAACCAAAGACCACTAGTGTTGGCTTGAGAAACACTAAGAAACATATAGCAGATACATGCAAAAAATGGACCTCAGTGCAAAAAAAAAAAAGGAAGATTACTGTCCTCTTTCAATTCTGCAGTAAAATAAGAGGTTATAAGAAAACTCATTGTTTTCTAGAGTGTTGTCCCAGTCAGGACTTGAAAGTAAGACCTATGTTATGGTTCAATTATATGTTTGGTTAAAAATTTTTCAAACTAGTTCCATTTTTGATCTTTCTTTTGTTTCAGATTATGGTAATGAATATTAGACAATGAAAAATCAAATTTGAACCACAACAGTCCTTCCTTAGCAGAGATGGGTCATAATTTGTACATTTGACAATGTGGAAGATTTGATTTGATAAGTTAAGGGCCTCCCTGCACCTCGCAAGACTAAACCCGGGCTACACATTGTAACATAGTTAGAAAAACACGTCCCAACATTGTTGTAAGAAGTTCAACGCTTCTAACAATGTTGGATACGCATAACATTGTTGGAAACATGTCACTTTTGTTGCAATATAACCTTATGATGGCGTATGTTTTGTTTGTGTTTTGGAGACTGGGCCCTTAACCCTGATTGGTCTTTGCAATACAACATTGTTGAAAGGGCAGCTACACGCTTCAACATTTGTTGTATGTTGGAGAAAATGCTTGCTACACATTCCAACATTGTTGATCCAACAAATGTTTTGTAACAATGTTTGAATGTGTAGCCAGAGCTTAAGTTGTCACTGAAGTAAATTTATCTATTTTGAAGTGTGGGTTCTTGACGAAAGGTAGAAGATTTAAGTGACCCTTCCACTTAACTGGGCAATTTAAACGCACTTCAAATATATACCTGGTACATTTATTTCATATTTCTTCAGTCCTTTCACGGGAACATGTGAACCCAACAAATTAACTGGCTCCCAGTTGAGTGGCGCCTCATAGCTCAGTTTATAGAGTATTTGGGTATCACAGAGGTCATTGGTTTGAGTCCCATTGAAGCAGACTGAATGTTTCAGGTGTCTATTAGACAGTTGCTTAAATTGTCCAGATAAGCGCGCGGATTGAGTGTTAAGTATTTATGAGTCAATGAGTCATGAGTCAACGAGTTAGTGCAGTTAATTAAACCATAAAATGAAAGCTAACATTTCAGAGAGTGCTTAGGCCTAATCACTGAAACGAGGGCTTAGGCTTAATCAACAAATTATTGCTATATTGACTGTGAGTCTCATTGACTCATGACTCATTGACTCATTGACTCATTTGACTCATAAAACATGCGTTCTCGCGGGGATTACTTCTGTCTTTCATGAGTTGTTATTATCATCCTTTGAGATTTTCACTCTGACCAGCTAAGGCCAATAGAGGGGTTACCAATCCTGATTGTGACATCCACCTAACCAGCAGGTACAATGACAATATCCCCAAGGTCATCTTGCATTTCCGGGCCACAAACTCGAGTGACGTGTGAAGTCTCATGGGAATCAAACCCGGGCCACATTGGTGGGAGGCGAGTGCTCTCACCACTGTGCCAGCCCTCCTCCTGAGTGAGCAGGTTTTCTGGGCATTGTGGTCTGTGCTATTTTCCGGCAAACATTGATCAGCAGGGGCGGTGATGCCTAAAAACTTTAGGCTTTTCCCCAAGGTCATCTTACATTTCTGTTCTACCTGTGTAACATCATGATTATCTGGTCGAGCTAGCTCAGACATGTGGCCTATGAGACACGCCATCCACCCCCATCTTGCATCAAGGTTGGAAGATCTTCAGGTAGACATCCAGGGTCTCTACATAGTAGTAGCTGGTCGACCAATTCAGTTTTGGCCATGGTGAGGAGTCCAGAGCAAGAGGTCACAGTTTGCAAGTTCTTGCTTCATTCCCCAGCAATTTCCAGCAAAGTGTATTCTTCACTTACGTAAAATAGTTGAAATTACAGGTCCATGGGTCTATAGAGCTGGGATTTGGTGGGATGTTGTCTCAATGAGATGTTCAGAACAGCTGTACAAGCATCCGAGTGTACACTAGGTACATCAAGGTTTTCCAAAATGACCAAAAAATGATACCTCTGTAACAATCAGAGGTTATTGAAACATTCCCTGCATTAGACTTTCCAAAGCAAGTCATGGGCGAGGAAGGGAATTGCTAACGCTGTGTTCTACCTCATGCAGGCTGATGCTGATGGTGATGGTGTTGGTGATGTCTGTGTTGGTGATACTGATAGTGATTTCACCTTTGATTATCAGGTATCCTTTTTTCTTTCTTGCCAAACCACTGGTTAAAACTATGCTGGTATAATCTTGTCAACTGAAACACCACAAAAGCTTCAATGGACCACCCACCTTACTCGGCAGGTACAAAAGACAGGTCACAACTTGCAGCTAGGTCACTGTTTTCCAATACAGAAAGAATCCTAAATATTCATTTAAGCCAACCTAATAGACCTAATGTTAGCATTTGAAAACGGTTAGGGTTGTTTCTGTATCGGTAAAAAGGTGACCTGTGGCTTGTCACCTGTGACCTGTGTTTTGTACCTGCCCCTTCTTACAAGATAAAATATAGGTTCTTGCAAACATGTTCCCAGGAGACAGAAAGAGCCAGAACACTACATTTCCTTTACCAACATATAATTAGGTCCAGTTTGAAGTGTTTTATTTCCACTTTGCACTGGCGGCAGTACACATCTGTAAAAGTTGCTCAAGTCTTTGAGGTCTTCCTAGCTATGTACTAGATATAAGGACCATAAACCCAGTAGTGTTCACAGATTCTTTGCAAAGAGTTTGTACAATGTGTGAGCCAGTGAGCCATGCAAGTCAATGTGCAAGCCATGCGAGTAAACTCGCAATTATTGGAAGCTAACTTTTTAAAAATTGGTCGTAACTCACAGTTATTGAAAGCTGACCATTTTTAAATGGGTGCTTAATTGACTTAAACACTGTTCATCAGCAGTATTTGAAATGGGTGCTTATAGACGTATATGCGAGTCAACATGCATGATTCACATGGCTCGCAGTTTGTCAAGACCCCTTTGTAGAATAATGAACTCCATTTAAGGGTCAACTATATTTAGAATTGGGGCACCAATTGGGACACTGTACAAATCAACTCATATCAAGAGGAGAGGGGAAAACCCCCGGGGGGGACTCCCATATAAAAAGGATGGGGGTACTCATTGGAAATTTTGAAAAGAACCCCTAAGAGGTACCAAGATCCTGTCTTGTGGGCATGGCATGTACCAAAGGTACCAAATTATGGGTTTTAATTAGACAAAATTAAAAATTAGTTAATTGTCAAATGTTTCCTGTCTTAATTTTTTGGCTCAATACCCTAAAAGGTACCACTAAAGCTCCCTCTGTGGACCTTTTGAGGCTGAACACCCTAAGAGGTACCAAAACTGCTTTTTTAACCCCTAAAAGGTACGACAAGCACCCCCGTCCTTTTTATGTGGGATTTCCCCCCTTCCCCGGGGGAAGGGACCTCTAAGAGAAGAATGTAGAAGGAACAAACTCGAGTGACGTGTTAAGTCTCATGGGAATAAACCTGGGCCAAATTGGTGGGAGGCGAGTGCTCTCACCACTGTGCCAGCCCTCCTCCTGAGTGAGCAGGTTTTCTTGGCATTGTGGTCTGTGCTATTTTCTGGCAAACACTGATCAGCAGGAGCGGTGATGCCTAAAAACGTTAAGGCTTTAAGCCACCTAGGTGGGCTTTGTTTGGTGCTGGAACATTTAAATGTAGATGTTCAGCTGATACCATCATATCAGTTATTGGACTATGATATTAAGGTACATGTTTAACATACAATTAAATGATTATAAGCATTTTCAAACAACATTAAACCATTATAGAAAGGCTCCAATGGGGACATTCACACCTCAAATGCCTTAGGGCGCGCCATTGACGAGTAAAATCATTTGGCGTTAGACAGAGTAAAATCTTCTGGCGTTTGACAGAGTAAAATCTATTGGCGTTAGACAGGGTAAAATCCATTAAGTGTCACTCTCAGGGGTCAATGGGGTAATGAAGTTTGAGTTTTAAGTGTGAAAGAAACTGCTACTGACATGCTGAAGTTTGTTTTCAAATCATCCATCGCCGATCTGACTTACTTTTTGCTGTGCAGGATGACTATCCAGTGAACAGATTCTTGAACCAAACTGACTTTAGTCTGTATCAGGAAGTCATTTTAGATGGTGCCGGGAAAGCACAAGTACCTCCAAAATGGAATGTGTTCAATGAGGGGCGAGAAATTGTGCAAACTGTAAATGGGTAAGTGCTTTCTACTTACATAATTCAAAGTCCTTTTTCAATAATTATATTGTCTGATGTTAACTATCCCATTGTCTCCTGAACCATCACCCACTGATAAGTAAAATTGTCCAGACAGACAAAAGGGAGCAGGAGTGGTGCACTGGCAGTGAAGCATTTACCTTTCAGTATTGTGGCTTGGATCGATTCTGGCCAAATGTGGGTAAAATTAAC
>OX421449.1:46929877-46939877 GCA_949126865.1 Montipora capitata | reverse complement strand
TTTGTTAGTGAAGGGATTAGTTACTTTATTCATCCAAACACAGTTATTTAATTATGCTGGCCTTTCCTTACAGTGGAACAAACTTTTGTCAGACTCTGGGAACTTAATCGACAAGAGGTACAGAGGAGGTCGGCTTGGGATGTATGTCTTTTCACAGAAAAAAGTTCGCTACTCTGCCTTGGTGGCACGCTCTCCTGAGGTAGCTACATCATATCTAAATTAATTTTGTAGTCAAATGTTAGCTTCTGTATCAAAAAAAGGGTTTTCAAACAGGGGCTGAAGTTGTTGCTTTGCTCTTTGCCTGTTTTTTTTTTTGCCAGGGAAAATAATTATTTTAATGAATGAAATAAATATATTTTAAGTGTGGGTTAATAAATTGGGATTTTTGATTATGTTAGATTCCTATTATGACGTAGATTTTTTAGATTTGAAGATTTTTAAATTAATATTTAGAATTAACTTTATTGATTAGTAGCTTTTAGTTTTGTGATGTAAATTAGTTTTTGTTTATGTTCCAATGAAATGTATATTGATATTGGCGCTTTATAAGTTGATAAATATTTTAATAGTTTTTCCATTGTAGACTGTCCAACTGTAGTTTCCAATATTATTATTGGACAGTAACTTGATAGCTTGCCTACTTCTTCTTTCTTCATGCCTGAACTGATCACCCTTGCTTCATGGACCATGAATCCTCAAGCACTAGCAAGCACTAAGTCATTGAACTTCAAAGAGTGTGGCCCTACCAGGAATTACAATTGTGGACCTCAGGGACTGCTGTAATCTAAAAATTGGCTGCAAACTCATTAGTCACTTAGTGTTAAATTAAGTTAAATTAAATTATTTAATGGCCTGATTGTATCCAAAAGTTCCCTAATCTCATCCTCACTGTACAGCTAACCAATGCTTGGGAGGTGAAAATGATCACATTAATTTTGAGCAACTGTGATCACACTCTGATTTTTAGATCACAGATTACGCACTTAGTCTGACTGGTAGAGAGGCGTATGCTGAGGTAGGAGTTTTTAGCAACATCACTGAAGGGTTTGGCAGTTTCACAGTTGCAGCTTGGGTATGGATAACAGGAGCAAAGTAAGTCTACATTATTTTACTTAACTGATGTGATTATTTATTTAATCATAACTGTAACAAAATTCTTGAATCTGATTGGTTCTGTGTGTGCCTATTTGTTGTGTAATTGGAGCACGATCATGTGGGTGTCCAATTACAGGCATCTAATTTGAACAACTCCAAATTGGATATCTGTAATGGACACCTATGCCTTTCGCTCGTCATCGCAAGCACTACATGTAGGATCGGTTCTATCTCGCTGTTTTCCTACCCTTTTTGCAAAACAGATTGAATATAATTTTAACTTTTTCACACAAAAAGGTCTTCAAAGACTTTTTATGCTTGAATTTTGTAATAGTTACGATTAATTAGTAATTGAACCATGTGTTATGCAAATTATTCAGGGAGCAATCGTGCTCGTAATAATTTTCAAATCAGCCTCACGCTGCGCACTCGGTCAATTTTAAAATCACTCCCACTATAGCTAGTTACTCCCTGAAAGTGGACTCCACTCAGTTCATTTACAACAACGAATAAAAAAAATTCTTTTCCTCTGGTAAAGAAAAAGAAAAAAACTACCCTCCCCCCCCCAAAAAAAAAAAGGAAAAGAAAAAAAAATTAAGAGCAGAGCACCCCTCCTAAAGGTTTTTTTAAAAGCAGAGTTGACATAGCCCTGAGAGAACTTAATATTAAATTATACCCATGAGGATTGATCCCAGAAGTCAACATCCTGTGGGTTGAGTTTATTGGCTCTCCACTCTGCTCCTGAGAGATTTTGTCCAGGCATTTTGGTTTTATACCTTTATTGAAACTTTATCATTTTTTACTCTTTCATTGTTAGAGCGAGTTTCAATTGAGTGTCGTAAAACCAAAACCAAAGTAATTACTTTCAATTGGCCAATCAAAAAGGAAGGAGACAATCCAGTAAACCAATCAAAACTCAAAGTAATTACATGTAGCCAACACAAAGTGCGGGAAAATGTGCACGAGCGATCCATGATTGGTTTTGGTTTCTCTTCTGATTGGTCGAAAAAATGACGCGAGAACTTTGAACCAATCGCTGAGTGAAGTAATGCAAAACCAAAGCAATTCACTAATTCCTTTCGACACTCAATTGAAAACAGCTCTATAGTTTTTGTAATAAAATTATTACAAAAATTATTTTATTGTTATAGTATTATTCTAGCATTAAATGATTTTCGGCTTAGTCTATAGTGGGTGTGTTTTCATGACAGCCAATGTCTCGCTTAACATTCCTGATATGAAGGTGTTTTGTGTGGAGACTTTGTCAAGTGATTTAAAAATGATAAGTGTTTTCACAGTTAAGAATTATATTTCATTTAAATATTTATGAGGAGAAAGCGCCCACAAATACATCAGTTTGAATAATATGCCTTTCCTTCGCTTGCTACAGAAGTTTCGTGAGAGGAATGGAAATAGCACACATCAGATGGATAACTGCAGGCGACTCCTAGTTTGCTGAAATTAATTACCCACTCCCCTTAAGCTACCTGGTTTGGTGGCTTAAATTTAGTGAGAATTCTATTGAAGTTTTCCGACCCGCTTAACTTTAAGCGAATTGGGAAAGGAACTGTTTTCACGGGAAGGAAGGAAATGTTTCCAGTTGTCACTCCCTGAGTGACCTGAAAACAGCTCTTGACTGAAAACACACCCACTAGTAGTTTGTAACTATCTTTAGTTGAAGTTTTCTTTCATTCTTGGTTTTCATTCATGTGATCGGCTAAAACAAAAGAAACTGTTGCATAACAAAACAGTCTGATTTTCTGAAGATGACTTAAAAAGATACCAACCAGGCGCGGATCCAGGGGAGGTGAAATGGGTGAATTTTCACCCCCCTTTTTCCGAGCCCCCCTTCCTTCTCTTTTTTTTTCTTATCCCTCAAACACCTCAACCAGGCTTTGGTTCTATTGCATTATTACAAAAATTCACACCCCCATTTCAAAATCCTGATCCGCGCCTGCCAACCTGGTCGCCTTATCTTTGTTTAGGGACACAGAAATGTCTGCCTTTTCATAGTATGAAAGAAGGATACATTGTTAATATATGTTTGTCCTATGTTTAAATAGTTATTGTAATAAGTGAGTTTATTACGAAAGTATAGTTGTTAACATGTTTCTTATGTCGGAAATGGATGAAGTTAAACTGGATTTATCTTAAGAGGATTTTAAGACAGGTCTAGTTATATAATTATTAAGCACAGTTAAAGCACATACTCCAGATATATGTTGTGACTGTGCATTAATGTTGTCAGAGTTGCCACTGAAGTCAAATATATTACTTATAATATCTTTTAGTGGAAGAATTGTGTGCGACCTTCCACCAATCACGTTTGGGGCAAGTACTCCTGATATAGGATTTTTGAAGCAGTCTACAGATGAGGAGCGAAACTTTAAAGTGTTCCGTATCAAAACTCCAAGTTCAAGAACTGGCCCATCGTCTGACCACACTTCAGGATCTGGATATTATGCATACTTGGAAGCCACATCGATGAACATAGGCGATAGGGTTTGTTAATGATGATACATCACCATTATCAAAAACATTTTAGCAGAAACCCCATATTACAGGGGCACCCAACGAGAATATAGTTCAAAACCACTTAAACATAGTATTTAAACGGTAGATATAGGTATATTTGTATCCCCTAAAAATTTTTTATGTGTTCAGATTCCCTAGCTGAAAGTCTAGTGATCTGAAAATTATATAGGGATCAAAACTTACCTTTTCAAACATTTCAGCCAGAAAAAAGGTGACCTTTTTAGGGGAAAAATCCGGTAAAAATGGGCAATTATACCATGTTTTAGATGTTCGAAAATCCTAGGACCAGTCGGCAAGCAAGGAATTTTAAAACACATTTCGAAAATGCTAGATCTCAAATCGTCTTCCGAACAAATATTTTCCAAAAATTGACGTTGGGTGCCCCCGATATTATGCAATAATATTTTTTCTTTCTCTCCCCATTTCCACTTCTCTCTTTTTCCTCAGCTTTTTCCCCCCATCAATTACTTTCTCACTCTCTTTTTGCAATTTCCACTTTTGCACTCTTTTAGGTATATCTCCTTTGCTTTTATTTACTGTTTGCACTTGTTTTCACTCTTTCTTTGTGTTCACTCTCTTATTTTCCTGACCAGTAAACTGTTAGCATAAATTTCCTTTCTGTATTTCCTAGCACACTCCTCATTTCTCAATATCTCCATCAAATACTCTCCCAGTTTCAACCATTTTAGTTCTCAGACTGATGCCCCTCTCTCTCACTTCCACTCTCGCATCAATATTGATGCAAACTTGTTGTCTGCAGGCCTCATTGGAGACCCCTTGGTTTGCCGCTGGGTATGGCTGCAACATGAGCTTTTTTTACCACATGTTAGGTTCCAGCATGGGAACCCTTCTTGTGGAAGTCAAGACAGTAGATAAAACGTGGTTTGCGGTATTTTGGAAAGCTGGAGACCAAGGCGATAAGTGGCACCAGGGACATGTGGATCTTTCGGTAAGAAATATTCTTGGGGGCAGAGGTCAGGACGTGGGGAAAGGGACCAATATTCTAATGTTATTCTAATGTGAAGTCTTGTAGGATTAAACTGGAAAATAGTTTCAGACACAAGTCACATCCTGCCACCTCAGTAAATGGTGTTCATTCAGGAATACTCCCAGTGTCATACAGCACACTGCAAGGGTCAGTTCTGGGCCTACACTTTTCACAATGTTTATGAACGACTTACCAACGTCTGTAGTGTCAGGATCGGTGTATATGTTTGCTGACGACACTACTATTAATTTTATTGTATTGGTACATCAGCTGATGAAGCCACGGCACAACTGAACTTGGCAATGCATGAGCCGTATTCGTGGTGTCTTGCTAACAAGCTAACACCCCACCCGGGTAAAAGCGAAGCAAGGCTCACCAGCTTATCGGAGGATACACTATCAAATGGGTAATCAATGGGATGACACTTGACCATTAACTCAGCTGGGTCCCTCATACACTCTGGAACTTAAGAAGAGCTTTGTGAACAAAGTATTCTTACTCAAAAAGCTAAGGTTTCTGCCAAGAAAAATGCTTCAGGATTTTTATTTGAGGCTTATTTTGCCCAGCGTGAACTGTGGCCTTAATTTATGGGGTGCCTGTTGCAACTCCGATTTTCTCGATTCTTTAGAAAGGCTGCATTGTAGAGTGGTTAAAGTTAGTTTCAATTTACTGAAAGATAAATATGGCATCTCATGATGTTTTGGAGCGTGCAGAGTGCATGGTTCACTACTCGTTTTACTATAAACTAGCTATTTTTAAATGCATGCATACGGCTTATAATGGAAGGCTGCCTAGCACCCTAATTAACTGTATTGCGAAGAAAAGTGATCTGTCATACTCAATTAGAGCACGCGACTCGCTACTGGTGCCACGTTGTAACACAAGTTTTATGAAGGACTCCGTTGCATATGGAGGCACTATCCTTTGGAACATGCTGTCTTCCAAATACGCTGACCTTGCTGATACAAGCCATTGTAACCTTGCAAAAAAGCTCAAAACTTCAGATCTTTTTAAGGCGGCTAAATTTAACGTATTATCAGCCTCGGCCACTAGTTTTGAACTTGAAGATTTTGTATATAATTGAAATTAAGTTAGTTTCTATGTCGCATTGATAGCGTTCGATAATGCTTTAAACTGCATTTAATTGTATTTGATATACAAATTAGTAACTGTTGTAATATATAGAGGATATTACATGGCCACGCGGGAATATGAATTTTATCTTCTCGTGCTGAAAGTATCTCTCACGAGTGAGCGAAGCGAACGAGTGAGAGCATGACTGGAATGAATTGGGAAACCATAACAACAAAATTTTTGAACAATAATAATTGCTTTCAAGTGATGGAATCTGAAGGCTAGTTGACTAAAGCACCATCCTGCAATATCTTATATTGTGCAAATGGACAATGGAAACTTGAGGGCCTTCAGTACCCTAAACATGGTCAAATCACTGGGATCAACTGCAGTTAAGTCCATATAACTGCTGTATACTCTCTGAATTTTCTTTGCTGAGCCAGTTTTTCCTTAAACAGTACCACAAATTTCATTACTTAATTATTTGTTCATCAAACAGCTCAGGTGTCAAAACAAGTATAACTGTGGAAGCATTATTTCTTGATGGCTGTCTGTTGGTTGTGATGTTGAACCTATTTGCTTCTAGCATTCCAATTATTTACTGTTTTACCCACATTCTGTCCTGTTTACTGCAGTAAACATGAACTTGGTAGTCCTCAAGTACTGAGCTTACCAATAGAATTTGTATTGATCATTGGCCGAAAAATGTGGTTCATTTTTAGCACTGGAACTTACAATCAGTGACTAATAATAATAATAATAATAATAATAATAATAATAATAATAATAATAATAATAATAATAATAATAATAACAACATTTATATAGCGCCTATAAGTGTAGGCTCTAGGCGCTTTACCATAAATCATGATAACTAGCAAGTATTAAACTATCAATTATTATGACTAGCTAACAAACAATATTATTGCTAAGGAAGTAGTGTAAAAATAGTAAATTAAGAAAAGGCTAACTATGAACTAGTAATAATTCAAAAAAGTGAGAGTAAAAGGTAAAATATCAAATTAAATAGCACTAAATAAAAGAAAGGGTCTAATATGTAGTCTAACTACATGTAAGATCGAATTCTGATTTAAAAAGATAGTTTTAAGGGAGCATTCATTCTTTAGAAGGGGGTGGGCCAGAGGATCGAATCACTTTGAGCATGAGTGTAAAACATTCCAGCCCTCCCTTTGTGACCCTCTCCTAAGAAGAATTTAAATCCATAGTCAGATAAGCAATTCTAAGTTTTGATTTAAAAGAGTAGTACACAATCTTAAGTCTACTGGTAATTTGTTCCATAGTACTGGAGCAGCAACAGCTACGGATCTCTTGCAAACAGTGAAAAGGACTTCAGTGGAGTAGGCATGAACTATTTGGGTAACATCAAATCTCTGGGTTGAGTTTGGTCAGGTTCATGAAGCTGTTCACAGTCTCTTAAAATGCTAACTGTACTGTGTGTGTATCAAGTGCTGTGTTTGTTGGTCTACTATCAGGAGACAGAAATGGCTCTTCAGGAGTCAAGCTAAGCTAGCCTGCAGAACAGGCGTGATTTTTTGCATAAACAGAGGCGAAAGCGAGGTGAACGCGAGGCGAACGCGAGGCGAGCGCAAAGCGCGAGTGGCGTGCAAGGGGAGGAGCGCTAAAATTTAGCGCTCCTCCCCTCGCGCGCCACTCGCGCTTTGCGCTTGTCTCGCGTTTGACTTGCTTTTGCCTCTTTTTATGCAAAAAATCACGCCTGTTCTGCAGGCTAAGCTAAGCTAGCTTTTAATACATCTTTGAGAGAGCGTGATTACAAGAATATTAGGCCTAGGTGTCATCTGATAAATCATATTATTATACATCAGACCCACTATGAAAAATCTGATTGGTCGAGAGCATTCAATCAATTCACAATAGCCTGTGAACTTGACATGATAAATGTAATATCTGCTGCAGATATTACAGTTATCATGTTCAATGTCAGCCTGGTTACTAAGCCCCTTTGAGTGTTCTCAGAAACAAAATGGCTGAATGCTTCGCTTCTGTTTCTGAGGATGAATTATGTGAAAAATGTAAAATTAAACAATTATTGAATTCGGTTTTTGCATGATATCATGAATTATCAAAACCTTGTGTCTTCGGCTTCGGCAGATAACACAGACCTCGGTTTTGATAATTCATGATATCATGCTCAACCTCATCCAATAATTGTTTATTAGCATCCCCCCCCCTTGCCAGGTAAACCATGGGCATTTGAACTTTTGAAGATTGGATTGTTCAAATTCCTGCCCCCTCGGGCCAAAATGGTGTTCGAGTACCCTACCCTATGGTTGGATTTGTCTGTCAAACCCTACTAAAGAACAATCGTTGTCACCTCCTGTCATCTTTGATAAAGCTTGTGCATAAACACTGCCAACACATATTTTATGACCCTTTAAATGATGATGCTGTTTTTACCAGACTTGAGCAACTACAAAAACACTACTTTAATATTAAAAGTGACTTGCAATTGAATTAATTAAGTCAGACAATGTCAATAAGCAAGTTTAAGTTGCTCAAACAATATACTTCTTCAAAACTCACATGCTTCCGGGTCAGGAGGTGGTTTTGGCGTCTTTATTTTTAACAGATATCTGGCACTGCTGCTGGGTGTCCAGCGTCTCAAGTCAGTCTGCCACTCCTTTGTGCTGTTGAGGGTAACACGTTGTCTAGGAGCCACTGTAAAAGTGCTGTTCTGTATTTAACAGCCTTGTTGTCTCCTTGCATTGAAAACCTGCCAAAATCTAAATATTAATGAAGTAAACTTATTGGTACCATTCAAGGCCTGTATGAAGCATCATGATGTCACTTTTTTGAGAATATAATGAAGTTTTGTATATTTGAACTGCAGAATACAGTGAAAATGAAAGATGGAAAAATCATTGCAGTCAGTTGAGAAAGTTATAGCGCAGTTAGTAGAGCAAATGCAGCAGTATCCCACAGCCATGGGTTCGAATCCCATTTAAGCCTGGATTTTTATCAGGCCTTAAGTTGCTTAACTTACTGCGATGATCTTTCCAAATTTCATTTCAAGCATAGTCACTATAAGGTATATTTTTTATCCTCATCAAAGTACTGTTAAATTCTCAGCCATATCAAGTTTCTAGTAATGCACCTATCAATGTTAAGCCCCGGGGAGGGCGGGGGGGGGGGGGGGGGGGGGGTTGGGCAAACCACGGGGCTTTGACTGTGAGATCTGTCCCCAGGGTGGGGATTTTGATCATACGACATATCCCCAGTGTGGGGAATTTGACATGGCCACCATCTTGGATAATGAAGAGGGCTTGCAATTGGAAATCAACCTTGTCCCCAAGGCTTTTCCCTCCCCAAGTAGTGAGGGAAAGGCCCTAGGAACGAGGTTGCCTGAAGGTGTTCAAATAAACTTCCCACGTTCGTGAGAGGTGGCTGAACGAAAGGTGAGTGCATCAGGTACACACATTGCACTCTTATTGTCTGCAGCAAGGTCTAAAGGCTATTATTTTAGCCACCTTTACTCGCCCCAGGGTGGGGGCTTTTGATACTTTTGGCCAGTTATGTTGTTGCGGGGGTGGGGAAAATGTCATAAGGTCTCGTGTTGGTGCTTTGTCAATGCTTCACGTTGCTGTGACTGTTGCCGTCAGAAATTTAAAGCAAGGATGTTGTTTGTGGCGATTTCACTTTAAGTGCTGTCGCTACTTTTTAGGCCATGTCGCTTGTTGGAATTTACCCTGGCAGAGCCTCATGTCACCTTGTTCCAAGGGAAATTTCTGGCCCATTCAGTGCAAAAACTATTTTGTTGTAACGCTAGTGAGGCAGTGACGACAAAGACTCCAACGTGTTTCTATTGTTTTTGTCGTCACTGCCTCACTATCAAGCTGAATATTTGATATTTCGAAAATGGCCTATTCAGACCACTATTAATTTTGTATGTTCCTCAGTTCTTCAGTAGTTATTTGAAGATGGTCATTTGATAACAATAATGTTGTTCCAAGGGAAATTTCTGGCCCATTCAGTGCAAAAACTATTTTGTTGTAACAGGTCGCTCAGGCTTATAAATAATTATGAAAGCCCTAAATGCAACCAAAAATATTCAAACAATTTGTACACCTGTTTTCTATGTTCAAAAGGAAAGATTCTTTGGCATAAATAAGTTTATAAAATTTTAAATATCTGAAACCAATAATATTCATTTGAATAAGCAATAGTATTTTTTGGTACTTTGCATGTAAATTAAAGATTAAAAAAATCCCATGGTTTTAAGATGTTTACCAAAATTTATGAAATCTGCTTACAGATCGGGGGCCGGTGTCA
>OX421449.1:46907377-46924877 GCA_949126865.1 Montipora capitata | reverse complement strand
TGGATTAAGAACCTACAGCCTGCAATTTGCCATTTAGACACCCATTTTTATAGGAACCAATTCAGCATGAAATTTGGAAAAGGTTCTCATTTGGTAGTTTAAGTTTGGCAGAACTTGATGTTCAAAAAAGTGATATTTACTACTCTTTTCATTTTTCAATATCACTGTTCATGGTGTTTAATAATATTTCTATAATCTAGTAAAGTTTACACCACACCTTTGTCATACATCTGTATTTAAAATTTCACAACCAGCACCACTCAGACTCTCTGAAAAAATAAGAACTTATTAATTTTAAGAACCTAAAGAGGCTTATTTTGTCTTATGCATCAAATATGTAAGAACCTACATGTATTCACCTTGAACTGGAAAATAGTAAGTTCTTGTACGCGAGATTTTAGTAACGTTTCAAAAACGAGTGCAAGTGCTTCATCGGATTTCCAAATGCAAGGAAACATTTAAAACCAAGAAGCCACAGGCCCAGTGGTTTAAATGTTTTTGTGCATTTGGAAATCCAGTGAAGCATGCGACGCACAAGTTTTTGAAATTACTTCTCTAACAAAACCAATGCCTTTTTTTCAAGTCAAATATTTTTTGTACCTCATGGTTTCTCAGAAGCACGTGAGAGCTGTGAGCAAAGCCTTGTTGCCGTGTCGGGATGGAGAGTGCAGAGAGCAGATTTAGGCCCCCCTAAAAGCTGAAAAAGATTGTGTGGCCAATGCTGTTCTGAATTCTATCCATTATAAAAACAAATGGGCAGCTCGTATTTTCAAACATTAGAATTATAATTAAGAGCCACTTTGTACTTGTTTTTGAAATTAATTGATTTCAAAGCACACATGGTTGAAACTCATTTTAATTAGTGAATCTATTGGCAGGTGAACCACAGAAATATGATTGTATCAACTAACTTAAAAAATACATGTGTGTCTGTAGGAAGGTTGGAAACTGCTTTAATTTTGAGCATTAGGCCCTTTTTTAAAATTCTATTTTATTTATTTTTATTGGTTATTAAATAATTTAAAGAGTACAATAGTAACGGTAACAATACGATAATTACTAAAGCTATAACAATAACTACAAAATCAACCACAAGGAAGTGCTTATAATTCCCACACAAAAACTGTAATTAGGGTTGTCATGTATTATTATTATTGAAGAATATGGATTAATTTCTCCCACTTCTTCACAAGCTGTACATAGTAATTTGTTATTCTACCTCGCAATTAAGAGCTCAACACCATAGACAAGTCTAGTCCTTGCTATAAAACATGACAGATTAGATGCAGCTGTTTTTTGGCATCTACTGCGATAAAGATAAAATTTACCCAATAGTAACCTTTGATTAGTCAGAGTGAAATCATCCATAATATCAAAGTTTCCAAATGTCAAATCTCTCTCTTTTAGTGCATTGATTTGGAGTCCATTATCCCTTGGCCAGGACAGAACATGTTACCAAAATTCCATTAGGTACTTTGCAAGAGAAGAAGACAGCATTAGGCCCTTATCAGATCTTTCATTCATTTTGACATGGCCAAACTCGAATGCAACATTGATCTGTCAAGATGGTCACAGCAATCACCTGGATCTCCAGTTTTCTTTGCTTAAGAGATAACAGACCATTTTACAGTTGTGTGCTTAGTTACCTAGCCTATGAATGAAAGTGAGGCAAAAGTTGACCTTGTTTTGATAGAAATCTCACTACTTTTCTTATGTAAATTCCAACTAATTAGCATGAAAACAACAACATTGACATAAGCAAAACAGGGAGGTCTGTATCATGACAGGGTCAACTCCAGCCTCACTTTCATTTAAAGGCCAGGTTACTAAGCACAACTGTAAAATGGTCTATGGAGAGATTTGCCAAATAAGTGTGTTTTTTTTCCCAGGTTCTGTTTGTAAATGGCAAGGCTGAACAAGTTAGGATTTCAAGACCTGCTGTGCAAGGCACCCTTCTCTTAGGACAGAATGGTGATCAGTACTTCACTGGACAGATTGATGAGGTGCCTCATAGTTTAACAATTTCAGTGTTCTTCTTTGCCATAATACTAAGATTTTCTGTTAATGTCATGGCAGGTCCAAGTATGGAATACTGCTGCCAATGTGTCGTTGTATTACAACAAGTATTTGAAAGGCACAGAACAAGGACTGGTCAGATATTATCAGTAAGTCGTTTGATTTGAATATTAAACAAAACAACTGCCCTTAACAAAGCAGCTAAGCCTTTCCTCAAAACTTGTCACAAATCATAAGCCGCGATACCTGGGTTGACAAACTTACGAAGGGCAGACCCAAAGGGGAATTTGCAAGAACAGTCAAAACGTAGAACAAGAACAAGTTCAGTAATGAAGCAGCTCTTGCAAACTGGGTTTTATTCTTTTTTGTAGCAGCTTTTTGTTTTAAGCCTGTGTCACTGTTTCGGTTATTGAGTTTTTTTGTTTTCAGTTTTGGTTGCAAGCCAATCTCTTTGTATCTGAGAGCACCTCCATGACCAAAGCTAGACACTTCAAGCATCTTACGGATGCTATCTCAGCCTATGCTGCCTAAGTGGACCTTCCTGTGCTAAAATAACTCCATATACCTGGAAGATTACTGTTTGAAATTTTTCTTCAGATGTAATGAAGGAGAAGGCAATGAATTAAAAGACAGTTCATTGTCAAAGAAGCATGGCTTCCTCAAGGGAACAAGCTGGCTTTCATCATCTTTGGAGCTCACTGAGCTTAACTGAATGGGATATACTCCACATGTAATGATGCATACCTTGAAGATAACAAATGCACTGCCTGTAGCTAAAGCAAAAAGCACAACATTTGATACTCTTAGTTCCAGATAAGTTTTAGACACAGGGTTTCCACAGGAAATGCAAAGAGTTTAAGCTTTCCTCTCATTTGTGGGTTTTGGTCTTCAGCTTTGTCAGGTTTTTGACTCCAGAGCTGCCTTTTATCTGGAACATACTTTTTGATGAGTTAAGACAGTAGGGCTATAGGTAATAATCCCGGCCTCAGACGCCGAATGATGATGATGATGAGTAGTGCACTTGGACAGTAAACATTACAAAATTATAAAAACAGACATGGTAACTAGTATTAATTGGTGAGTCAAATGCCTTTAGCAACCACCAACCTCGTTCCCAAGGTCTCTTCTCAATGACAAGAAAGACCCTGGGAACGAGGTTAAGCAACCACTTTTTGGAAAGACAGCTTATAGACAGGCTATCATCTCTGTGATTCGAAGGCCCATAAAAATGCTTTGCACAGGGTTCGTACACGTCTTGAAAACCCTTGAAAAGCCTTGAATTTTGAGAGTACATTTTCAAGGGCTTGAAAGTCCTTGAAAATCTCTGCTCTT
The DNA here is from genome assembly GCA_949126865.1 of Montipora capitata. Lineage (NCBI taxonomy): Eukaryota > Metazoa > Cnidaria > Anthozoa > Scleractinia > Acroporidae > Montipora > Montipora capitata. The sequence goes on along the minus strand of OX421449.1, from coordinate 46,921,529 downwards.
CATTCCTGGTCCTTGAAAGGCCTTGAATTTTTTCTGACCTGCATTTTTAATCTTTGGAAACTTCTGTGAAAATAATCAGCCATTCAAGTCATGTCATACAAACGCAACGAACTGTGGGGTCGAAAATGGTTACCAGTGCCTTTGCATTACTTTCACGCATGTACGTTATGGAAAATGAGAAAGAATTGTAGAGTCAGACTATTTCCATGGGTAATTTCTTCGACGAAAATGAAAAGGAGGTCCTTGAAAATTTTGCCCTTGAAAGTCCTAAAAAACTCCTTGAATTTTTGAAATGAAAAAGTGTACGAACCCTGTTTGCAATTTGAAGTCAGTGGTTAGCGGATGGAGAAATTTCTTTAACATTTTTTCCTTGACCTTTTAACTTCAAATCACAATATTTTTCACGGCCTTCGGAAAAAAACCCTCTGGTACCCAAGTACATACCACCAAGGTTGTGTGGAAGATTGTGAAAAAATTACATAGTACTAGATGGTAAGTGGGACTCCATGTTCTCTTTTCATGAAGTGGGTTTTTCAGGTGTCATACATGTAGCTATAGTGATCCTCTCATGACAACCTTCCTTGGTATGAAGAACAAAATTCTCAAAATTCTCTACCCCACATGCAGTAAAGATGTGTGCAAAAAACCTCAAAACAATGAAACCATGATGTAATGAACAAAATTCCTCACTACATTTTGACCAATAGAGGTTCCACAGTAGTTGCAAGATTACACTTGTAAAATAATGATTCAGCTTTGTGTGTGGCAATTTTATTACCATTTAGGGTGAACAGTAGTATACATAAGCTTTGTAAGGTTACATATAGTCAGTTTTCTGTCAAAGTCTCCCAAAATGCATTTTGCTGGCATTTAAGATTTTCACATGCAGCCACCAAAGCGTCAAAAAACGTAACCCGGTAATAATCACCTTGTGCAACTCACATTTTTAGTCTTGATTAAACTGAAGACTTGTACAGTGTAGGTTTACAAACAGTTTCTGGACAATTTTCTGACATGACTTTTATTAGGATCAAACTTCACCCAGGAAAAATATTGTTAAGCAATTTACACTTAGTATTTAAAGTTTTTGACAAAAATATGGAGCATTGCCAGCTATCGTTCACTTTTACCAGGGTGCACGCATGGCCAGTGTCACATAAATAACAAACTGTTTATCACTGTCTTTGTTTAGTAATAGAAATAAAAGACAAAAATTACTGTTCTGCTTGTGTTTCTACTTTAGGCGGCCACTTTCCTTCTCTGATAAGCTTCTCTTTTTGTTTCTGAATCTTTCCAATCCTCGTATACTATGGAAAAACAGAATTCCCAAAACTAAGTTAGGCAAAGGATAAAATTATGCAAGAGATGCAAGGGCTTACTAGAAATGTAAAAAAACCCAAATAGCCTTCTTTAGGCTTCGTCATGCGTTCCTCCCCATGAGCATCTGCTGAAAAGAGCCCGAATTTACATAGACCAACCCTGTGTCTTCTTATCTTTTTGCATACTTCTAAACGTCAGAATCGATCTATATCTTCCACAAAAGCATTTTTTTTTTTTGCTTTATTCAGAGAGAAATTTTGCTTTCCGGAGAAAATATTTTAGCTTAGCAACGCTTAGCGCAATCACTTGCCATATAAGGTCAAACTAAGGTATATGAGCTGATAACCGAGATTGAGTAAACCAATCAGAGCACGAGAAATGCATTAACCGAGGTTGAAAATTTAATAATTATTGTCAAATAGATATTTCTGGAGATCCACACCTTCTGAACTTATTACTAAGGACTATAGACCATAGGCCCTGTCTTATAAATATGTATCTTCTATGTTCATAAGTTCCCTGTGGGACGTTAAAGAACCCGCACCCTATTTGAGAAGAGTAGGGGATGGAGTCCCCAGTGTTGTGGCTGTCCTTTGTGAGTGTATGGGTGGGTGGGTACAGCAGGTCCAAAACTTGAACCTGCTCAAAGAAATAAATAACAAACAAACAACAAGGTACACTAAAGACGTTTTTCCATCTGTCCCTGTGTGGGTCCCCCACGAGAAGCCCCCAGGATACCCCTCCCCAGCCAGGATACCGCAACCCGGGTGTTGGCTCCTTCACAAGCACCAAGAAACATAAGAGGAGCCATCAGAAATAATGCATAATTTTATGGATAAGTAAATTTTGTAAACGGCACAAAAATCAAGTGAGGCCTTCCAGTACGGTGATCATGAATGTGATGAATGGATGAAGATATTTTCTTTCCTTGGGTGATGCAAAAGAGTAGTTCCTGATGCTGTTATTTCTTACCTTCCTTTTCTTTTTTTTTAATAATTATTAATGTAACAAAGTGCAAATGAACGAATAAACTATTTCTATTTGTATTTGCTGTCGATCAGCGAAGGTTCTTCATGCATTCATCACGGTAGTGCAGGCCTCAATATTATTGATTTCTGTGCCGTTTACATATATATAAGTTTCCTGTATAGACGCCACTCATTTACTTACTGTAAATTTTGTAGTGATCGCTAATTTAAAAGCTTACCAATTTCTTGTGATGAAGACATTCAAAATAATCTTCTCTGTAATTTTTGCAAGGTACCCAATGGTCATTCCGGCCAATTCGGTGAACACAACTTAAAAAGTCGTCCCAAAAATGCGAGCAACGGGATCTGTTTCCATCTATTCCGTACATAGACATCTCGTCTTTCTAGCCAAAAGGGAAAGCTGCTGACGAAATGGTGTCAGCTGCAAGTCAGTTGATTTTCGGCTTCTAAAGAGAAAGCCCCGAACCAATAATTAAGAAAACCTACCTCCAAAGACCTCCAAATGATTGAATTAACATACAAACAAAATGGCGTCTAAGGTTTTTTAATCCGGGGATTTTCAAAGAGCCTCCGCTGACTAACAGGCCTTAGTTCTTCAAACTTGACAAGATTTTCAGTCTTTCCTCATTCTCATTCCTATGTTTTGCACAGCTACGGTAGATATTGGTGTATACGAAAACCTTGTCGAATCTTCAAAGTAAAGTATACTTTATAATCTGGATAGCGGACTTTGGACAGTGACTGAATTGAGTCCTTTGCATGAAACTGCCACATGGTATAAAATCTGCCCTGCTTGGATGGCAAGCTACGCACTGGGACATCCAAAACAAAGAAAAGTCACGCTTGGCTGGTTGAAAATCGCTTTGTTTTGGAGCCTGTCGCATTCTTTTGACATCCAGCGTGGCGGATTTTGACAGTAAATATGCAAAGAGCCCATCTGCGGTAAGTTTATTGTTTTCCAAATATGGTACCGGGCAAAGCACCAAAATTCCCGGGAATAAATTAAACCAATCACAAATGGGCAATTTCGTATACCAAGTTCGCTGATTGGTTAGTTAGTGTTTACCGCGCGAATTCAAGTTGAGCGTCGCGTCCTTCTATCGATCATTCCTTCCTCTGCTCTCTTGTAAATTGCATCTTCCTCACTTTCTGTATAGTCTTAGTTAGTTTTAAATTTTTGATATTTCAACATGCTCGGAGAACTTAGCTACATTGTCCAAAGCGACAACTCCCGCAAGCTTACGAAGAACCTGAAGAACAAAGATGTGGAAATGGAAGACGAGAAATGCAACGCAAAGAATATCGAGGTAACGTTAGAGTTTGAGTCCAACGGATACTTCCATTTTGGCGGGAGAAGAAAAATTTTTATGGCAACTATGTATTCACTTGTTTCTGCTGAGCTAAGGAAAGTTTCAAAATAGTATTAAGTTTTGTCGGCAATTTCTCCTAAAACATTTTCAGTCCGGTACGCGGTATTCCTGTCGACTCAAATGCACGTCCCGTGTGTATCATGGCTATAGTGAAAATATGGACTTTGACGAGAGACAGTTTTGCTGCAGAATTTTGATTCTGTAGTCGCAATAAAAGCTTTTTTGCCTTGAGTTTGGGGTGAGGTTATGTATTTTTGAGATTTTGTAAATTTTTTAATTCATCCAAAAACAAAGGAGTCCTTGAGATTCCAACGGTATTTGGCGCAATAAAACTCGCTTGAATTTCCTTGTTGAGGATGACTGTGTTGCAGTACTTGAATCCATTTCTTAATCGGTTAAAATGATGTTCCCTCTTTTTTTTTTCTTCTTCAGTATCACGGTCCTGAAAAACCAGTTTATAAATCGAAATCAAAGTTCGACACTGAAAGCGAACCACTTCTCCGAGAAAATCCACGCCGATTCGTCCTTCTACCAATACAATATAAAGACATCTGGCAAATGTACAAGAAGGCTGAAGGTAGGCTATAAAAATTGCCACTTGCAAATGTTATCGTTCCCAGAATTGTCTCATTGTCAGTAATTAATTTAATTTAATTTTCATGTCCTCAGATGTGCCTAGACACGTGTTAATAATGTAATAATAATAATAATAATAATAATAATAATAATAGGTAATGCTGCATCTTCCAAACTAACCTTAGAATTTCATTGCAGCATCCTTCTGGACAGCAGAGGAAGTGGATCTTTCCAAAGACAAGGATGACTGGATCTCTCTTTCGGTGAGATTTGAAAGTTAATCAACTTTGCTTGTGTTTGGTTGAAGTAAAAATTCACTTGAAAGCTCTTTCACAAAGTACATGTTACCTCATTTAGGGTCACAATATAGATTATAGTCATTGAGGTCTACTGAACAGGAACCTTAAAAAGTGCAGCCTGGTGAAGTGTTGGTAGACCTACATTATCAGAGTGTTAGTGGGTGACCTTGTGGGTGTTTGCAGGTTCAGGTTAATTTGGAGTTAAAGAATTCCCTTGGCTTGGATTAAAAGGTGGAAGACAGCAATAACTCTAGAGTGGCAAATGGACTATGCAGGGGTGGATCCAGGATTTCTTAAGAGGGGTGCACCCTAAAGGAATAGTGTAGCTGACTGGTGATATAATTTTTTTTGCACAATACCAGTTTTAGTAGAAAGCTGCAGGTCTTCTCAGGGGTGTGCACCCCCTAGATCCTCCCCTGCTATGGGCACTTCAAAGAAGTGTAAAAAGCCACTATAAGGGTTAATATGAAGAGGCCTTTTGTAGACTGCCAAATATGCAAGGAACTACTGTATATCCTGCTGACTCTTCCGACATTGTTATATGCAAATTGATTCTGGCTGGACTACTGAGGGTTCCTCTTTACATTTTGTGCTTCATATTTACCTTATTACATCATTTCCTAGGACAATGAACGTTACTTCATCTCCCATGTCTTGGCATTCTTTGCTGCTAGTGATGGCATTGTCAACGAGAACTTGGTGGAATGTTTCAGTCAGGAAGTCCAGATTCCAGAGGCAAGATGTTTCTATGGTTTTCAAATTGCAATTGAGGTAAGCAGTTTGCTTTGCTTTCTATTTCATGGGCAAATGGAAAGAGAAATGAATTTAAGCAATGTTGACACACACACCTGATTCATGATCTTCTAAACTGAGGAGGAGATTGTGGCAAGAGATAAACTTTGTTTTGTTGTTCTTTTTAGAACATCCATTCTGAGATGTACAGTCTGTTGATTGAAACCTACATTGAAGATTCCATGGAAAAGTATGTTTGACAATATTCTTTCTTATTCAAAGTGCACCTTGCTGTCTAATTTGTTGGTTGTCACATAAACTGATGTGGAAGGTGCAGTGGCCTCATGCTTAGTATGCTTGACTTCGGAGCGAATAGTCCAGGTTCGGGACCTGGTCGGGGACATTTTGTTGTGTTCTTGGGCAAGACACTTTACTCCCTCGGTGTCTGATGGGCCACTAGGCCCGTAAGCTGACTTACATAAACTGATAATGTAACTTAAAATCAATAGAATCCATGCTCACTTCTCAAGTACTGACAGCTGAAAACCTTATTTTACAGAGATCGACTGTTTAATGCTATTGAAACAATGCCTTGTGTCAAAAAGAAGGCTCAATGGGCCCTTAACTGGATCAACCCAGAAAGAGTAAGATTTTTTCAGTGCTTTGTTAACATTTTGACAGTTCAAATCAAATTTAAATCTGTTTGTAAATAGGCTAATTTTTTTAGTTCAACGTTTTGCAATCCTTTTCAAATCAAGTCTTTTTAAGTGCAGAGTTTTGGTGATGCTACTTAGATGTACTTCACATATGAATGAACTAATTTTCATCACAAAACTCCGCTCGTAGAGTCGTAAAAGTGTTCGTGTCCTAGTGAAAATTAAATATTGCAGTCATAAGCTTGACAGAATCGGAGTCGGAAGAATCAGAACGTTCCCATTTTCTTCCAACTCCGCTTATGACTGTCGCTTATGATCCAGTAAAAAGTAGATTGTCAGAGTCAGAAGCAGAAGAACCAACCAATCACACTACTTTGAGTCAAGCATTGTGATTGGTTTATTCTTCTAATCTGCTTCCGACTCCCAACAGTTTTATTTTTCTACAACTCTTGACTCTGTCACTCGTGAAACCCAGCCTTAAAATGGCCTATTAACTTTAGGCTATTCAGCCATAATGTACACAAGTCAAAATTCCACTTTTCTAATTTGGAGTGCTTTTAATTTTTAAAGGCTTCTTATGGTGAAAGGATTGTTGCTTTTGCTTCTGTTGAGGGAATTTTCTTCTCTGGTTCTTTTGCTGCTATTTTCTGGTTAAAAAAGAGGTGAGGATCCCATGATAATAAAATTATTTAATTTCTACCTCGAATCTTTTAACAATCATTCAACGATCTCACTTTCTTTATTCTTTACCAAAGGGGAAAGATGCCAGGTCTTACCTTCTCAAATGAACTTATAAGCAGAGATGAGGTAACACTCAAATAATTAAAAAGATTACACTGAAATAGAGATAGCACTTAAAACAACAAAGTCATTATTACCGTAATATCTCTGCCACAATAAAAATAACTTTGATTTTATGTTAAATTGTGAGCAGCATTGGAATAATTGCCCTGTTACCTTTTTAACATGGTTAAGTTATAGTTTACTTATGTTGTCTTCGTCTTTGTAGGGTTTACACTGTGACTTTGCTTGTTTGATGTTTTCCTACCTTGTCAACAAACCAACAGAAGAAAAAATCAAAGAAATCATCAAAGATGCCGTTGTTATTGAACAGGAGTTTCTCACAGAAGCTCTTCCAGTCAGACTTATTGGCATGAATCATGATCTGATGACACAATACATTGAATTTGTGGCTGATAGACTTCTGGTTGCTCTTGGCTGCTCTAAGGTAACGTCAAGTCAGACTCGTTTGTTTGCAGTGCCTCAATCTTATTAGGTACCATTTGCCGATAAGAAGTCTTTACGAACCTTTTCCAGAAAATTAATGACAGATTCTTTCAAACCTCAGATTAAAACCCATATAGACAACATAAAGTAGTTAAGATTATCATCAATTATTTTAATTGGATTTTGTGCTTGGTAGGGTAGATACCATATTCCAATAGCATTCTTTCAAAAATGTCAAATGAAGGTATCTGCTGACCATTATGTGACCATATCATGGGCTCAAGTTTAGAGCTCATTGAGGGCAGCTTTTATTGTCGTTGCTTTCAAGTTGACTGCTGACCAGGTACATCTCAAGCCACATTAACTTATTGTAAGAAGACATGACCCGAGAGCTCTAAGGTTTTAAATTTCAAGTGCTCTTAACCCATTGACTCCCAGGGCTCCCCAATGACGAGTAAAATCGTCTGGCATTAGACAGACTAAAACACTAAGCCTGGCTGGTTTGGACGTCAAAGGGTTAAATGACTTCTAACAGGCATTGATTAAAATAGTCACCATTACTTTCTTTCTGTTTGAAGGTCTACAATGTTCAGAATCCATTTGACTTCATGGAAAACATCTCATTGGAAGGAAAGACAAACTTTTTTGAGAAAAGGGTGGCAGAATATCAGAAAGCAGGTGTGATGTCCATGATCAAAAAGATGACCTCTGAACACACATTTAAAACCGATGCAGACTTCTAGCTCTCAACAAGAAAGTTTTTTTTAAAAAAAGGTATAATAGATTGAACAAAAATCGTTCCAAGTTTGTAATTATTATGCTTACAGAGACTCGGATAGTGAATTTTTAATCACATGGAAACATTATTAGAATTTTTTTACAACTTTTGCTGTGTGTACATGTTGTATATAGTTTCGATTGTACAGTTATCATGCATTCTTTGGTTTTAATTTTTTTTAAACAATTAAAAGCAACTTGACTGTGTTAAGCCTTTTCTTATGAATGCTTACAGAATTGATACTTTACTGATCTTTAACAATAATTTCCTGAAGGCTTGGTTAACATCAGTAAACAAAAACCAAGATTAAATCAAGGGTTTTATTCACCAAGCCTGCTAAACACTGCTATGTGAAAGGCAAATGGAAGAATTGAGGAATTTCTTTGCAGCTCGAATGGTTGCATCACTACTTTTCATCTGAAACTGATATGGACAGAATGAAACCAATTTTATTCCAGTAACCAAGCCATCCCAATCAACTGGGAGGGGTCATGCGAGCTTGGATTTGCAAGCTTGGTATCCCCAAACTATAATGATTTAGCCATGCATAGTCCTGGCTTGCTGACCATGTATCGCCTTTTCTTTTCTCAGCTACTGTAGCCCTATGAATGCCTTCTTCACTAATGATAATCACTGCCTGTTTTCTTAATCCAAAGAAAAGGAGATTTTTGCATACCAATAGTTCAATTCCCCAAGGATTGGTTTGGAAACCCATGTGGCCTTGAAAATGTCATGTCAAGTGAGACAATTCCTTTTGTAAGCCACCATGAATATCTCATATTTCTTGATGTCATCACACCAAAAGAATGGTACATAAATGCTCTTAGATTCACATTTTAAAAGAACGAAATTTGAGTGGTGGAAACTGCAAATATTCCATTGGTATAAAAACTTTTGCTTTTATTGTATTCCAAGTATTAATCTAATACTTGGCAGAAGAAATTAATATTGTCTTGCCTCTTCAACTTTCAAATTTTTTTCAAAGGTTCTTTTCCTTGCTTTCAAGGCTTGGTATCAATCTTATGGAAATGCTAAATTGAAAAGTGCAAGTTACAAAATAATGTTAAAAATAAAGCAAACAACTCAGCTTCATTAAGTGAAATTTGCACTTGTTCCCAAAGAGATAAGATCTGCTCTTACCCCTCCCTTGTTAGAACAACACTTGAATATGCAACCTTAACGAAGATATTAAGTTGACTGTCTCGGAAACATTCAAAGATGTGCCGCTCGCTTTGCAACCAGAATGTATGCCATAAACAAAGGCTTTGTTGCAGGGTACTGAACCACCTGCAATGGCCACTTTGGGAAACTGTTGGAAAGTTGCCAGGCTTTCCCTAATGCACACAACCCTTCATGGCAAAGTATTGATCAACATAGCACTATGTTGCCAACAAACCTTGCCAAAAGACAAAGGGATCCCACCTGAGTAAATTTCTGGCACTCCACAGCAGCTGTGATGAATATTTTAATACAGCTGTTGGCCTTCCCCAATCAGTGACTGGAATTAAATCCCCCTGATTACAGGTCACTGTTATAACAATAGGGAACTTACGCACATGTGTTTTTAAGATGCAGACGGCAACCGGAAGTGAGCTGTTTTGCCTTTTGACTTGTCTTCACACAACTACATTTACATCGCCAAGTATCTTTTCTCCATTAGGGATGATTAGTATAAAACTCTTGGGGGTACCACTGTCCTGGGACGCAAAATGTTCCCTTCCAGTTGCCGTCAGAGTCTCAAAAAGGCATGAGCTTAAGCTCCCTATTGATAAAACAACCATAACCGCCTTAATTAATGCTAACCCCAGGCTAAGGTTATATTAGGAAAGTGGTTAGGGTTGTAGTGATGTTAAGACGATGACCTTTAAACCTGATCTGTGACCTGTCAAAAAAAAAGATAAAATAAAAATACCTGGCCCCACTTGTTCAAACGATGGATAGTGCTATCACTATCCAGCAGATAAACACTAGCAAAACCAATAGGCCATTTCCGAGTTTGTCTGCCTCCTCTTCAAAGCGAGTCTAAGTGAAAATTAGTTTTCATTCATATGTAAAGTAGAACTAATTACCATCACAAAAACTTCGCACTTAGCCTCGCTTTGAAGAGGATGATGACGTCTTCATAAATCAGTCCAGCGGCCTGCTTCCGCTGGGGCAGTCAAGTTTTGTCACGCAAACAAATAAGCCTCCCTTGGTCACTTCTCGACTGATTTATGAAGGGACTGCTCGCAGCCTAACTTGACAGTAACTGTAATAAATCACAAAATTGAGAATATCTCTGAAAATATTGGAGTAAAGATATTCAAACTTGGCACAGCACCAGTAATTTACAAAGTGACGTGCATTAGGATGTCGCCATGGCAACACCCTCGTTTTCAGACCCTCTCCTCAATGGACCGAGGGGCCCATGAGTACAGGCAGATGGTCAGACTTGGACTTGAGAGGCATGTGCTGCCCATAATGTTTTACATCTCTGTATAAGCTTACCAAGAGTGAACATTTTCAACCCAGCCGCAAAAAAATGGTTGCCATGGCAAAAGCACAGAGGGTGTCAATTTGTACTTTGACGTGGATTACCGCTGCTGAGTTTGAACAACACCCATCCAATATTTTCCGAGATATTCTCAATTTTGTGATTTATTTCAGTCATTGTCAAGTTTGTGACGTCATCAACTTTTGAACAAAAACTTGAATATCTCTGGAACGAGACAATGTATTCCAAAATAGAAAAAAACTATTCTTTATTATTTTGAAAGGTCTTTAAAATAAGGAAACGATATTTTTTACTTCATAGGCAACTACTGCACTAACCACTTAAGGAAAAGGTAACCGTTGAAAAATTTTCGTTTCTTTTATGTAGTTCTAGAAAGAAAAAAATATATACCAAACTTTGTTGCAGAAGACAAAAAATAGTAAAAATTAGATTCTGTGCACGTGCGTTCTAAGACGAAAATGCGTTGTTTCATTTGATATCGGAAATCGGGAAGAAGTGTTGACACATGGAGATTTTTTCTTTCCGAAGGTACGATAGAGCTGTACTATACTAATTCATTAGGGCCTAGACCTGCGCGCTTTATTTGAGAAAGACAATACAGGCGTTTCCTAGCTTTCTTAACAACTTCCGCAATGTAGTGGTTCCATTTTAGGTCACTCGATATATTTATTACACCCAGAATTTTAGCGTGTGAGACAACATCAATTTTCTTGTCATTAATAACAATTGTTTTCGCAACACTGATAGAACCTCAACCATCGGCCTTAAAACGCTGTTTGGGGTGATATTGGCTTTCGTATTGGTCCATGGCTGTTATAATATCGGAAAATAATGGCCAGAAGACTGTTTTCACAAAACATTGCGTCCAAAATTGCGTAAGGCCCTGTTTATAAGGAGAGACGATAACCCTAGTAGTAGGGTTACCCTAGCACTCACATTTCATCTTTTTTACAAGGCAGCTAGGGTTACCCAGGCGCTAGGGTAACCCTATCTGAGTGCTAGGGTTACCCTAGCTGCCTTGTAAACGCGCTGCTAGGGACAACTCGCCTACCCGGGACAACTTTTTAGCGGTTTCCGTTTGCGATTCTGGCGGTTACGAAGCACACAAAGTTGTCGCGGGTGGTCGGGCAACCCTACCTGTGCAATTTTGCTTGTAAACCCGGGCTATCTTTGACCCTCCCGCTAGGGTAACCCTAGCAGTAGCTTACCCTACTTGCTTTGTAAAGGCCTAAGAGTATATCCTGGACTTTGACCCTGATGTGAAATTTTGTGGAAAGACTGGGCTCTAGAAAACGGCGCCATCTTGGAAACGAAAGATGGCTTCGCAATTTGGTAAGAGAACAGCTTCGAAACAGGTTCTTAGAAAAAGTTAGGGGATGTCTGCTCCGCTAAAACCTTGGGAACGTGCGGGAATAAATACGAGGTCCAGCACACTGTCGTTTGATGGGACTACTCGACTGCCATTAGGTGCTGGCGGCCCAAAACTGAATGCTCTTCGCAATTCTGGCGACATGGATACACATTCGTCACAGTCAACATCCAGAACAAAAGCACCTCCTTTGCCTCCAAGACCTCAAACACAAAGATCGAATGGTGGATTCATGTATGGAGGCTCGCGATATGGTATGGAGCTGCTTTCTCAAAGCTTAAATCCAAGTCCAACTTTATAATATTTACATAATTTTTGAAGTAAGAGAGAGTATATTTCCAGTGGTAATAACTCGGGGAAATTCGGAAAAAATCCGAGTGCTTCTTTGCTTGAGTTGAACCTACGACCTTCCGATTACAGTACTCTGCACACTTTTGCATCAGTACAACACTGATTCCCAGGTATGCGGATTAATGGTTCGGTAAACAAAGAAGGGCGACAAATGCAGTGCCTTTCTGGAAAAGCGGCCTGGTTTTGAGAAGTCATGGTCTGTTCGTTTCTCAGCTTCGTGCAAATCACCTTAGGCCTGTATGTTGTAACTGTAAGTGTTAGCAAAATAGCAAATGTGAGTTAGTTATCATTGTATAGTTGGGAAATCTGTGTAAATTCGTTGTATTTGCAATTAAATAAAGGGGGAAAAAAGTACCAAACAAATTCCAGTAGCCCTGATCACTAATACTGAAGTTAAAATCGAAAAATTTTAGACTGCTGGTCATGGAGTATTTTAAATATCCTTGTCTGCTTCTGAACACTTAAAAAAACTTTAAAGCTGAAGCTTATTAAAGCTATGATGAAGTGGATTGTCTTACAGTGTACTACTTTAATTATTATAGGAATATTATTATAGAACAGTGCAAGAGCATTAATTCTTATGATTGCAAATTGGTTTTGAGGCATATCCAGGAAAATGAGCAATGACAGAAACTTCTAAAAGATGTTTTTGTCATTGAGGGTACAGTAATAATGCCTGTTTGTTCAGGGATGATCTGAAAAAAAAACTAGTTATTGGAGGGATTTTCTGTAGCTCTGCATTTATCAGAATCTGCAGGTTGCTGCTTGGTACAAAAGCATGAAAAGTCTCAGATTCTAACTGGTCTAGAGCTCTCTTTTGAGAAGTTGCTTCAAGTGATATCTGAAGCTAACAGACAAGGATTTCAAATTAATCAAATAGTTTCTTTGATATTTGGCCAGAAGTAAATGCAGTAATATTATTAATCTCTCTGTTACCAGAATACCAGTTCACTTTTTTTCTTCTTCTTTATGACAAAAATTAGAAGATAACGATGCATGCTATTCATGTGCAAGTTAGTGAATGGGTTATTAGTAATAATTAGTAATTATTACCACTTATAAATTTATTAATAATTATAATTATTTATAAAAAGTGTTAATGATTATTATTACTAATATTAATACTGCCTTATTATTGAGAATCAGATGCATCTATTTCTCAGGGTTTTTTTAGAACTACGTACAGTGTAGGTCTGGGCTGGGTTTTGGTCTGCCTTATCTGGTAAAAGGCTACTGATGGTATTTGAAAGATTTTTGGTGTAGGAAGCTATTTACAGGAAAAAAAGAGCCATGCATGTAAGTCAAGGGGACTTTGGCAAGTGCTGTAAATACAGCAGTACACAAATTTTCTTGGCTATTGTGGCAATGTGTTCCTATGATTTGCAGTCTTAAAACATCCTTGAATTATAGACCACTTCCCACTCTCAAATATATCATTGAAAGATCTTGATTTTTTCCACTTACTGAAATGTTATAGAAGGGAAATAATTATTCTACAGATCAAAAAAGTTATCCTTATTTTTCTCACCCAAGCAAGTCTACAATGTAAATGGTTGAAACAATTCCAAGTCATTTTTTGACATTTTTTTGGGGAATCCATCTACCAAACTGGTGTGCAAACAATATTTTGGTAGCATGGAGGTAATTAAACACTATATTTTCTAATGTGTCAGCCTGTTCATTGAATATGGCATTGACTGGAAATATGGTTGCACAAGATTGCCTTGAAAATTACATTTAATCCATATTTTGACGCCTGTAAGCAAAGATCCATCATTGTGTCTTGTGCAATTTAATGCATTTTTTGAATATCCTTTTCTCATGCTCGGAAATCCTAAGAAATCATGAAAGTAAAATGCGTGTGAATGCTTAAATTATAGTGTTCAATCCTAGATTTCAAGCAGATGCCTATTAAATGCATTCTTGATATTATTTTCAGGTTATGGAGGCAATATGTATGGAGGATACAACAGCATTTATGGGGGAGGATT
>OX421449.1:46889877-46902377 GCA_949126865.1 Montipora capitata | reverse complement strand
TGTTTTGTATCACGAAAGATTGTTGTGTATCCAGCTCAATATTGAATTGTGTTTTGCCCTTGTGGGCCACCGTAGCTCCCAGTGAGAAGATATCAAAATAGTTTTCACAATTTTTCCAGGAAAAAATAGTCATTTTTATACCTTACAACAAGGTGGCATTATTTTTAGGTTTCCTTTAAAACCAAGACATTTTTTTAGCCATGGAAGTAAGGCAGTAAGATACTGTACTTGGTCCTAGAAAGGTTAAAACATTCACCAAATTTATATTAATTGTGGCAACTAAAATGTGGGTATTTTATACTTTTTCATCAGGACATGGGATGTATGGAGGTGGATATGGAGGTTATGGTGGTTATGGTCTGGGCATGAACCGTTTTGGTAGCCCATTCAACCAATCAGGAAGTAGCTCTTTTGTGGGTCGTGCAGAAGAGAGCAGCAGAGCAGCATTTCAATCCATTGAATCTATTGTTCAAGCATTTGGATCTGTTGCTATGATGTTGGAATCAACTCACTTTGCCATGCATAATACATTTACGGCTGTTCTCAGCATGGCGGACCATTTCAGTCGACTTAGAGCTCATCTAGTAAGTGTACTGGGAGCATTCACTTTGTTCAGGGCCATCCGGTATATCTTCAGAAAAATACGGGCACTGCTAGGTCTTGCTACAAACCAAGGACTGGAAGAGGAGTTGTGGGACAATGCAGCGACTGATGTGTCCTCTAGTGGTTGTGAGGGAGGCAATTCTAAAAAGCCAATATCATGGCCAATTTTGTTATTTTTTGGAGTGGTACTTGGCACACCTCTCATAATATGGAAATTATTGCAGTCCCTTATGAATGATGAGAGCAGCACAAAGGACTGGAAAACAGGTATCGTGTGTACAGTCTACAGTTAATGTTAACAGTTTATTGGCCAGTTGAGCAGTTTATTTCAGAATGGTTGCACCTTTGTACATCTCACTTCTCATACATCTTGACAGGATGTTCAGTTTGACAAGCAAAGTTATTGAGCTTTACTGTGTATCTGCAGTACGTACCATTCACAGTCTGGACTAACACTCAAACTGCCAGATATGTTGAGTGTTAAAAAAAAGTGCGATGCACGTTTGATGAATGACCTGAAGTGTCCTGACAATAAGACAGTGCCTTGTAACCCTACTTTTCAAGTGGACATAATACCAGTAGTTGTTTTATCTCTAATTCTTAATTTTAAGATTATTGTTGTTCATAGATGTAGGTAGTTTATGTTTATTAAAGCTATCTTCCATAGAGCAAATGGATCTCTTAAGGATGGTGCCCACTATTGTTGTTGTGCATACGTTCTGGGCATCTCGAGATACTCGAGTTTCCTATCGGTGATGCTCACTAATACAGGGATATTTTTGCGTGGTTTAAAACTATCCGGAGAAAGTAGATCTTAGTAAGTACTCTTGGTATCCAAATAGAAAATTGGGGGTAACCATGCATTTTTGAGAGATAATTAAGCTTCATTTTGAGAAAGAACGCCATACATTGCTTTGTATTTTAAAGCTTTTTACAAATATTATTCATGAATTATCTTGGAAAAATGCGTGGTTACCCCCAATTTTCTTTTTGGATTTCAATGACACTTGTCAAGATTAGTAGGCACCGTCCTTAATGCGCATTTCTTGAAATCAGCGAAACTGCTGCTGTCTTGGTTGGTTAGATGGGAGCACAATCTAGAGAAATTTGGAAAGATATTGATGAGGGGGGCACTTAAGACTTCAAACTGATTAAGTAAAAACTACACCTCCCCTCTCTATAGTTCCTTTTCTTGTTTCTCCCCTACTCTCTCCCCCTTAGGAGATTTCCCCAGATTGTGCCTTGGAATACCTGGTAGCTAATTCCAGAGTAGATGGTAAAGGCAAATCACATTATCATTTTCCTCATCTACATAGCTCTGTTTTGATTGGGACAAGGATGGTTGCATTTACTATTTGAACACAGTTTTGCCAGGGCTTAACAAAACTACGTGTACATACACATACCTGGTAATTTTTATTTTAGTAAATTCCATTAGATAGAGACTATTCATTGTTGGAAAAAGCAGGGTTGAGGAGGCAAGCACAAATGAGGAAAGATTTTTTTTACTTGAAGCAAGTTAGCTTTAGAAATTTGCAGGCCCCAAGTATTGAAGGTACCTAAAAAAATCTACTGATAGCATGAGTAACTATGGGAATGACTTTCTGTTCCAGATCTCAATGTCAAAATAATAATTATTAGTAGCATATACCAAAACAGTGGATAGTACTAAACGCGTGCACTGATTGGCTGCTCAAACTCCGGATGGTCATTGCTATTCACCTCCGAGCAATTCGCACCCGAAAATGTTGTAATCTTTGCATAAACAAATGAATTAAAATCATCTTTTTGTTCTATATTCTCTTTGTTTTAGTATATACTAAAACAACTATTCACCTCATTGTTGGTGGCTAGTGGTGTTTATTATTTTACCCTGCCGCTTTGTGGCTCAGTAAATATCCACCACTAGCCACCTCCACTTCGGTGAATAATAATATTGCTAATTATTATAACAACTGTATTGATATCATGCTTTTTGTCAGGGGAAGGAGATCATGTTATTGCAAGAGCAGAGTATGACTTTGATGGAGAAGGAGAGGAAGAGCTGTCTTTTCGTGCTGGCAACATTCTACGGCTTGCACCCAAAGGGAAGCAGCCTCGTATCCGTGGATGGCTGTTGGGAACAGTTGATGGTAGCACCGAGGGAATTGTTCCTGCAAATTATGTTAAGGTTTGTGGAGAAAGTTCTCTAAGGGCGTTGTTGTTAATTGTGATACAGTTAGCAAATAATAATAATTATTATTAATGATTATTCACCTCCGGCTTGGTGAATATTGGTGGACAAAACCCAAGATGGAATCGAGGCTTTTATTCACCGATATTCACCGAGCCTGTGGTGAATAAATCATTGTTTTGGTATTTATAATTACATGAAAAATACTATTATTTTAAAAATATGCATTTTCTTTAACCATTGACTCCTGGGGGTTCCCCATTGACAAGTAAAATCATCTGGCATTAGAGTAAAATAATTAGTCTGGTCGGTTTTGGCCGGTTCAGGTGTCTAAGGTTTAAAACATTGATTTCTTCGTCCGTCACCTTGAAAAAACCATATCTATATTTTGATTATCATGTTATAATCTGCACCTCAAGTGCAACCAATCAGCGCAGAGAATTTTCAGTAATCACCTTTGTTATGATACTAATAATATTATTATTCCAGCTGATTTGGGATTTGTTATTATGAGCCCTTTCTCAAGTCAAAAGCCTTCTCATACTCAGTTTTAGAGTTTGGAATGGGGACATTAAGATTGGACAAAGTTCTGCTCAGATGGTTGGATAGATGGTGAAGCTAGTCATTGCTTATTATCAGTGAGTAAGCTGCAAAGATACCTGACAAAAAATTTAATTTTAGAATCAGTCTTAAATGTGACAATGGCCTTATAATGCCACTGGGCACGAGGAGTAAGGTAAATTTGACTTCCAGTTGTTCATGCCTGCGAAAGTAAAATTCATTATGGTTTCAAGTTTTCTTCCCCTTTGCAGATTTTGGGTCTCAGACGCAGAAAAAAGGAGGTGAGAGAGTCTAAACAAGACAGCAGTCAAGAGCAATGTGGCATATCTGAAGCCAACTTGGGTCACGAATTTGTCAAGGAAGAGGACAAAGCTGATGGTAATGGTTTGATATCATCACAAGACCTAATTACCGAGGAGACTTTGAATGAAGAAACTCTTGCAGATAGTGAACTTTTAGATTCTGATTTGCGAAGTCTTAATGAAGGACAGAATTAGTTTGGTCAAATAGGAAGTTATATTGAATAATTCCAAAACTACTAACTTTAGTCGTACTGAAGTTGTTAGTTTTAGAATTGAGTTTAAGTGATAACTTATCAGAGTATCAATGGTTTGACTCCTGAGGAGTCATTATTGATCAATACCCGTATATCTCTGAATGATAATAGTGGGTTTAATTGTAGACACAATGGTATGAACCAAATATCCTTCTCACACACCTCTGGGAGCATTGAAGCACAAGCAACAAAAAATTAATGAATACAGGTGAGAAAAAAATTCGGAAAAGATCTGATCGCTGAATCTTCAGTAGGAACAGGCAGACAGTAAAAGAGCATGTGACTTAAGGTCACTTGGGCCTATACCCCAGAGGGTGTGAGAAACATTTTCTGCTTCTTTCATTCCTCAGCCATTTTTTTGGCCTCATTAAGGAAACAAGAGCATTTCATATTGAATATCGAATTGTAATTATGGGCATTTTCCATGTTCTTTAAGGCCTTATCCACATTAATTCATTTTCACTTCAGCAAAATATCTTTCATTCCATGCTACAATGCTAAGAAAAACGTTTTGAAAGTTTTGCCACTATTTTTATAGCATTGTTTTCAAGTATCCGCACTTAAAGTGGAACTGCATCACAGATGGTGGGGCCTAAGGGTTGATAATTTATCAGAAATACACTCAACTCACAAAAGTTACATGTGTATCTGCTCAGCCTGTAGATACAATAATAATTTGTGGAAGCATTTCTGAGTTATATCATGCATATCAGTCTTTCTTCACCAGGGGAAAGCTCAAAAGCAACAACTTTGCTATACAGTGTAAAAAAATGTACAGAGGTCATTCTTAAACATTGCTATTTTTCTTTGAATTCACATTAGAAATGTAGTGGGCAGAACATTCAGATCAAAATTAATCATGATGTAACCAATAAAATTACAGTATTTCTAGGTCATGTGACCAAAACTGCCTCATCAAATTTGTGTTTAAAACGTTTCTCCAGTAGTCTGATCTAAACACTGCAATCTCTCCCTTTTTGTTGGTTTCCGTCTGTCACTTTGCACGAAACACAGTTTTACAACTTTTATGTGATGTACTGCTGTGGTAGACTTTGCCCTAAAAGTGCATGTGAGACTAATTAACTTAAAGACATCTGCTAAATTAATTTTCCAGTGTTCTATGATATCTCTTCTGATATTTCCTCTTCGTCTGGATTGTCATCATCACCATCCACCTCAGCATTTTCTTTTTCTAATCTTTCCATCTGCTTGGCAAGTTCAGCCTCATCGCTCTCTGTCACCACTTTAGGCTAACCAAACAGGAAAAAATCAAACTTAGATACTACTACTGTTGGTATGTGTAATAGTGTTCCCATTACAGTGAATTCTAGTGACATCTTCATTTCATTATCATGAAAGACTTCCAAGCTCATTAAGACGCTCCCTTTAGTCCCATTTATAACAACCATAAAATGTTTTGATAAATGAGTACCCACCCCTGATCATTAACTGGAACCTTAATTTCACGGAATGACAAGAAATTGGAAAATTGAGTTTCATGTACATGCATAATTATAACGGTTTTCAAGAACTTTATAATGACACTTTAATTTGAGAAAGATATTCGCTTTGTAGGCACACTGGAACATACTTTTTAACTGGTTAATTAAACCAGAGCATCCATTGGAATTTTTGAAATATTATTACTGTTGCAATGTTCCTTGTGTAAGAAAAAAAAAATTGGGGTTTTTTTTTTAGTGAGGTGAAAGTCAAGGTATTATATTATTTTGGAGGATTTGGGGTTAATTTGACACTATTTTTCTCTGGATTATTGCCCGAACGTTTTTGTACGGAGGGTTCTTCTCGGTTATAACAAGGCATCATTGTGAAGAAGTTAATCAAACTGAGAATCCTCTGTTCATGTGGAAAACAGGGAGGCCATAAATAATTATTATGCCTAAAAACGTTGCACTGTCTTCAGCTCCATTGCTTTTGTTTTCACATTCCCATTCACTAGAGCCAAAAGAGGGTTTGCAAAAAATAATAAAAATAATAATACATGTATGTAAGAGGTGCATGCTAGTCTTTCAGTCTATTCCACAGTACCAACATTGTTGTTCATGTCAAGACCCAACTTCCTTAATTAAGGACGGTGGCTACTAATTCAAAGGTATTTTTGCGCGGTTTACTGAATATGCGGAAAAAGCAGATCTTAACAAGTGTTATTGAAATCCCAAAAGAAAATTAGGGGTAACCACGAATTTTTCGAAGATAATTAACAATAATTATTTGTAAAAAGCTTTTAAATACAAAGTATGACGTTCTTTTCCAAATTAAAGCTTAATTATCTCTGAAAAATGTGTGGTTACCCCAATTTTCTTTTTGTGTATCAAGAACACTTACCAAGTTCTACTTTCTCCGCATAGTTTTGAACCACGCAAAAATATCCCTGTATTAATAAGCACTACCCATTGGAAATCCGAGTATCTCGAGATACGCAGAATGTTTGCACAATAAAAATAGTAGGCACTGTCAGTAAAAGAGGTTGCACACATAAAGATTCTAAGAGGACTACCGAGAGACACATCATGGAAGCCAGGCCCCTTCATCTGTAGACACCATCAAGGCTGACATAACATCACATGCAAATCAAAAATCAACAAATGCAGTCACTTCCACTTTCCAAATTTTTAGACAGATGAAGAGTCTGAAATCCAAGCTAAAGTTTTAACCTAACCCATGATTCACTAAAATTGTTGCTACATTTACACACATTCCACCATCTGAATTTCTTCTATGGGTACAATGTAAACCTGCCGATACATGCACACACCTGAATTGTGTCTGCATCCCTACTTAAGAAAACAAATAGGAACTTATAACCTTTCCCCATAAAACTTACTGCTGCCTTCTCATTGAAGTCTCCTCCATATTTCTTGATGCTAGTTCTAATAGCATCCACAGCTGATGTCAAGCATTTGAGTCCTTCATCTCGATCCAAAGTTGTTGTGGTAATCACGTACAATGGAGCTGCTATCAAATTTATCTAAAGGAAATACAAAGAATTTTAACACCCATTGACCCCTGGGAGGGAGATTTTAATAGATATTACTGTCTAATGCCAGATGGAGTCAGTGGGTTAAAGAAGCCTTGTTCTTGCTGTAGTCAGCTGGCACCATGTTCGCCTTCACCAACAAAATGTATAAAATACTCAAATGTTCAGCTTCTGAGTAAAAACTTACAGTGAAACTATCAAAGTATATTCTAGTGAAAGCAATGGCAAAATATAGAACCAGAAAAAATGGAAAATAACAACTAGGTTATGGTCACATGATTAAGTTAACCAATATATGCGTAAGCATGCAAAGAAAGAGTTACAGAAGATATCTCTGTATTCTTGATGTCATTATCTGGACTATTAAGGTGACTGGAACCAGTTTCAGTACTTTTAAGAGACCTTATTACCAACACTATCACCAATAATTATTAATTGCTTAACAAAATGCGCCCACTATTACGATGTAATTGGGTCACCATGGCAACATGGAAAGCTCTCCAAAAACCCTATATTTTTATCATTACTTGCTTATGTCTCAAAAATGAACTTGGTGAACCCCATTTCTTATTTAAGCAATAGACCACAAGTTTCTATGGTTTATAGGCTGATAAACCACACGGGATGTTGGTAGAACACGAGAAGAATTCGTAAGTCATGAGCCGCAGGCGAGTGATTTACGAATTCTTCTAGCTAGCTCACACTAGCTGTGCTGTTTGTAATCATGTACACCTAACATGATCTAGTGCTCTCTGGAGTAGTATTAAACTCAAAGCCTGAGTGTTTGAAACTGAACCTTGTTGCAATTCGTGATTTGCTGTCGACGCTGTTCCCCAAAGAATATTCTAGATATTTCCCAACATTCAAGTTAAACTTTTACATCTGTCTTCTATCTCCATCCATGATTTCAACAAAATTGTGTCTGCTGATTTTCAGAAAGGCGGGAAAAGAGTATCACATGATTATCCTTTTGGCCGTGCTTGTCCCAGCAAGATTGAATAAACCCAAAAAAGGTTTCAACAAAAATTTCGAGGTTTGAATTGAATTGATCAAACCTCAAGGTATTCGATTAAATGATAAAAATCAAAATAATGGATTGAACGACTTTTTACTGGTTTGAATTAAACCAATATTTAGCAGATTAAACATAAATTTTAAGGATCAAATTCTGCTACAAATGGCTTGCCATAAGCTGTCAAATTGGTTGAACTGTGACGTGGACTGCGGGAAAAACTGGAGAAAGAGCAAAAGTCTGAACAAACCTTAACTGGTGCATCTTCTGAAGAGCACTTCAATCCTTCTAGTAAGGAGGTCTTTACAGCATCAATGCCATCATATGCATAGCAGGATACTTCAATATCAGCACGGACTTTAACAGCTTGGGGAGTCAGTCTCCTTGCAATGTTGTTCAGTAAAGTAGATTTGGTTTTTTCGTCAAGATCTAACTCATCCAGCACAGACGGATCCCTAAAATATCACATTTTCCTTCACCAAGGTGGTTTATAAAAGGATTAAATTAAGGTCTCAACTAGATGCTTTTGACAAATGGTATACAATAAATCATTTAAATTTCTGCCCTTTTGCAATGTTTTTGACCAAAATAATCTACACTTGTCTTACAGTTATTATGTAAATCTAGAAAAAAAAGTATAAAACAAAAATCTATTTTAATCAATGCTCAATTGATGTGCTTATTGAGGGAGATGTGGAAGTTCCAGAGATAACAGAGAGGCAGGTCTGGAATATTCTTACTAAGTTGAAAAGCAGAAATTCTCACTCCAGTAATCACTCAAGTGTGGAATTTATCATTATCAACTCACTCATGGCCAGGTTCCTGGAAGAGGGCAAATATTAACCCCCTACCCAAGGTCGACATTCCTAAAGCGGATCCAGACGGATAAATGCCACACCTGTGATTGCCAGGCCCTTTCGAGAAAGTTGTATATCATACACATGCGAGGAGAACTGTTGAGGAACGTCTGAGCCCCATCCAGTTTGCTTACAGGGAGGGGGGTAACTGTATGAATGCCTTAATATCTATTCAACATCATGTTTATAAATATTTGGACAGTCTAGACAGTAAGGCAGTTCGCATCTTTACTATGGATTGCACAGTGTAGCAAAGCTTTTGATTCAGTTGACCATAGTCTACTCTCTGCAAAACTTAAGCAGCTACCACTAAACCCCTATAATTTATAATTAACTGGTACCACAGCATGTTTCATCTGGTAACCATGTTTGTACTTGGGAGGTAGTCAACAAGGTTACGACTCAGGGAAGTGTTAGCGGCCCTCACCTTTTTAATGTTTCTCTTAATGATTTAAATACTTTTCATAATGATGTTCCTGCTCTTTTTAAATATGCAGATGACTCCACTATCATTGCTCGCGTAATCAGTAATTCTGATCTGTCTGACCGTTTAGTAGAACTATTCTTAATTTGCCTTTCTTAGAGAGAATAATATGATTTGTAACCCTAGCAAATGCAAGGAACTCATCAGGAAGAAGAACAATAACACGCAATATGAGCAAATTTGCAATATCCCACAGTGGAACAGTCTGTCTTTACTACTTGTTACCCTTTAAAGTAACTGCAAGTTAACATGTAAGACAGAAATAATTAGTCAAAGCAAACAGATGCTTGCATGTTTTAAGGTCCCTTAGAAAGGAGCAATGCTCTCAAGTAGAGATAGACCATATATTTAAGTCCTAGCTTAGTTCTACCGAATTTTACATACCGGTATTGCCTTTCTGTGTATGGAGTGTCAGAACCAAATTTGAATATCATACAACATTTTTTAGATCGTTGCCACAAGCACCGCTTTGTTTCTTTTCCTGTTTCTATTAAGCATCTTTTACATAGACAGGACTGTAAGATTTCACAGCCCATTACCTCTGTAAATAACCATCCACTAGGCTCAAATTTACCACCAAAAAAGGAGAATAAATATAATCTGTGCAAAAAACAGTGTGCTCTCCCCAAGGTTAATACTGAACGATTTACTACTACTGCTACTACTACTGCTACTACTGCTGCTACTACTGCTACTACTGCTGCTACTACTGCTACTACTGCTGCTCCTGCTGCTGCTACTACTACTACTACTACTACTACTACTACTACTACTACTACTACTACTACTACTAATTTATAACCCAACTTGTAACAAGGTTTATTGTACATTTTAGGGGCTTAATGTTTTGATACCATAATATTTTATTATTTTGTCAATTATTTTGCTTTAAATAATCATTTGTCTAAAGTCAAGCAAAACATTTGAGGTGAACAGTACTACTGTAACAGTACTGTCCTTAATAATATCAATAATATTATTACTATTATTATTACAGGTCCATTGTCATCATACTTTTACTCTTAATGTTTTGCTTATAACTTGAAACAATTCAATGTTGAAAGTTGGCACTGTTCACAGTTTAAAATTTGACTTTGATTTGCAATTGGAAAACTAAACAATTGAAAATACTGGTAGGACAAAAATTCACCTAACTAACGTAACATTCTAAGACCCTTCACTTATTAACACAGTAATTCCAATGGTTCCTGACAGGTTGTATCAGAGATCAATGTCTCGTATCAAGAATAGTTCCAAAAACTGGTTGAGATTTTGCTTCCACATCAATTATTAATGCTCAAAGTTCTCAACTAATATCAAAAGTTGACAGGAAGTTCCATTCTCGGTGTTGCACAAGGCACCACATAGCCATGTGGATACTCCAATTGAAGATTAATCCTCAGAAAACTGAACTCTACTATTTTGCAAATACATGTAGTACTCTCTTGTTTCACAAAAAATAGGTCGCCACTGAAAATGATATGTCTAAGTCAAACAAGAAACAGATGAGTGTAAAATTGAACCTGAGAAAAATCACTCTTTTGCCAGTAATAACCGGTAGTAATAGCTATCGCTAAGTGCCAACGAAACAGTCAACGTAATACATAGTCTGCAGATTTGCATCAGAGTTCCAATATATCCAACAGCAGTTGTAATTTTTTTATTCGAAAGTGCTGCAACTCAACTTATTTAGTTACCGGTAACAATAATACAATAATAGAAATTGCACACTTTGTATCTCCAACAATGTAGATGTCAACGTGTTTTGCAATAATACGGAAAGTACTGCTGTAGTTTTAGAACAGCCGTAATTTTAACAGGAATGTACAATAATTAAGTTGAATAAAATCAATGCCATGTAAAAAATGGCCAAAGCATTTTTAGACTTTTCAGTGTGAAACATGTAATGGAGAATCAAACTCTCTCGCACATGGAAGTTGTTTTACTTGTAGAATTATCTTATATTATATTATATTATATTATATTATATTATATTATATTTTGCAAGATACAGCCTTGAATTATAAGTCAAATTGATCATTGAATTGTGTACTTTGCAGACAACATATTTCCGTTGAAGATTAAGTTAAATTGTTCACAACTCAATGGTTACAAAACAAAATACAAACTGCTCTACTCACGGGCCAAAATCCGAAATTGAAAAATGCTGGTTTAGTTTTGAGCTCGTGCACTCAATATAGAATACGATGGTTCGAAGATATATATTAAAGAACACTCAAAGCAAGTGTACACAACAAAATGGTCAGGGAAATGGGAAAAAATGTGTTTTCACTCACCTCCGAACAGAAGATCATCAATAGTTGCGCATGTCATGCAAGTTTGCCTAATGACATCACACATCAAAACACGCGCTTTCATTGGTCCTTACTAAAATCTCCAGGGAACCTTGCATTACACTACTTACACTTACATTACACTTTTCACAGCACAATCGAGAATTTTTCAGCCTGCTGCAATACTTTGCGCGTCATTAAGCACTCGCCTTGCTCGTTGGCCAATAATAATAATATTATTTTTCTTTCTTTACTAAACTCACCCTACTGCCAGCTTAAAGACCTCAAATGAACTTCCTGGTAACTTGTACTTGTCATCGAAATACCAAGCTGTTTTTTCATACAGTTCCTCCAGCTGTTTGTCTGTCTCATATTCCAGGATCTCTGCACAGTGTCTTATAATACTGTAAACCTACAAATAACAAAAAAGAGGAGGGGCTTAGTAGCTTTCTTTCTCTGAAAACCAGGCTCTTATTAGAGAGGGGGTGCTTATTTGAGAGTGGGGGCTCTCAAATAAAGATCTCTTTGAAAGGTGTGGAACTGAACCAATGGCTACCATCCTGATAAGGAGACGCTGGAGGTGGATTGGCCATGTTACCCGTCAAGAAGCTTCCATTGTGAAAACTGCTTAACATTGGATGCCAGAAGGGAAATGCAAGAGGGGCCGCCCCAAGATCACATTGTGACAGACAGTGGAGAAAGATATCAAGGAGATGGGGAAGACCTGGGGAGGCATCAAGATTATGAGAAGGGACCGGCAGATGTGGAGAGAGCATGTTGCTGCCCTACATGGCACTTAAGCGTAAGGGGCATGAGTGAGTGAGTGATTAACAGAGCGTATATGCTAATAGAAACTCACCGTCTTTGCTTTTGTAAACTTTTCCTCACATTTCTTGATTTCTTCTGGTGAAACTCTTCTTTTAGACAAGTCAATGTAACCTAATAAAACATTGTTTTCACATCAT
>OX421449.1:46859877-46867377 GCA_949126865.1 Montipora capitata | reverse complement strand
CTTCAAGAATGAAATCGATATAAGTCACGATTAATTTAGGGGAGAAAATGAAAATTAATCTCCAGGTGCTGACGTCCTCCATAAAACCTCAATTTGGCTATTTTGTTGTTCTGCTGACGACGGCAAAGAAATGGACAAAAATGAAAAACGCACGTGCATTTCGTGCAAAGCCATTGTTTTTGCCCACTAAATATGTAAATTTGTGACGTTCTCGTTGCCGTCACCGTTGTCGTTGCTAAAGCTCAACCCAGTCTGAACCTGCGTTTCATTTCTCCGTTTTATTATTTTTTTCCGTGGCATGAAAAGTCTTGCCTGTGACTCCCCTGCTTAGTGGTGTATTTGTGTATAGAGTCTTCTGTGCGTATTTTGTTAGGTTTAAGGGGGCTGGGGTAATGCGTAGGCGTAGATTTCTCTGGTGCACACAGGAGAACATTTAATTAACCTGCAATGGCGTCGAAACGCGAATGGCGTTTTAGTGGATCTTTAAACAAAATATACTCTCATAGAGCTCAAGAATGGAACGTCAATTGGATGAACAAGACAGGCGGTGAAAAATAAATATCTCGAATCTTTAAAGCGACGAGTAATGGTCTTCGACAACAATTTCATTTTTCGCCGTTGGATATCAAGTGAGCTTTGTTTCTAATATTTTACTAACGCGGTATTATATACAACACCGAAATCAAATAGCACTTTTTTTATGGATTTAACAAACACTGAAGGAATCGAACGCCTTGAATACATCACCGTGTTTACTGAAGTCGCATCTAAGTTGTCTGGCAACATAGTTACTTTTGTACTCAACTCTGCAAAGGTAAAAAAAATTGGAAATGTGACAGTGAAGAATTATTTGAATGAAAGCTTGTTGTCTCTTTTGTGCTTCATTATTTACGGTCAAGGTTCTTTCGAAAAGGGTTTGATGTGAAATTAATTTGATTGCTTATGCTTTGTGACACGGATTGTGTGTCTTGTTTGCGCGCACGCAATTGAAATAGGAAGGGTTCACGAAAATAAACAGGTCTGTTGGAAGCGTGCTTGAGTTTCAATCAACAAAATGAGCGCCAAAATCAGCAAAAAATTTTGACGCTGATGAATAATAAAGTAGCTGCTATTTCCAAAACGATGGAATTACCTGGTGATAAATAACCTCGAATTAAAGAGTAAAGTGTTGACTTTGCAGAAACACTGGTCAACCTTAAGAGTTGAGCGATTGTGATCTTTGTGTTAAATTCGCACATTTCTTGTCAAACTTTATAACACTTGAAAGAAAAAGAAAACTAACAAAAAGAAAAGCTCGGTATCTTGCCCTTAATTTGACACAGATGCTTCACCGTATCGCGAGTAAACACGCCGCGGTAAATTGATCACGGCGCCCGCTGAAGGACATTACTAAACAGCGAAACGAAGCACCAAAACACCATGTATGACCCCACCATACATTGAATATTAACCGACAAAGGTTGGATTTGAGATTAAATATAGTTTTAGGCCTAATTAGGCCTAAAACGTTATTGCTTCTAAGTCATCGAGATTAAGATTAGGCGGATTCAGATTAAGACTGAGATTAGGAGCAATAACGTTTTAGGCCTAATTAGGCCTAAAACGATGTTTAATCTCAAATCAAACCTTTGTCAGTTAGTATTCAATGTATGGTGGGGTCATACATGGTGTTTTGGTGATTCGTTTCGCTGTTTAGTATTCAATGCCCCCCGCTGAATTCGATGTCACTTTCGATTTTGCGATTTACTTGTGCAGCCAAAAGTACAATAACAAAATTCAACTTAGCAAAAATTTCCGAAAATGTTTTTCGCTGATGGTAACTTTTTATATTCGTGGTTCAAAATTAATTTTGTTTTCATGTCGTAAATTTTGTTGCTCTGGCAAAACAGTGTATGTGTCAGATCAGTTTCACTATTTCGCAGGTGGTAGTTTCCAGGTTGTCTGACTAGTATTCCTTCTGATTAAAACGTTCCTTAGGTTGGGTGCGGGGTCATAATTATAAATTAAATCCCATATCATTAGCCTTACTAAGTACAGAGAGTTTTAGCCGTGGAAAAATGGAACGATTACGTAGCATCCCGCGAAAATTCAAAGCTCTTGTTTACATTAAGCAAGTCGCGTACTAGTACGGTAGTTTGATAAGTGTCATGCCATCTTTTCGAGAAATAAGAGATTTGCTCCTTCTTTCGCACAGTTCTATTTCTATTTTGGGAGAACAATTTTTAGTTCTCTAACAGGAATATCAGCCTGCCAACTTGACTTTTCCACACTCTTCGTATGGCCAGTTTGACCTTTATGACATCGAAGACGGTGAATGTTTGGCGGAGTTTTGCGAAAAGCAAGATTTGAGGACCCTTGCAGAAGCTTTGCAAATACCAGCAACTTTCCATTGTGAGCAACGACAAGAACATTTTGACGACTTCCATCCCATGCGCCTTTCTCGCTCATCTCGCTCAAATGCTGATACATGTATATGCATGAGTTTAAATTGCCAAAGTACTTTCATTTTGGGAAAAGACATGCGAAAAGTCCCGGCGAGAAGTACTTTGAAAGCTTAGAAAAATCTTGAGTCATCAGGTGAAAGCCTCACTGATGAAACGCGTTGTTGTTCGCGCCTACTGCTACCACATTTTGAGCTCAAAATCGACAAATAATTGTTTGGAAATCACCAAAGGTGATCAAGAAAGGATAAAATGCCTGTATCTTGCCATTTAGGTTGAAACAATAACATATAATTAGTATGTCATGTACGACAAAATATTTACGTTCTTTCCATTACGGCCGGCCATGATCTCCTACGTATTCGGAAAGCGTACTACGGCTAGAAATCAGGCCACCTTCGCATGGCTGGAAGAAATATCACTTCCAGTCACCGTACTATTCACCTACGTAGTCATTGCTTAGAGTCTTGCTTGTAGTATTGTTAGTCTTACTTTCTTAAGCAGATTCAAGTAGTTTTGTCGCTATAGGTTATCTTGTAGTCGCTTTTTAAATATACACGTATTTACATGTATATACTTACATTTTGTATGTTATACATTTGTAAAGACATGCCCTCCATGGAAGCTAGCTTAACGTTCTTGGGGCTGGCGTGTTTACTGGTACCATGCCATACCAAGGTGACACCAAGTGTGACTTCCGTTTAAGTTTGTTGAATTTCACATCCAGTTTACGTGAAAGGTGATCTTTCAACTTCAAGGCTTTGGATTCAATAGTAGAGCAAATGTGGTTGAAATCAAGCTGTGATTTAAGTAGACTGAAGCTAGGCACGAGTTTGCTCGTAAGCCGTTTTGAAGTTTAGACGAGTGGAAATTTGACGGTATGTCCAAATTTCAGTAAATCTTTCTTAAAACTCCGGCAAGCAGAAGTGTCTTGAAATTCACGTCTGTTGAGTTTGAAATCGAGGAAATTAGGGTAAGAATACCCTCGTTGTAAAACCTTAACAAATTGTAACTTCACTGTTGAAAGAGGTTTGAAAGAGTTTCTTTCTGTGACCTCTGAATTACTGCTTAGTATGAATCGAGAACTAGTGTAAACAGGGAGTAGCAGTAACTGAATTTACTGATTACAATTTAGTTATTTTTCGAACAGAGTGATCATAATGAATACTATCCATTCATAGGGAGGCACCAGCATACTGAGTTAATATAGGTTACAATATTATTATTTTCTCCCTAAGTAATGTAGTTTATGAAGAAGAACTGAAACCAAGAATTGCTGAGGCATCTGAATTCATCGACGAAGATAATGATGATGATGATGATGATGATGATAGCCACAGTGATGACAGTGACGGCCATGATAATGATGATTATGATGATAGTAAAGACGCACAAAATACAAGCCAATCTACACAGTAAGTAAACAGAGATGTTTTTTTTTAAGAAGCTGTTTTAGTCGGCAATCGAAAAGTATTTGTAGAATTTTCTTTTCTTAGGAAGCCATATGGATTCAGTATCTTGTTTTATTTTATTTCATTGTATAAACCAGAGTCTTACTATATTACAGATATCATTCGCAAATGCGTGTGACAGTTTTACATCAGCCCTACTAACTCCTCCAAAATGAAGAGTTGGTGGGAAAAGGGGCAGGGCTTGTACTCCTATGTACAATAAATTGCTCCCAAAAAGTATGATTTATCGGCCGTTTCAGTCAAAGAACGAGTATAGATTTTAAGGGAATAACAAACGTCTCGGTTTTCTATCGCGAAAAGATTAGAAGTCACGTCTCAAAACGGGTTATCTAAAATAGCATATTTTGGCATGCAATAGCTTCAGGATTCGGAGAACCAGGCAACACACCCACACCAGAAAATCCTAGAAGTACCCCTGTATCCTCGGGGAATAAAAATGAGCGACATATCCAAAAAACATTTTCACAATTTTTATCAAATCCTGAGAACAATGATGGCAACCTGGCATAGGTTTATAAACGTACACGAGATGAGTTCTAAGGAAAGCATTTGTTTAACTTAGACTTTTGTTTCTTTTTCTTTTTACCTCACAGAAATACGGCTGCAGCAGCTGGTGGTGATAAACGTAAGAAAGTAAAAAATCGCTCCCTTCCATTTCCCCATCAACTTAAGCGAATGAGTTTTCCATCTGCCAGGGCCTCTCCCTTCCAACCCCATCTCATTTCTTTTTGAAGCCTGAACTCGCTTATATATTTTAAAGTTTCTCAAAACTCAGCCGATTATTTTTTCCTCTATGCAATAATACAAAATTGTTTAACTTCGTAAGGTTAACAAACTACGCTTACAGTTGCATCTGCCTGATATTGCTTTGCTTTGTTTTGTTTTTTACCGCTCCTATGTTCATCTGTTAATATTACCCAGCTAGAAATGCTCGTGATTCTCTAGTGTAAATCCCAGTTTAACTCTTTTTTAATATATTGAAATAATATCTCGTAGATACTGATTTTTTATTCTTGGAAATTTATACACCTCGCCTTAACTTGATTTATGGTTGACATCTCTAGAGAAATCAAAGTCCAGATTCACACATGTCAAAGCTTTGGGCAGAAAGATGCGATCTGTTCTTCCAAATATAAAGGTGAGACTGTTCTGTTAATTTATATTCCGGTTTAGCAATGAGGGGATGAGTGGCATAAGGTTTTCCAAAAATCGCATATTCTGAAAACGGAATACTCTTGTCGGAAGTGACCTGGGAACAGCACGCATAATAGTCTGGATGGAGCAGCTGAACCTGACTTTCGGTACCACGTCACAGGCTTGGCGGGCCGCGCATGATTTCCTGCCAACAGTTTTCGGAAAGAAACACATGTTACGCGTATTCTCAATTAATAATAACCATTACAATTTGATTGGTGCATTAACTACTTTATTTTTCACTAATTATTACGTAATGTTGTAATCAGACAGTGAAATGGGACAGTTGGCTGTAATCGGACACCTGTAATCGGACAGTTACATCAGCCAATCATATTTTAGTGCACTCAACTTAATCCACCAATAACAGAATTTATCACAATAACCATAGCAACAACCACCTACCCAACCAAACCGGGGATTTTCCAAAGTGGACGAATTTGTAACATTAGACAGTGAAAAATGAATGTATTTGTTTTAGCCGAAATTGTAATGGTCATGATTAATTGGTAACAGGACTTTGCGATCGTGTCATCCAATTCGGTCTGTAATCATGCTCGTGACTAAACAAATCGGACTCCCGTTACGCGGTCGTCCGATTTTGTTAATCACTCGTATGATTGCAGACTGAATTGGACTCCTCTCATTCCTATTACCATTGTAAATCATATGCTGTTCATTCTGCTGTCGGGAGCAGACTGAAGGGAATATTTATTCCATTCATTCCGAAAACGAAATAGGTCCCAAAAAGACATGATTACCCGTCTATTCCGAATTTTCCAATCCGGGATAGTCCCAGGAAAATGCGCCTTAAGTAACATGGCTTCTGATAGGATGCGCAAAAAAATTAAAGATTATGCGGAAATGTTTTTTTATATTATCCGGAAACATGCGTTGATTATGCGGAAATTACACCGGATTATGCGGAAACTTAAACAAGTTATAAAACTAATAATTAGGCCCGTCCAATGTATTTACATGCTTACGGTAAATCCGTAATCGAAATTGCAACCAATACAATCGCATTTGTGACTGAATTTTTGCCCTTTGTGATTAAATTAAATGGAGGAGTCATCAATTTGCGACCAGCTTTCACCGTTGAAATAAAAGGGTTAGCAGTTGGGATTTTCCCGCAACTTTTGGTAAAATAAATCAAGCGATAAAAAATTATTTTGTTTCTCATCATGAATTTTGTTTCAATTTGGAGATAATGGAGCAAAATTGTAATACCTTTGGAGCGCGATCCATTCCCTCGATCATTGACTTAAAGTGCGTTTGATTCACCGTATTCCGGAATAAGAATACGTGAAGTGATGAATTCAAAACGGTATGAACAACAAGGATAATAAAGATATGTTTAAAATAGCATTTTAGCAGGTGTTCGACATTTTTAATGTGAATCTCCGTAAAAACGAAGGATTTCTAACTTGTATTCCATGTAATCCTATTCCGGAATACGGTCAATCGAACGGGCCCTTAGTTTCTTATCAGTTACGTCATTTGCTGAAGTGTAACTGTTTCTCGTCCAATGGAAAGCATTGTAGGAACAAAAACTAGTGTCCAGGCTCATTGGCGAAAAAATGCGCGGAAACTGCTTACGATCTTTCTTACGAACTTTCATCTTGCGAACGAAATGGTGTGTTTTCTTCAATGTTGACGAAAATAACGGCAGGTACAAAACGCAGGTCACAGGTCACAGGTCATTGTTTTACATATACAGGAAGTATCCTAAACATTCATAAAAGCTAACCTTAGGCCTAAAAACTTTTCTTTAGGCCTAATTAGGCCTAAAATTAGCGTTTATGAATGTTTAGGATACTTTTCTTTAGGCCTAATTAGGCCTAATTAGGCCTAAAAAGGCCTAATTAGGACTAATAAGGCCTAAGATCAGCTTTTATGAATGTTTAGGATACTTTCCGTATAGGTTAAATAATGACCTGTGACCTGTGCCCTGTGCCCTGTGACCTGCGTTTTGTACCTGCCGCGAAAATAAGCGTTTCAAAACAGTCAATTTCTTCGGCTTTTATGTTTTTGAGGATGTTAAGGAGCTGCTTTATCACTAATATCAGATATTTCTTCTGTTTTTTGCGGAAAATATCGGAATTATGCGGAAGATGCGGATTTCAGTGAATTATGCGGATCCGCATCGCCGCATCCTGTCAGATGCCATGAAGTAATGAAAATTTTCAACGTAACAGTAACATCCCTCTGGCTGAATAGTGTTAAAACCTTGAGGTTACCACCGAAAAATTCTATCGCAAAAGTTCTCCCTAGAAAAAAAGGTTTGAAATAAAAAATGACCGTCCCTGCATGGCCAACCAGTCAGCACGAAGACCTGATAAAATACTGTAAAGGTTGCTCTTCATTCATTGCCTGTGATTATTATTAAAATC
>OX421449.1:46837377-46847377 GCA_949126865.1 Montipora capitata | reverse complement strand
CGAGATGCCATATCTTTAGGTAAATTAAAAATAATCCTAGCAGCCCTACAATGGAGTCTCAATTGAGCTGATAATATCCGAATTAGGGCACGCACCCCACAAAACAAGGCAATACAAAATAGATGTTAAATTTACAGTAAAATAGAATTTCATTAAGGCTTCTTTAGGCAGAAACCTGGAACGGTTCAATAGTTCCAGTTTGTTTGCAAAGCTTTTCTTTAAGTCCAACACATGTGGTACCCAGGTAAGTCTATTATCTACAGTAATTCTTAGCAGACGGGTTTTTGTGACGTAACGCAAGACTGCATTTCCTGGTCGGGGGTAGAGGTCCTATGGTGTCTTTCTTGCAAAGTAACATAACTTCAATTTTTCCCGGATGTGGTGTCAGTCGATTTGCTAGAGACCATCGGTGAACTTTTTGCAAAGCCTTGTTTAACACGGCGATGGCTAAATCTGCCGACTGACCAATACAGAATATCGTCGTATCGTCGGCATACATTAACAAAAACCCCGAACTGACAGTAGATGGTAGGTCGTTGGTGAATAAAGTAAACAAAGTCGGACCCAGGACCGATCCCTGCGGTATACCGACTGTTACAGGTAGTGGTTCTGATTTGACTCCGTTTAACACTGATGATTGCATTCTTCCTCCCAGATAGGTATTTATCCATTCTAGCCGTAGACCTCCACTGATTCCAAAGTTACTTTCAAGGTTACTCAGTAAGATTTCATGTGACACACTGTCAAAAGCTTTCTTAAAATCCACAAAAGCCGCCGCAACAACGCTGTCCGAATCTAATGCCGTACGCCATATCTCAGTTATACGAAATGATAAAAGTTCAGTAGAGTGGCCTCGGCTATTAGCCCCTTGCTTGTCAGTTATCAGGTGCTTGTCTTCAAATACATGCTTCACTAGGCTATCATTAATTTCCGCTTCCAAGATTTAACTCCGGACGCTCAAGAGGGAGATTGGTCTATAATTACCACAGTCTGTTTGGTCGTCCTTTTTGAAAATAGGAGTTAGTCTTGCCATCTTCCAGGACGAGAAGACTACCCTTCTGTTGATACTTTAATTGTATATATCGACTAGTGCGGCGCAATAGTGTTGTCCACCAGCTTTATGAGTTTTGATGAAATGCCATCACTCCCTCAGTGTTGATTTGTTGGCCTTTAATTTATTGACCTTCTCTTGAACAGATCGCTCGCTAATTGTAATAGGAGTTATACTTGTCGCCGATAATTCTGACAGATCATCCTGTTTTGTAATCTGCATTTGTCTATTGTCTGAGGTCGCTGGAAGGGTGCTTGTTAAGTTTTCTCCGATCGTGGCAAAGTAAGAATTTATCAACTGTGCATTCTCCTTGTCAGACAAAGCTAGGCTGCCATCATTTCTGCAAAGGGGACCGATAGTGCTTTTGTGTTTCGTGCGACTTGTAGCCCTATTGATCAGGTTCCAGTAGGCGCTCAATTTCTTCACCTCTTCGAACATTTTCTTGAAATAACTTGCCTTAGCTTTTCTTAAGGCTGCTGTTACCTCTTTACGAGCTTTTTTCTATTTTTGCCACAACACAGGGCATTTCGTTGACAAGGCAGCTTTAAGAAGCTTGAACCTACTGTTAATGTTGCAGCGAATGTCCTTATCCAGGGTGCGGACCAACTTCTGATCTTTACCTATTTCCAAGGAGCGTGTTCGTCACAGATGTTAATACACAACGTCTGCCACATCCAGAAAACATCGTCTGGATCATCAAAAGCTGATGCGATGTCCCATCCATGTCCCACCTAAGATTTTCCAAGTTTAATTTCTTAAAATCTCTTGTCTTAGTATATTTAGGAGGCGGTCTTTTGTTCTTTAGTCTCATAGTGGCGTAAACCAAGTGACTCCAGACAAGACCCCAGAGGTGCTAATGAGATCTTTTCTCCTCGTAACAATTTGATCTATCAAAGAGCACGATGTTGATGTAACTCTCATGTTTTCCGTCGCGATGTTTTGCATAAATTGAACATAACTTTCCCGCGTTGGTTCTCAGCCTACAATCGTCATTCGAAAATTTTAAGTCGCAATTAAAGTCCCCTAATAAAAACATATTCGATGTTTTTAACCAGGCCTTTTCCAGAGGGGATCTGATTAAATCGAAGAATTGGTTAGCATCAGGTAGTCTGTAGCACGAACGAGCGCGGAAAATTGACCTGCAACCATGGGGCCTCAACGCCACTTGTGAATAGATCTTTACGATGAAAAGCTCGTAAATGCTCAGCATAATATAATACACATCCTCCACCCTTGCGTCCAATTCTGACAAGTCTAATAAACTTTATACCAGAAATAACAATTTCCGAATCAGAGACAGATTTATCGAGATGAGTCTCCGTAACTGCAAGGATCTCAAATCTGCACAATAGTTGCAAACATCTAAGTTCTTCCATCTTGGCCCTCAAGATGCACACATTTAAGTGCGCTATAGTTAACTCTTCTTCTTTGTTAGAACCGGATTCTTGCTGCTTCACCGAATCAGAAAGATCACTGGAAGTTTCGTGTTCATTATGCTGGCTTGTCATGTCAATTTCGTCAAGTCCATCCTCCGTAAAATACGCTAAATTATCGACAGAGGCGAAAGGAGCTGACAAGTTCGTTTCGCATTGTGAAGTAACAACTTCAGTGCATCCGGGACAGGACCACTTCATTGGATTGTTCATTTGTAATTGATGGGATTGTTTAGGCGTAACTTTACCAAACTTGATATGTAATTCGCCTCTACAAGAGTTACAAACCAACAAGCGGTGATTTGCGGGCAATCGTTCTTGAACAAATGGGGCAACTTGTTTTAGCTGTGTTTGGGCCGGGGTTTAGATGAATATCCTAGCTAATTAAGATGCGCGTTAGCTGAAAAGTGGAAGTGTTGTTTGGGTATCTACTGAGCCTACCGCCATGGAACTATTATTATTATTATAGGTCTATCACTACGTAATGCGGGAAATGTTACTGAGTATCGCGACACAGCCTGTGGTATAGGATACTCCATGCCATCTGCTCAGTCCTTAATATAATTAAGTGTTTCAGAGAATTCTGCCTGACCCCAGCAAGGTTATTCGTTGTAAAATTTCCATGCAATATTGCATTCCCAACTGTCTCAGCCGCATTTCAAATCCTCTCGAGACTGTTCCCAGAACACCAATTACTATTGGGATGACTTGAACTGAAAGGCAGTTCCAGATTCGTTTGATCTCATATTTCAAGTCGCAGTGATTATCAATATTCTCTCTTTCCTTGCTTAATACTCTTGTGTCGAATGGGCAGGCTTTTGTAAACTTTGCCTTGTTTACAAGAGATTACAGCTTATCGAACTCTCTCTCAATCAGTCAACTCGACTGAGTTTATAACTAAGCGTTTAATAAACCTCTCGTGTTCGTCTTACAAAGGGTGTGTAAAACTACTCTAACTCTGAAAAAAGGAAACCTAAACTTATATGTTCATGTATCGCTTGATCTAATATCTTATTGGTCGTTGCTAAGTGAGAATCAATGAAAGTTCATTTAGGTTATGTCAATCAATGGTGCTTTGGCCTAATCGAATTACGGAGTCTCCGACAAGGCAACATCAATTATAATGCATGATTTTCTCTTCCTTATTTAGGAGCACAATAGCGGACTTGTTGTGTCCAATGTGATGGTTTGTTTGGATCTTAAAATCCCACAAAAGTTTTTGCTTCTCAGAACAACGGACTGGGTCGGGTTCGTGGTCATACCATTTTTTGTCCTTTCAAAACCACATTTATCGCTGAGATTCCAATGGATAACCTGGGGGACCTTATCGTTTCTCAATTATTATTATTATTATTATTATTATTATTCAATCGCCTACAGTTGTTTTTTAATGTCCTCTTTCCTACTTAGTTGAATCACACCAATGGAATGTTATGGAAGCGTGGTGTTTCGGGACTTACAGGTAGAATGTGGAGACACCGCTGGTTTACAACAAGCAACGACGGCAGGCTCTATTATTACCGCAAGAGTGGGGACAATGCTATTCCCAGAGGGTAGGTAAAACAAAATATGTTCCATTGTTAACAGCGATTAAGGTGGCTCCCCAGAGTTTTTGCGAATACCTTTACTACAAGGCACGAGTTTCAAAAAGAAACCTAATTAATTTCTCTTGAAGTTTTCCCTATAGAGATTTACCAGTATGGGTACCGATATAATAAGGCTTATTTTTTTGGTGTCAATTTTTGGATTATGGCCGTTACCATGGCAACATTACATCGAATGACAGGGAGATATATTCTTTGTTTTGACCTAAATTTCTTAATATTTATACTTTTCTTCGGTGAAATTTTTTTTGTTCTTTGCCACATTATGGAAATTATATTGCCTGACATTTTGAAGTGGCAAAAAGTCAAGGTCGTTTAGACGGTTTTGCCAATATTCTGTAATTTGTCATTTTTCTAAATATATTCGATTAGCTAATACAGATTTTAACAAATTTTTGAGTATTTGATAGGAACTGTATGTGGTTAGAACTGAGCCAATTAAAAAAAAATTAGCGAAGTGAACACGAGAAAATTAGCAGTTAATATTACAGATTTGGCCACGCTGACGTCACAAATATCAGAAAAACACGCGCGATTCAGGCTTTACGCGCCATACTAGTGCCCAGCTTGCGCGCGGCCCTAAAACTCTAGGGAGCCTTTTTAAACGTAACTAATAATAATAATAATAATAATAATAATAATAATAATAATAATAATAATGATGATGATGATGATTATGATTTTAAAAGCTCATAGATAATACTTTTTTGCCTGAGTCTTTTGAGTATAATAAATCATATTGGGACTCACTAGAAAACTAATGAGGTGTGAGGAGATTGTTTTTACTCGTGCCGGAATAGCAAAAAAGGTTTGTCTTCCGTTCTTCTTCGTGTTTTCGCTTACCAGTTTTGTGAATGGACGCGTTAGATCTGGTTACCGTGTGAGGCACGCATTCATTGCTGGAAAATCTGACACCGAGACAAGTATAGTCTACAAGTAATCCCTTATCTTTTGAAATGCGTGTTTTCCAGAAAAAAAACCTATTCACGTTATTGTTTCTCACCCA
Organism: Montipora capitata; assembly: GCA_949126865.1. Classification (NCBI taxonomy): domain Eukaryota; kingdom Metazoa; phylum Cnidaria; class Anthozoa; order Scleractinia; family Acroporidae; genus Montipora; species Montipora capitata. The sequence goes on along the minus strand of OX421449.1, from coordinate 46,842,283 downwards.
CCCCTTCCCCCCAACCACCATGCCCGTTGGCCTTATCTCCTTCCCCTCCACACCTAAAACATAAAATGTAGTCTGAAGTAAAAAAAAAAAAAAAAAAAAAACCACACACACACCCTTACCGAAAAAGTAAGGAGTCCCCTGTGCTGTAGTTTGCAGCTTCACACTCATCCCAGAGTTGGGTGGAGGCTGGGCGAAGAACTACCACCTGTCCCCAGAGCCTGTGTTGGTCACGGAAATCTCATAAGAAGCATGATGCGTCCTTTGGTTGCAAGAATAATGACGATGATGATGATGATGATGATGATGTCACTCTCGTTGGTACCCCATCATTTTTCCTTAGATTCATTGACATAAAAAAGATCACCGAAGTTCAGGACTTGCCTTCTTCCGAAGGAAATGGTGACAAGTCGTGTTTCAATGTGGTGACACCCAAGCGAACTTTCGAGATTAGAGCAAAGGATGAAGAGGAAAAGAAAAGGTATAAGGCGTTTCCCTTCATAAGACAACTCCCTGTCTCTCTGCTTCTGTTTATTTATCGATTTATCCATCCAATTAGCCATCATTCTATCCATCAACAACAACAACAACAACATGCTTTATCTTCCCCTTTTAGCTACCTCACAGACAATTAATTATTAAAAAAAGAGAGGGGGGACTGGCTACCTGAAATAAGCATAGAGTTAAAGAGGGCAAGCAGCCAGTTAAACAAAACCAATAATACTAGTTTAGGTCGGTACAAAAACACAGACAAACACACGTACACATAACACGCAGTGAGCAAAAATAAAATTATGCAAAGAGGAAAAACTATTTGATAAAAAAATATAAGTAGAATTAAAAATAGTACATGAAGTAAGCAAATGGTATCCATCAGTTCGTCCCTACTGTCTGTCTGTCGTGGGGAGGGGGGGGGGGGGGGCGACAGGGGGTCAAAATATCCTGCATCCCGTCCCCTGTTTTCCCGCCTCCGGTACTTTTTTCACCGAGCTCCCGCATGTTATCGCGTTTCTCCCACCCCTAATAAATAATTTCTCTCCCACCTTTTTAGAACTCCCACTTCCTGCCCTTTACTCCCCCGCTCTCCTACCCTCCCGTATTCCTCCTACCTCTGTCCCTCCCTTCCCTCTCATTCTCCGTTTGTCTCTGTCTGTAACTCTGTAAACCTAAATGCTGCTTAAACCTCAAGTCTTGCTGATATTTCTTACAGGTGGCTCAACGCTCTTGATCATCTTCGGTACTGGACGAACGAAGAAGTATCTTTCAACGAAGGCAAAAATATACCTTGTACTGAAAATCACGAGAACTTACTGTAGGTTCACTTGTTTAGCGAAAGTCGCAAGCATTCCAAAAAGCATGTAACATTCTTTTCTTTTATATTGTATGTATCTCATGTAGTTATACAGCCTTGGGACACCAAACTAGCCAATATACTAACGCGCTTTATACTTAAGTGTTATTATTTAGCGGAAACAAATCAAATAAAAAACAGTTATAAAGTGTTAAAAACAGACGAGAATCTGTTTTGAAACTTGACTTTTGTTTCAGAACTGGCTATGAAGAGCCTTCCATAATCTATGAGCAGTTTATTTGAGTCTTTCTGTGTAAATGAAGTAGTTCTTCTTCACAAGTTTATCCAGCGCCTCCTTTTTTGTCGCACTGCTTAGCTCACATTGGTTTGAAGTCAAGTCGTAGTACAGTTGCAGCTAGCGCACTTGGGATCTATGCAGCTCTTGAAACATGATGGGTATTCCTCGAGTACGATTGTGTTGTACGCATGCCCAAGAAGCGCTTGATGCATGATGGATAATTTGGTAACCACCAATAATACAAAGGTTGGCAAACGGAGAGGCATCTTGCATCGAGACTGAAAATAAAAGACAAATCTGAACAGTGGATTACCCATAGGCTGGAAGTGATCAAGTATTCCTTATGGAGCACTAAAATCACTGATGTCTGGGGAAAAACGGTGATGGGGTATTTGGAAAAAACACCGTGAAAAATGTTCATAAGAGCAAAGTTGACCCCTTTTAGGGTGTTCCTCGCATCCTTACTGCGCATAATTTACGTCCTCAATGAGCGCGAGTATTTGCCTTGACAATGAGCTTTCAAGTGAAGCTATGATCTTCGCAGTTATGAACACAATTTTTACAATTGCGTAGTGAGGCCTGAAAAATTCAGGACTTTAACAGGGTTTGAACCCGTGACCTCGCGATTCCGGTGCGACGCTCTAACCAACTGAGCTATGAAGCCACTGACGTTGGGAGCTGGTCATTTGTGGGTTCTAATGGTTTCTCTACGCAGTTGTAAAAATTGTGTTCATAACTGCGAAGATCATAGCTTCACTTGATTTCATATCCGCAGTTCATTTATATATAAATGATGTGAAACTCTGCATTTAGAGCCAGAGAGGGGTGAGTTGATGACGTAGTGGTCCAATTTCCTTACATTACTTGCAAGATCAGGCAATTTGAAATCACTATTATGAAAGATTATAGCCCAGACAAACAATTAGGCCCTAGATGTCCTTACTATTCTTAGTTTTTGCTACATAACAACGATTTTTTCGATTGTTCAATTTTCGAACATTTCTCGTGCAACTCCGTAAAAAACACTTGGAATATAACGGGCATACAGGACAAAAACAAGCACGCTGACGCTGACCCCATCTTTTTACTTCGTTGTTTCAGTGTCCCATGCATGGATAGTACTAATATGCTATAATTGTAAAGCATTTACAAAAATGTCAAGCCTTGTTGTCGAAACAAGTCTGGTATCATGGGCTTGACCATATTTACAGTTGTATGATCACCATGCAAATTTCAACAGGAAAAATATGCCTACCTTGTTTACCAATCAATTCCATGCTGTACAGAACAAAACATGTTTGGCTATTTACAGTATATAGTGTATGTTGAATAAAAATAAATAAATTTGAGGAAGTAAACAAATGTCAATCTACATTTGATCAAATTAAATGGACACATCAATGTAGATGTTTTGTACATGATTGTCCCTAGAACGTGTAGGGTTCAAGCCCCTGCGGTCTGATTTTCTCATTATCATCTCCATTCGCTGTCATCAAACATCCAGTTTTCTTAAAAAGTTTCTTAACAAAGTGGTTGTCAGAATGTAGCTCTCTCCATGCAGCACCAGCCCAGAAGATCACTCGCTTCTACCGCCGATAAACATATCGGTCGAGCCTAGAACTAAATTGGCGCAAAAGCGTGAGGCCATAAGGTCACATTCACATTACTGCTGAGAAGATCAACACAAAGAAACTAAAAACATTATTTTCGAGAACAAATATTTTCTTGGAAGAAAACGTATCACACAGCAGTATAGAGATTCAAATGTAAAGCCTCATAGAACAAAAACCATTGCTAAATGAATTCTAAAGGAACCGCCTAAAAGAGGCGTCCATTGAAATATGTACTCAAGATCGAGAGCAAAACCATAAGAAAGGCAACAGAAACCAGCCCACGTACAAGGGAGTCGTGTAGGCCGGTCAACCCTTTTTAACACGAAAAAAGCCAATTAAAAAAATCCAATTAATTCAAAAATCCCATGACCCCAGACCCCTTCGTTTCTCATGCCAAGGTTTCGCCGGCTAAGAGTAGCAATAAAGGCTATGGGGCAAAAATAACTTCCGGGCAAAGTCAGTTCCGACAGACTGCTGGAAACAATGGCGCTGCGTCAGCATTGCAGTGAAACACTAAATTGCTTCATAATTGAATTAAAAATTCACAATTGCTTCAAAATTCAACTTCCGTATGAGCGCTAAGCGTTTAAACCGGTGTTTGTTTGATGAATTTACGTTGTCTTGACTAGCATACGCTGAATAAAGAGAATATTCCCCGATTTGAAAAACAAAGATACGAGCTACAAATCAAGGAATCATAAACATTTAAAAATGTATCTTCATTCGTAGTAAAATATTAACATTAAGTAAGAATCTCTTGCCTTAAGACGCTCACTGTTAACTCCTTTAGAAAGAATGCTCTTTTGCAAACTGTGTGATCCAAGGTTTTCCTTGATAACAGATCTTTTTACAGTGCTACAAATAAAATTAAAAAATCTAAGTTGTCCCTATTTTAAAAGCCATGCAACCAAACCCGTGAATTTGGTTGCCCTGATGAATCCTTGGTTGCCCGTTAGAAAAACCTACACATTTAAGTACACTGCTCAAATGCTCATAAAAATTTAAAAAGTTAAGCCGGACGACCGGACGACCGCTGATTTCGAGCCCTGTAATTTTAAAGCACGGATTAACCAGTCGGGCCAATCCCCTTACCCTAACCCCCTTCCCCTCCCCTCCCCCCCCCCTCTCCCCCACATCTCTAGACTTACATTTATGGCCGGCTGATGAATAAAACCAATATTTTCCACCGGCAAAGAATATCACTTATCTGATGGCTTTGCTGCCATTCTGTTCCAAACAGATGCCATAAATAGGCGACAAATAAGTCGTCGAATGGTCTTTTTCTATTTTTATTTATGATTTTGCGTATAACATCGCAAAGCCAGTTGTGTCCAAATGGCCATCAAATTATCATGAATAATATATTTCTACCAGTTTTGTATTGTTTACTGACGGAAACTGTGAGTAACTATAACTGGGTCACAATTTGCCGAGGTTGTGGAGTGAGTGAGCGTACAACAAAAGAAAAAAAACTTAAAAAAAAAATGGTGGCTTTTGCTATTTAAATACCTAACCATGAAAAGTAAAGCATTGGCACCAAGGCAACACGTGCTTCTGCCAACGAAATCATCAGACCGGAAATTGGGAAAGTTATCAGGACGATATGAAAGAATATTTGTTAGTTAGTAGCTTCAAAGTAATACGTTCTAATGATAATATGGAGGTAACAAAACGAAAAACGCAAAGCACCTTTTCGAAAAATACCGT
>OX421449.1:46821504-46827177 GCA_949126865.1 Montipora capitata | reverse complement strand
AATTACCGGACACTGCCACTAATCTCATCATCAACACCCCTAGAACTTCGTGCATTTACTTCTTGCCTAAAATTCACAAACCCAACAACCCAGGTCGCCCTATCGTTTCTGCCTGTAGTTGCCCCACCGAACTCATTTCTAGCTACTTAGACAGGATTATGACGCCTATCGTCAAATCTTTGCCATCATACATTAAAGACAGTACACACGCACTACAAATTTTCCGCGATTTCAATTTCTCCGGCCAAAACAAACTTATTTTCACCATGGACATTACATCTCTATACACAGTCATTCCTAATAGCGAAGGTCTTCAAGCACTTAAACACTTTTTCGATCAACGCACTGTCAAAGAACCTAGCTCGGAAACGCTCCTCCGCCTTGCCGAACTAGTTTTAACGCTTAACTGTTTTTCATTCGCCGGCAACTATTACAAACAAATTAATGGTGTAGCGATGGGCACAAGAATGGGACCTAGCTATGCCAATCTTTTTGTAGGATATGTTGAACACCAATTTTTTAATCAGTACAACGGCCCCAAACCTGAACTCTACGGCCGCTACATCGACGACTGCATCGGCGCTATTTCATCCAGTAGAGAAGAACTCGATCAATTTATAACCTCCGTCAACTCTTTTCATCCGGCTCTTAAATATACCTGGGAAATTTCGGAAACTTCATTGGCTTTCCTAGATATCAAAGTTTCTATTAGAGGCAACGTGCTATGCACTAGTGTGCACTACAAACCTACTGATTCACACAGTTATTTGTTGTATTCATCGTCACATCCATCACATGTCAAGAACTCCATTCCTTATTCTCAATTTCTTAGACTTCGACGTCTATGTAGTGATGACTCCGATTTTTCCAGCAAATCAGAGGAGATGTGCCAGTTCTTCGAGAAACGTGGCTATCCTGTCTCTGTGGTCAAAGCGGGCCATCATCGCGCCCAACAGTTTGATCGAGAGTCATCACTACAAACGTCACAAAAAGATAAGAATGACAGAATTCCATTCACCCTCACTTTCCATCCTCATAATCACGCAGTCAAAAGCATCATTCTTAGTAATTTTAAATTACTCCAAAATGATCCCGAGACTGGTAGAATCTTTTCGCAACCTCCACTTATTTCATTCAAACGCGACAAAAACGTAGGCAACTTTTTAGTTAGAAGCGCGCTCAAAACTAACGAGCAACCCGGCACTTTCAAATGCGCGCGCTCACGATGCAAAACTTGTCTTTTCATTGTTAACACTAGCAAGATATCAGGACCTAAGCGATCTGTTAAGATCACCGATCGTTTCACATGTACCTCCGCAAATGTCATTTATTGCATAACCTGTACGTTATGCAATAAATTATACATTGGTGAGACAGGTAGACGACTAGGCGACCGATTCCGCGAACACCTTCGCGATGTTGAGAAGAATGACAAGGATGCATTTAAGCCAGTCGCTCGCCATTTTAATCTGCCTAACCACTCCAAAAAACACATGGCTATCTGCGGCCTTTCCCTACATCTAGGTACGACGGAAAGCCGCAAGAATCTGGAACAAAAATTCATCTTTCAAATCGGCACCCTTAATCCTCACGGTATTAACGAACGCTTTTCATTTAACTAATATATTCCTATTTTTCACGTTGCCATGTTACCACCAATAGCGTAGCTCCTACTCTACTATAAAAACTACACGTAACCCATAATCCCTCGATTCGCTCTGACGAAGGGCTAACGCTCGAAACGTCAGCTTTTAGAATCTCTGTACGGTGGCCAATTTACATTATCAACTCCGTTGATAAAACCAAATTCTTATGACAGAATAGTTGATTACAAGTAACGGAAAGTAGTCACCACGCTGGAGATGAGGTGTCCATGGGTAGAGAACCGTATAAAGAAGCAAGAGGAAATGGTGTAAAAATATAGCCCCCTTCGATGGGAACTGAAACGGCAATACAACAACAACAGAGTGGAACAGTATAACATCATCAATGACGTGCTTGGAGGCTATTCATAGAGCTTAGTACCTACCTCGAAGAGGTTGTTGGGTCCTAAGACTAACGCCGTACTAAACAGGATGCAGAAATCAATTTTATCTTTGGTACTCTAAACATCGCACGAACATTTAAAGCAGTATCACAATAACATTCAGAGGAATTAGATTTAAAGATTCGAATCAATATGAGAATACTCGATAATTTATCAATTTACGTTTTTATTGAATTCATTTTATTATTGTAAATAGTATATATTGTATATTTTTTAGGGATTTCAATTAGATCTTATTTTAAGTTTCATTTATATATGTGAATTTAGTATATTTTCCGTATATAGCACATAGGTTAATTACGCAACCACGCCCTATGTAGCTACTTAGTAGCTGTGCGTACAGAAGCTTTCACTGCATTAATAATAATAATAACTTTATTTCAGGATTAATCTTGTAGCTAGCCTACAATAGGACTATCCTAAGTGAAACATACAAACATACAATAATCTTTAAATTTTAAAATAATAAGATACGTAGTCTACAATAACGATATACAATAAAATATTGCATATAAATCCTGTACACTAACTCGATCAATTCGAAGAAATACAACAGCGATGGGTCATGCAGCTTGATCTAAGGCGATTCGTTCTATGTCATGCAAGTATAAATGTAGTTGCGTTCTACCAGGAATACCGCCCTCTTACTGGCTACGCTACTCGCTATCTATTCTGTTGTAGATAGTGAGTAATTGTTGTCAACAAAATGGCGCCCGCTTCTCCTCGTTTTCGAAGTGTCTGCGAGGAGGATTTAGGAAATTTTTATTGTTTAGTTTTGAACGACTACTAGATGTTTACTAAAGCAATTAGATTATTCGCTGTCGATGTCCAGGAGTGATGGCTGATTCGGGCAGCACCCTCTTCAGCTATCGCCCGATAGAAATCTCGAACCCATAGCCTAATTGTTAAATATAAAGATCTCCTATTACACGCCCTAACATATTTTGTATTTGAATGGCAGCATTAGAGCGGTTTTCAACTGAGTGATGTCGTAAAACTAAAATCAAAGTAATCAGTTACTTTGGCCAATCAAAAAGGACGGAGAGAATCCTGTAAACCAATCAAAACTCGAAGTAGTTACACGTAGCCGACCCAAAGCGCGGGAAAATGTGCACGCGCAAGCCACGATTGGTTTTGGTTTCACTTCTGATTGGTTGAAAAAGTGGCGCGAGAACTTTGAAGGAATATCTGAGTGACGGATTGCAAAACCAAAGTAATTCACTAATTTTTTTTTTTTTTTTTTAATTACAATTTCCACATTTATTAGTTCACATGTTAATTCTAAACTATACATATGAGCTATATATCGAAACTACGCTACTCGCTACAAAACATCCAAAACTACACTACACATCTAAGCTATACGCACTATACACAATTCAACATATTACAATACTACAGTATCAGTTTAAGTTGGGAGTTGGAGGTGATAGCTCATGTTCCATTATGGGTAAAAATTGATGCCATTTTTTATTATGAAAGTGGAGTTTGTTATTTTTCCTCGCAATGAAACGCTCGATCAAGTATAATTAATCTCACTAATTACTTTCGACACTCAATTGAAAACCGCTCTAGTGAAAGGTTTTGCATTCGGTTTCCAAAGAGTGAGATGCTTACTGGAGACCGACCGCGCCAAAGGCGCAAGTGTTCTGTGTTTCTTGTGCCGGAGGCACCAAACAATTCTAGGGGGGGGGGGGGGGCATCTCAAAATGTAAATTCGCTTTATTGTAATCACTTCCGACTATTCCAAGCTTTTTAAAATGGCAATGGTGTGGCAGTCCTTCCTTCCAGAATGAAACCGATATAAGTCACGCTTAATTTCTGGGAGAACGAAAATTTATCTCAAGGTGCTGACGTCCTCCATAAAGCCTCAAATTTGGTTATTCCACGTTGTTGTTTTGATGACGACGGCAGAGAAATGGGCAAAAGTGAAAACCGCACGTGCAGAGCGTGCAAAGCCAATGTTTTTGCTCACTAAATATGCAAATTTGTGACGTTCTCGTTGCCGTCACCGTTGTCGTTGCTAAAGCTCCCTATTTATTTGGGGTAGCCTCGCAGCTCTTACAAGGTCTCACTTGATTGGAGACCACCCTAACCCTTAACAAAAGAACAAATAACAGAAACAATGGACCCTAGGCCTAAAACAAAAGGGTTAGGTTTTAGGCCTAGGGTCCATTGTTTCTGTTATTTGTTCTTTTGTTAAGGGTTAGGGTGGTCTCCAATCAGGTGAGACCTTGTAAGAGCTGCGAGGCTACCGTTTATTTGTAGTCGATGCGGTTGTTTTAAAGGCGACATCTTCCTTACTAGGCCATGAAACGGATGAAACGAGGAGAGAAGTCGAAACGGGAAAGTTCTCCCTGGGTAAAAAGTAAGAAAAAGACCGGGCCTAACTGAAAACAGAAAAGGGAGCTTAAGCAACGACAACGGCGACGGCAACGAGAACGTCATCTCAAAATATAAATTTGCGTTATTCTAATCGCTTCGTGACTATTTCAACGTTTTTAATATGACAAGGGTGTGGTAATTCCTCAAAGATGAGACCAGTCGGAACGGCACTTCATTTTAGGCGAGAAAATGAAAATTTATCCTTAAGTGCTGACGTTCTTCATAAAACCAAAAACTTCGCTATTTCACGTTGTTGTTTTGCTGACGACGGCAAAGAAATGGACAAAAGTGAAAAACGCACGTGCAGGGCGTGCAAAGCTATTGTTTTTACCCTCTAAATATGCAAATTTGTGACGTTCTCGTTGCCGTCGCCGTTGTCCTTGCTTAAGCTCCCTAATGATTCCATCGAGGAAACAAAGAAAACTCAGCTCGCTGCTGGCGACAAGGGCTAAGTCCGCAATCACGTATAAATAATCTGTGGCTAATGATGCAGTGCCGAATGCCTTTTCCCGCGAATTCAAAACTGTTTTGTCACAAACCCTCTTCAGGGGGCCTTACGTCGATTTTCATTTTTCGGTGGCATCATAGCGGCTTGACCACATTCACACCCGTACTTGGGCCGGTTCCTGGAAGGAGGAATAAATTATACCAAGTATAACAGTTATTCCAGGGATAAATCTGCTATTCTAACAGAACAGAATTTATTCCGGAAATAAAGGTATTCCTGGAATAAGGCACATTTATCCCTGGAATAGAGTTATTACACCCTTCAGGAACCGGCCCAAGGTGTGAAAACGTGTAAAATCTTTTCTTCCCGAAATCTCCGGTTTATTTTTCCAGGAATAGCTTCTCTTCAAATGAATTTATGGGGTATATAGATTTGACGGATTTTTACGAAATTTGGCCAAAATGATCGTCGGATATTGGTGCACGAAAGTGTGTAGGGCTTTTAAAAAATTCGAAATATTTTTACTTTGACGAGTCTCTGCGTGTCGCGAAACGGAAAATTTTCTATGGGTCAACTTCAAAGTTTATTTATTACCTTTTTCGGTGATATATAGTTTGCTGGAGTTTTAACGAAAATGACGCGCTTACGAAAGATTTTCCGGAAGGCATCCCAACAGGTTTGCAGCAATCTTAATGGATCAAGAAAGGACAAAATGCCTGTATCTTACCATTTAGGTTGAAAAAATAACATAAGTATGTCATGTACAACAAAATATTTATGTACTTTCCATTAC
>OX421449.1:46804004-46806504 GCA_949126865.1 Montipora capitata | reverse complement strand
TGGAATGTTATGGAAGCGTGGTGTTTTGGGACTTACAGGTAGAATGTGGAGACACCGCTGGTTTACAGCAAGTAACGACGGCAGGCTCTATTATTACAATGCTATTCCCAGAGGGTAGGTAAAACAAAATGTGTTCCATTGTTAACAGCGATTAAGGTGGCTCCCCAGAGTTTTTGCGAATACCTTTACTACAAGGCACGAGTTTCAAAAAGAAACCTAATTAATTTCTCTTGAAGTTTTCCCTATAGAGATTTACCAGTATGGGTACCGATATAATAAGGCTTATTTTTTTGGTGTCAATTTTTGGATTATGGCCAACATCACATCGAATGACAGGGAGATATATTCTTTGTTTTGACCTAAATTTCTTAATATTTATACTTTTCTTCGGTGAAATTTTTTTATTCTTTGCAACATTATGGAAATTATATTGCCTGACATTTTGAAGTGGCAAAAAGTCAATGTCGTTTAGACGGTTTTGCCAATATTCTGTAATTTGTTATTTTTCTAAATATATTCGATTAGCTAATACAGATTTGAACAAATTTTGAGCATTCGATAGGAACTGTATGTGGTTAGAACTGAGCCAATTAAAAAAAAATTACCGAAGTGAACACTAGAAAATTAGCGGTTAATATTACAGATTTGGCCACGCTGACGTCACAAATATCAGAAAAACACGCGCGATTCAGGCTTTACGCGCCATACGCTTGCCCAGCTTGCGCTCGGTCGTAAAACTCTAGGGAGCCTTTTTAAACGTAACTAATAATAATAATAATAATAATAATAATAATAATAATAATAATAATGATGATGACGATGATTATGATTTTAAAAGCTCATAGATAATAATTTTTTGCCTGAGACTTTTGAGTATAATAAATCATATTGGGACTCACTAGAAAACTAATGAGGTGTGAAGAGATTGTTTTTACTCGTGCCGGATTAGCAAAAAAGGTTTGTCTTCCGTTCTTCTTCGTGTTTTCGCTTACCAGTTTTGTGAATGGACGCGTTAGATCTGGTTACCGTGTGAGGCACGCATTCATTGCTGGAAAATCTGACACCGAGACAAGTATAGGCTACAAGTAATCCCTTATCTTTTGAAATGCGTGTTTTCCAGAAAAAAAACCTATTCACGTTATTGTTTCTCACCCACCCCTTCCCCCCAACCACCATGCCCGTTGGCCTTATCTCCTTCCCCTCCACACCTAAAACATAAAATGTAGTCTGAAGTAAGAAAAAAAAAACCACACACACACCCTTACCGAAAGAGTAAAGAGTCACCTGTGCTGTAGTTTGCAGCTTCACACTCATCCCAGAGTTGGGTGGAGGCTGGGCGAAGAACTACCACCTGTCCCCAGAGCCTGTGTTGGTCACGGAAATCTCTTAAGAAGCATGATGCGTCCTTTGATTGCAAGAATGATGACTATGATGATGATGATGATGTCACTCTCGTTGGTATCCCATCGTTTTTCCTTAGATTCATTGACATAAAAAATATCACCGAAATTCAAGACTGGCCTCCTTCCGAAGGATACTGTAAGAAGTCGTGTTTCAATGTGGTGACACCCAAGAGAACTTTCGAGATTAGAGCAAAGGATGAAGAGGAAAAGAAAAGGTATAAGGCGTTTCCCTTCATAAGACAACTCCCTGTCTCTCTGCTTCTGTTTATTTATCGATTTATCCATCCAATTAGCCATCATTCCATCCATCAACAACAACAACAACAACAACAACACGCTTTATCTTCCCCATTTAGCTACCTCACAGACAATTAATTCATTTATTTATAAAAAGAGAAAAGGGACTGGCTACCTGAAATAAGCATAGAGTCAAAGAGGGCAAGCAGCCAGTTAAACAAAACCGATAATACTAGTTTAGGTCGGTACAAAAACACAGACAAACACACGTACACATAACACGCAGTGAGCAAAAATAAAATTATACAAAGAAGAAATATTATAAGATAAGAGGAAAGTAGAATTAAAAATAGTACATGAAGTAAGCAAATGGTATCCATCAGTTCGTCCTTACTGTCTGTCTGTCGTGGGGAGGGAGAGAGGGGGGGGGGGTGGCAGGGGGTCAAAATCTCCTGCATCCCGTCCCCTGTTTTCCCACCTCCGGTACCTTTTCCTCCGAGCTCCCGCATGTTTTCGCGTTTCTCCCACCACTAATAAATTATTTATCTCTCCCACCTTCTTAGAGCTCCCACTTCCCGCCCTCTACTCTCCCGCTCTCCTACCCACCCGTATTCCTCCTGCCCCGTGTCACTCCCTTCCCTCTCAGTTTCCGTTTGTCTCTGTCTGTCTGTCTGTCTGTCTGTCGTTCTGTCTGACTCTTGAGTATGTAACTCTGTAAAACTAAATGCTGCTTAAACCTCAAGTCTTGCTGATCTTTCTTACAGGTGGCTCAACGCTCTTGATCATCTTCGGTACTGGACGAAGGAAGAAGCATCTTTCAACGAAGGCAAAAATATACCTAAAAATCACTAGAACTTACT
>OX421449.1:46784004-46799004 GCA_949126865.1 Montipora capitata | reverse complement strand
CACACCGTTTTTGTGATATTCTATAAGGTCTTTATTCTCACCACTAGAGTCCCGCCATTTTTGGAGCTGCTAAATGGAGTAAGACTGCGGGCCTTACGAGTCTGCTCAACAAAAGGTGTTCAATGAGGAGACTGGGAGAGACATTATAGGATACTCCTGAGGACATGTATTAAACGTTTTACAATCAAATCGCAAAAAAAGTACTTAAGATAACTATTTTTTCCCCTTGTTTTCAGAATTTCATGATAAATCGGGAGAATCTGATAAAAATCGAGAAAGCGGGAAGGAACACGTCAAATCGGGAGGGTTGGAATCTCTGGACCTGTCCCTGTTTGATGGAGTCACATTTCGACTTCTAACTAATGCGACCCTTTACTACTTCTGGTCTTTTCTAGAATAAGAAAAATAATCTAAGATTTGTATGTTTGTGCGCCTCGGTTCGCTTTCGTTCGCTGTAGATGACTGTTTTCTACTGAAAATTCGATTATTAGTCTCCTGAGGTCTCCTGAGTTAATGGCCTGTCGTTGAATTCACCAGGACGTATTATTTGTGTGTGTTGTTTTTCCTTATTTCGTGCACCAGTCACGCACGGGTTAGTCCGTTGTATTCATGTATGCAGCGTCTGTGCACGAAAGCCAAAATAATGGTCAATATTCCGACTATTCCCGCTCTAACGAACAATAGTTGGTTCATGCACTTCACATAAAAGGAAGAAAAATTCACCTAGCCCTACGTCAGAGCAATTTTTCTGAGGTTGTCTGTCGGGCATACGCGACAAAAGATGACGTAATGTCTTATCTTATTTGTTCAAAAACCATTAGTGGTCTATTTTATGACTTTTATCGATCCATATTATTTTAAATCCATGTCCAATCAAAACCTAATCAAAGCTGTTCGAAAACAATACGTACATTTTTAAAACAATAAAATGGTCGGAAATTCATCACGCAAAACACAGTGGTTCACGAATAACGTTAGTTCGAATCATGTTAGTTCAATTCAGTTCATTTCTGGTGTAGCTAGACCCTTTGGTGTTAACCTCAGTCAGTCATTGGGGCTTTATTTCTATCGACACTCGTGCTCACCTACAATCAAACTTAGCTTGGACTGAGTCAAAATATCATCGGTGTGTGTACAAACCAAAGTGAGAAAAGTTTTCCTGTTTTCCTTTTACCGTTTCCCGTATCGATTTCACCATTAGAGACCCATTAGAAAGGTTTTCACTTAGTTTTGGTATTCATTTGCAATATCGTTATCCTTTTTGTTTATGCAAGGAATCCATTTAGTTTTTTCATCACAAGCTACAGTAATTTATTTAAGTTCATAATCGCCCCCAGGAGGGGGGGGGGGGTGGAGGGAACCCCATTTAAAAAGGACGGGGGTGCTCGTCGTACCTTTTAGGGGTTAAAAAAGCGGTTTTGGTACCTCTTAGGGTGTTCAGCCTTAAAAGGTCCACAGCGGGAGCTTAATTTAGTGGTACCTTTTAGGGTATTGAGCCGAAAAAGTTTGACAGGAGACATTTGACAATTAACTTATTTTTAATTTTGTCTAATTAAAACCCATAATTTGGCGCCTCTTAAGGGTGAAAAAAATTTCATGCCACGCCCACCAGACATGATCTTGGTACCTGTTCGGGGTTCTTTTCAAATTTTCCGACGAGCACCCCCGTCCTTTTTGTATGGGAGTCCCCCCTTGATTAATCGCTACTCTCGAGCATGAGTATGCTGACTGCTTGATAGAGCGATTTTCAATCGAGTGTCGTAAAACCAAAACCAAAGTAATTACTTTGGCCAATCAAAAGGGACGGAGACAATCCAGTAAACCAATCAAAATTCGAAGTAATTACACGTAGCCGACACAAAACGCGGGCAAATGTGCACGCGCGAGCCATGATTGGTTTTGATTGGTTGAAAAAGTGGCGCGAGTGAAGTAATCCTAAACCACAGTATTAATCTAATTACTTTCGACACTCAATTGAAAACCACTCTACCAGTAGTTTTATCGTCGTATTACTTTCCTCGCGATTTAAGGCTTATTTAGTGTATTTTCTAGTGGGATTTAGTTCTCTTTCGCTTATTTGGAAATGTCTCTTATGTAATTTAGCTAAATAAGTTCTCGTTTGATTTTATCGCTTTCAGTTCGAACAGACAACTAGCGACTCCGTATCAACCTTTGACTTGTCAATCGATTCCGTCGATTTCTTCTATCTCCTGGTATCGAGTTGTGACCTTCATGCTAGGAACATTGATCTGTGCTTCAAAAATCTGTTCACTTACGCACCAGGATAAGTGATTTACTTGGATTTTCGTTTTGGTATTCCGTTTTGGTATTCCGTCCTTGTAAACTACGACCTCTGCCTTTACAGCCTTTACAAGCGTTTCTAACATAGCAATCGTGACAATCGTCGTACGAATATAACATATTTAAGGCGTACGTAATGGACGACTTGTCTGTACACTTAAATCTTTTCCCAATGCAGAGTTTATAAGGCCTTCTGAATAATACAGAATTCGATTCCTTTCGTTCCCTGAATCGGTTATAATGTTGAACGTGTAGTCTGCGCTTTAATTCACATTAGCAAAAAATGTGAAAGCTTTTATAACTATTGTTTCCACCAATTTCATGTTTTGCTGTACACTAGTTGCATCAAAGGGGAAAGACTCGAACCTACAACCTCCGTACACTGGTTGGATGCTCTAACTATTCAGCGAAAAGAAGGTCCCTTAATTATCTGGGTTCTTATTCGACAAAGTGTCTTGGTGGGCTGAGAGGTTGGGAATGTCTCGTGCCTCAACATGCAAATGCAACTATAGATCGTTCAGTATTCCTGCACTTCTGTGGCCTTCTTCGCAGCCGTTTTTAGGCTCCGTTAAAAACGGCTGCGAAGGAGGCTAGCATTTCTGGCGCTTCGTTCCGGCAGAGCGATCGTTCATGCCACGGTGGGTATAGCCTGAGTACATCCGCCGTCTCTCTCCCCGATTTTTTCCAGGGGAGGAGGCGGATGTACACAGGCTACGGTGGGTAATGCCATAGTGGTTCATCGTAGTCATTCCATCGTGGTTCATGTCACGGTGGTTGATGCTATGGTGGTTCATGCCATCGTGGCTCATGTTGCGGTGGTTCATGCTATGGTGGTTCATGCTGCCATCGTGGTTCATGCCATCGTGGCTCATGTCACGGTGGTTCATGCAATCGTGGTTGATGCTGCCATCGTGGCTCATGTCATGGTGGTTCATGCTGCCATAGTGGTTCATGCCATCGTGGTTCATGTCACGGTGGTTGATGCCATCGTGGCTCATGTCATGGTGGTTCATGCTGCCATCGTGGTTCATGCCATGGTGGCTAGTGTCATGGTGGTTCATACTGCCATAGTGGTTCATACTGCCATCATGGTTCATGCCGTCGTCGCTCATGTCACGGTGGTTTATGCCATCGTGGTTCAAGCTATGGTAGTTCATGCAAGCGTGGTTCATGCCATCGTGGTTCATGTCACGGTGGTTCATGCAATCGTGGTTCATGCCATCGTGGTTGAACGCTCCAAACCCTGCAAAAATGGCCCATGATATTTTCTGTTCCTGAGGCCCAATTATACACGAAATTCTGCTTGCAGAATGTGTAAAGGCCTAACAACAAGAGCATAGGACAATGAACCGTTCATTCTCTATGTTTAATCGATCGTACCAACCGAGCAGTTATACGATAGTTTGCCCATATTGTACAATGTTGGCATGCGTAGCGGCAAGCGCTAAAAGGGTAGGGAAAGAGCGCTGAATGGAGAAAGATCGAGTGCTGAAATAGTCCCCGCAGGGTCCCCCGCAGGCTATTCTTTGTTTGCACCTGACGTCACAGCGGCCATCAGGGTGAAAAGTCTTTCATCTACATTTTTGTATTGTTTTGGCGCCAGCACGGTCGTCTTATCTCGTGAGTGCAATCAAAGAATACGCGAAAGACGTGATACATTTCGAAGTGGAGTTTCCGTTGACATTTTCGCAATCGTTGCTTAGATTCCTGGGTGTTCTATAACTTAAATTTTGGATATTTCACTTTGTTCCACTTCAGCAGCATCCCTACAAGCACAAGATGTTTTGGTTTCAGAAAACAAGCGTGTTTTGACCATGTAAGGAAAGGTGCCATGCTGGCATTTCCTGACGGTCAGCTTCGTTAAAAAACAAAATTATGAAATTTTGGCTGACTTTGTTTGTAATAGATAAACGTTTTTGGTAAAATGTTTTGACATTTTTGGACGGCAGAAGTTGTTCCATCGAGTTTGCACGAGTGAAACTTAAGATAAGTTGCCCTCATAGCGACAAAAATAAAAGACCAAAACCGGATACCACTTTAACGTTTTTTTCTTGCGTTTGCAACAAAGACTTTAAATTATGGGCGATGTTTTACTAAATTTGACTCTCGGGTCTCGAGTCTTTACAGAGTAAACTGAAGTCTTTGTTATTTTTCTTATTTGATACCTTGAAGCAGGCCGAGACATTGTTCCATCTTCCAAGCAAGAGTACTTACGATTTATTTTCCTTTTCACGTGAAAGTCATGTTACTACTGTTACTTGGTCCTAGTACTAAGACTAAATCTAACGTCGTTTATATTCACTATATCTTCTCGAGAAAGCGCCACATCTGAAAGGGAAGATATACGATTAAGCACCGCCCCCCGGAATAAGCCCTGCATCTGAGAATGCCACTTTAAAATACGTGCCGATTTTTGTCACCAAAACCATATAGTAACTTGAAATTACATTTTCAAGGTGACAATTTTTCTGTTCTTCTTCTTCTTCCTCTTCTTCTTTTCCCTGTATTTTTTCGGGGGAAAAGTGATAAATTTTAATTAATCACTACATATGAATCACCAAAAATTTGATAAGCGCCCAGAGAAAAGCGCCAGGGCGATTAATCAAGCAAGTACGTGCCAAACTGATAACCCGGCACTGGCAATTTTACAAACATTTTCTCCTTGCATATAAACGTGCATTCCTATTTATTTCAAAATGAATTTACCTTTCTTGGGCAAGTGCGACTGATTTGACTTTGACAAAGAGTTTCAAGCAATTTGAAGGTTGAATCCAGGATAAAAGTGTCGGATGGACAGAAAATGAACTTTGGAGTGGTTAGAGTTATTGACAAAGGAAAACTTTCAACAAAATTGATGGATCTTTCTAGTGGAGTGGCCGGCTTGTGCAATTAGCGAGGGCAAGTTCACTAGACACTGATTTAACAAGACGGTCGCGAACGAAACCCTCCATTACTTTTGCAAGTGTACATGTTAATGCAATTGGTCTGAGATCACTTTCAATCGATGTGGGTGGCAACACTTTAGGGCACGGACTGACTATCATAATCTTATTCTTAATCCTTTTATTATTGGTAATTATAAAGTTATTGAGAGAGTGTCAACCTATAAATTACTTGGTGTAATGAAACTCCCATGTTGACTATATCACAAAACTTAAGGTTGTATTCTCTTAGAGTTCTTAAACGTAGTGGAGCTTCTATGAGTGCATTAGTTAAGGTTTACCTATCTATTATCAGGCCTGTACTTGAGTACGCAATGCCCGTTTGGCAAAACATCCTTCAGGTGGGCTCTACGTATTATTTTGCCAACGAAAACATATCAGGAAGCCCTGGTTGCGTCAGGCCTGACTACTTTAGAGGTTAGAAGGTCACATATATGCTAAGCCTATGTTCAGTCGCTCAGGATTCTAGGATATCCTATTGGGTTTTAATTTATTACCCATGAAGGCTTCGATTCGACATAATTACAACCTTGGACCTGGTTTAGCTGTTAATAAATTAGTATTGGAAGCCGATACAGATGCAGGACGCAGAGAGCGCAAGATTTTGTTATCTTTAAATTTTAAATCTTAAGGATTATAGTTATCTAAGCTGTCACAGTTTTATCGCTTGTGTAATAAGTGGTCCCTTTCTATGATTTGTATATTTTAGCTCTGTAATTCAGCTATTCTGCTGCAATGAGTTTTAATAAACGGTCTATTAGTATTATTATTATTATATTATGAGCTAAAAACTCAGAAGGCAATAAAAGCTTTCAAAATTCATTCATTTGAAAAAGAATATTCTGTTGAATCAGTTTGAAAAGCAGTGAGTGGTTACATAGTAGTCACATGACCGAAGAGCAGTGATGTGAATTTTCTAAAGTTGATTTATCCGTATCGCGGAATGAACATTTTTGCTTAAAATTTATGAAACCAAAGGAAGTCGAAGTGCTTTGAGTTGACACAAAGAAGGTTCTAGTTACTCAATCAACACTCATGGAATTCAAAATAATCTTGTCAATCATTCTCTAGCTTCAGACCCGAATCAGCGTCGTTACAGCCACGGACTGATAGCGCCTTGATAAAAGCTGGCTCTTGTCTTGCACAAATCCGGGGGGCACTTGAGGTTGTGCAGATATGTGTTATTATCGACTTACTCAAATGTGTGGGGAAACGGGGAAAAGACATCAGTTTAAAAATGACCTGTAAATATTGTGCGATATATACCAAGACAGTTTTCCTGGACTGTTAACGGTTGTTATAAAATGTGGCATTGATGTGCATGGTAATATGAATATTTTTTCTGGTTAAAATTGTTTTCAGCGTCATACCCAATTCGCGAGGGTCGGTCCCCTGCTTAATAAGACACAGACCCCTCCGATCAAAGCTAAACTTAAAAGAATTGAAGGTGAAAACAAATGCTGCTTTTGTTCCTGCATAGCTGCACGTAGGGGTCTTCAGCGTCACTATATAAAGCGTTTTTCCTCTTCCTTTGAGATAACTGACGATTTGCGGTCCAGGCCTTTGCAACGTGCAACCCAGAAATCATGGATGCCCGCTTCATCTGCAGTTTGTCAGTGGTTCTTAGTCTTCTCAGCACAGGTAATTGACGAACCTTTTGATTTGCCTTAAAACAACATTGATTTATTTCAATAGAGAATAGAGAAGCTAAATTCTTTTCAAGGAACGTTCGATGGCGAGGGAACAGGGTAGCAGCACTCAGTGGCAAGCTCTTTGATAAACAATGACTTTTCTTGTTAAACATATATTTAATGAAACAGCGATCTCGGGTCAGGAATTTCCTTCGGTTTCATCTTGTCTTTTCGCTACTACAATAATCTTCTATCTTCATCAACCGTCAATTAAGAAATCGACCAATCATTTTAGTCCCTTTCCATCCTCGGCGACCGGTTCCTCCAGCATAAGCTTATGGCCTTGCTGACCATGGGGTCATTCGCTCGAGATTACTTTATCAAATGACACACTTTCTTTTGGTATTTGTACCAAATACATTTTCCAGCATGCAGTTGAGGTTTTTGTTCCGGGCAAAGCCATTCAATTTGAGAGGTTTTTCCCGCGTGTCAATCGCTATTTACCCATCACTTTGAGTTTACTTAGCTGCGCATGGCGATTGGCTTAAACAAGTAACGCGTTAAATCGTCCACCAATAAGAAGCGAAGGCAAAACCAATATCTTGCACGCCCGCGTTTTCCCGCGCAAGGACACCGGCTTTATGTTGTTACGTTGGGCTATGATTAGCTGATTCGATACAGTGCGTTACTTGTAACTGGCTACAGAAATAACTGAAAGCTGCTATAAAACTAGTTCCACGCAGCCGTCACATAACGCGTGATTACATAAAACAAAGGAAAACAAACAAAAAAAAAAAGACAACTAAAAAATCTTCCTTCGACCACCAGGGATCACGTAGTCTTATATTTCTGAACATGACCAGCGACAAAATTTCTATAACTTTATCTCATTCTCTTGAGTGACACTTATTTGGGCTTCTGTACTCATACCATGATAGGTAATTTAAGAAGGAAAAGAACACTTAATCTGAAACGGTAAAAACAGTAAATTAATCTCGCAGAAACAAGGAGGTCAGGAAGCTTATGTCTGCCGTCACTGTCAGCTGTGCCGCTACTTAAGGTTGTACAAAATGTCTGTAGACAACACATGGCAAGAAAATAGCTGATTAGCTCAGCAGGAAGGAAGCGTATTTCCTCGATAAAGGGAAATAAGACAAAGAAATCTGCAAAGCTCCTAGTAGTTCCCAATTCCAAATCTGTTGAATAATGCAATTACCCACAATTCGAAAACTCGTTTAGCAAGTCACTGCATTTTGGAAAAATTACACTCCAACTACTTTTCTAATTGTGCTTGCCACATCGGCTTATTCGTTAGTTATGATAGGCTCATCGTCCCTTTCTAAAACGAACTAAGATTCTGACCTTTTTAGCAGCTATTAAGGCAGCGCACGAGTGACACTAGTTGATCACATGGGTTCCACTTTGACCGGACTAGGGGCCGTTTCTCGATTGTCCTTACAGTGCAAAGCCTTACCGTGGCCACCTAACAAAGTTTTTTAGAAATTATCCGCCAATCAGTTGTGTGCGAATTTGATTGACAGACACGCCTCCTTAAGTTGAACACCGTTGCATGGGTTGTTGAGTTGACGTATTTAGATGTAGTTGTCCAATGTGGAAGTTTGTTGGGTGCCTACGGTTAGGCGCGTTGCGCTGTAAAACTTCTCGGGCCCGAAAAGCCATTTCCGAAACCGCAATCCACTTATTTTGAAAAACTGGCCCCAGTTGTTCGAAAGGTGGATAGCGCGCTATCCACTGGATAACTCAATTGGTTTTGCTAGAGTTTATCCGGTGGATAGCGTTACCCACCCTTTGAATTACTGAGGCCAGGTCTTTAAACATGTTTTCAAACAAACGGAAAGCAAAATGATGACCTTTGATGGCCTAAGAGCAGCTCTTTGTTTTTTAAAAATACCGAAACGAGCTCCAGTGCCCTAGGCCGTGAAGGAACAAAGAAAAAGTCATTCCAAAGGCAGGCTTGCTTTCAAGCGAGATCTACAAAGACTTAAATGAAAAGCTCGGTTGGCAGAACAGATTGCAGCGCAAGTCTCGAGTCTGGTTGCTCATCAGGCTTCTTAAATAATCGTTTTGAGATTACAGTCGGAAAGGAAGGGTCTTGAGGAAACGTTTCATTCTAATCATTTCCGTTCCCTAGAATAAGCCAATGAACGCTTTTCTCCCATTGATAGGAGACAAAAAGACCTTATGTAACTAAAGCTGAGTCCTTTCTGCTTTCCAGGCCTCTCTCTGAAGTGCTACACGTGTTACTCGCAAAAGTCTTGGACCGACTGTCATAGAAGCAGCAATGGCACAGTCCTCAAATGTCCACCCGGTTTCAACACTTGCATGGCAGTTCACCGCGAGACAACTAATTCAACTAAGACGATTACAAACGAATATGCTAAAACATGTTTCTCAAGTGACATGTGCACAATATCCAAATGCAAACAAAGCAATCCGCAGCAAAGCGTTCTTTGCAAATATTTACACTGCTGTTCAACCTCACGATGTAACACAGGGTGAGCACATCTTGCAATGACTCAATATAGTTCCCGCTCAAATTTTGAGGACCTGGGAACGAAGTGCAATACACAGTTCTTTTGTTCATACGTCAAAAGTATGCATAACTCACGCAGATATCGTTCCTTGCCAAAGAGGATCCGATATAAAATAAATTCATCAATAGCATCAGCTATCCATATCAAAGACAGTTTTGTCAGCAGATTTACAGGATAGATCTTTTTACAGTTATGTGCTTACTTGCCTGGTGCCGGGATAAGACACATTTATCCCTGGGTCGGAATAGAGTTATTGCACCTTCCAGGAACCGGCCCCAGACCTTTTAAATGAAAGGGAAGTTGGGGTTGACCTTGTGATGAAACAGACCTCCCTGATTTTCTCATGTTAATGATGTTATTCTCATGCTAATAATTAGCTGGAATTTACATAAGAAAAGCAATGAGGTTTCTATCAAACCATAGATAAACTCTAGCCTCAATTTCATTCATAGGCCAGGTAACTAAGCACACAACTGTAAAATGGTCTATTAAGAAAAAAAAATCTTTCAAAAGAAAAGTGGGAGAAAGGAAAATCGTGCATAAGTAACCTCGGGAAAAAATTCAACTGAGGGATGCTGTGCTATCGGCATTTGTACAAAGACTGATTTCAAAGACTTATTTCAAATACCGATACCTAAAAATCATACTCAAAAGAAAATCCCCCAGCCTCCCCCACACAGTATATTTATTCCAAAGAATGAATTTGCTGAGCATAACTGAACTCTAATGGTAATTTTTTCAAAACTTCAAGGACGTCGGTCTTTAGAACACCAAAAATACTGGGGACAAAGAACACATTGTAGGTTTTACAGATCGAGTTTTGGTCCCGAAAATATCCTGCCTGGCAAGGTACCAGAGAGAAGCTAATGGCTTGTGAGGCCTTAATTTAATGGGTTAATTGGAAGATAATCGAGACTAATGAAGATTTATAAACGGATTCTCCCTTTATTTTAAATGGAAAAGCATATGATATTCAAATTCAAAACGTTGATTTTAATATTACATGCATTTTTTTTTTAGGCCATATCCATTGATCAAGAAAAGACATGTGCGAAAGTGAAAGAATCGACGACTTTATTGAATACGACCGGAATCAATTTAATTTATCTCCTTTTACAACATTTTATTGCGATCGGTATTACTAAAAAATAGCTTTAGGTCAATTTGTTATAATACACGTATATTGAACTGAAAATCAAGAAAACTGTCATGTGAATTTGAAGTTTGGTGTAGCCTGTTTGAAAATTTATCAGTAGCCTTGCAAAATAGCTTTATGGTCTAAATTGTGCAACTGAATATTGAAAAAAAACATAATAAAAGCTTAAACTTCTCTACAACGCACTTGCTGCACCAGGCATGATCACGTACAGCAAAAAGGGCCAACGTCAAAATTTGCCAGATTTCCGTGTTCACTTGTAAGTTAAATGAAGTTTTTATTCCTCAGGTTTGCATGCTGCATTGCCGCAAAGAAAAGTCGAAAACAACAAAACACGGTTGGTGTCATCTCTGTTTTGTTCTTGTTGGCGACGCCTTTTCCTTCGAAGTTTCGTCAGCTTGCTGCTTTTCTTTTCCCCGATGCCTTCTTCTGTGACGTGCTCTGAAAGAAGAACATGCCGTTTAAGGACGGTGCCTACTATTGTTATTGCGCATACGTTCTGCGCATCTCGAGAAACTCGGGTTTCCTATGGGTGATGCTTAATAATAATACAGCGATATTTTCGCGCGGTTTAACTAAGCGGAGAAAGCAGAGCTTAGCAAGTGCTCTTGGTATCCAAAAAGAAAATTGGGGGTAACCGTGCATTTTTCAAAGATAATTATGCGTCAACTTGGAAAAGAACGCCATACAATGCTTTGTATTTTAAAGCTTCTTTCAAAAATTGTTGATTAATTATCTTTGAAAAATGCGTGGTTACCCCCAATTTCCTTTTCGGATTTCAATAACACTTATACCTTTCCCGCATATTCATAAACCGCGAAAAAATACCTTTGAATTAAAAGGCACCGTCCTTAACGTTTGTGAGTCACTAGCTATGAAAGCTTAAACCCAAGAAACCCAGGGAGACCAGAGTTTGCGCGACGATGACTATGGCAACGCCATGGGGCCTTGGACTAATGGAGCAAAATATGTAAACAAAGATTCTCCTATTGCAATCATGGTTCATGATTCATGATTGCAATTATGATTCCAAGTCGTTCGGAATGGCGTATCAGTTCCAAGGGCAAATTCAGAAAATTTATCTTGGATTGTTAAGGCCGGAACACAATAGGCGACAAGTCGCAGCGACAGGTCTCTGCGACAAGTTGCTCCGCGTGTACTACTTGCAAAACAAGTCGCTGCGACACCACCTCTGTTCGGTGCACACGCAATGATCTCGTATGAGGGAAAATGGGAACTAGTTTGCTAATTCAATATGGCAGACCATATGACGCTCTATCATTGGTTCATTTATATTTTGTCGCAGCGACTTGTTGCAGAAGGGTACACACGGTGCGACAACGCTTTTCATAAAATTAACCGTGTCACACAAGGCGAATTTTTGCGACGACTTGTCCCCGCGACGTGAGGCAGCCGCACTTATCGCCTAGTGTGTCCCGGCCTTTAAGCTCCTCTACATATCCTAAGTGAATAGTGCGCGTTTATAAACCCTTCTCTTCCGTAATTGCTCGGGTAGACGCCGTCATCACTTAATTGAGTTCCCTAACAAGAGTCACCGCGCGAACTCCGGCAAAAGTTCATTGCTTATGATAAATCAATAACACTTATCAAACAGTTTTATAATGGTTACAAAGCTCGGGAAGTTCTTACGTTGTGTTGAGTTTATTCTCCACATCGCTGTTATCTTCTGGTCCGGATACAACCCTAAGATCACCTGACTTGGTTATAACCGCTGTCATCTGGGAATCAAAGCGAAAATTCGCCGGGTTTGAATTAACAAATTGATGTCAGTTTTTCATGCGTCTGTCCTGTTATTGATCATGAATTTCGTCATAACATTGTCAACGTAGCTGTGGATCCACGAGGCGATAGCCGAGTGGATCCACAGGTCACCCACAGGTGTCCAGCAAACACAGGTCACCCACAGGTGTCCAGCAAACACATAGTAGCAGTTTAAAATTTTCTGGATGCTGGGCAATTTGTGACTTTGGGGACTTACCAGCGAAGACCAATATTACGATTGCCTCTAACCTGTTTGTTGATCTTTGGTTCTTGCCTGGCAGAGTTTCCTGCCGTTTCCTCGGTAGTTTCTTTCAAGTCAGCCTCGGATCCCAGCTCCTCTACAAGAATTGTGAAGCCAAAGATGTTTATGATCATCTTGGTGTTACAAAGCGCTTTTTATTTGAGTGCAGCATGTCGAAAAACGGGACGGACAAAGAAGGTGGTGGAAGTGTCATGCAACTAGAAGTCTAGTGGGTTAACATGAGCAGGATGCTTTACCATGAAGGGTGTCAGGAGACAAATGACACTCACAATCTCTTTATGCTATTCACGATCAATTGATGTATTGCTGCTACAAACCGTACATCAATCTCCGATGTGGAGAATTTGGGTTATAAATGCGAGCGTTGCGTTGAGAAACGATATAGGCCAACCGACGAACTCAAAACAACAACAAAAAATCCGTCAACTTTCTGACGAGGAAGTCGATTCAATAAGGTGAAATAAGTTACTCTTATCGTCGACAGTAATTGAACAAAATCGGGCCGCCGTTTTCAAAAGGTTTCTGACGAACTCGCGCATGCGCTTAGGATGACTTAGTCTCTGTCACCAATGCTTTGCGATGCTTATCTTTAAGTGGCTGGCTTCATTTTTTTTTTGGCAAAAAAAAAAAACCGTTCAGAACATCGCCAATAAATTCATCGCCAATCGGAGCCAATTCCCTGACCCTTCGATTGTTCGCTCGCGTACAACAACAACAAATCCTACCTTGCTCCATGACTGTGACATAATTTGATGGGAAATAGCCTTGTGTCCCGTCAGCCAGTTCGCCCATCTGCCAGTTTTCATTGTCGATGTACAGCACCGTGATGACGTCACCTCGTTGAATGGTGAGCTCGTCCGCTCTGTTTGCCTCGTACGGATACATAGCGATAACCTGTTAAACAGGACAAAAACATTGGAATGAAGATGTGCCGCTGGATGGGGTCGTCGCATTTTCACGACAGAGTTCCCGACAGAGTTCCGAGTTACTAGAATGGGGTCGCCAGCCGGTTAACACCGAAGGGAAGATACGTGGTGTATTTTGTCATTTAGTGGTGGTTATCTATTGCATAAAATTATCTAAACACGGTAAAACCTTCAGGGTTAGGATTAGGGTTAGCGTTAGGGTTAAGTTAGGGTAATTGTATAATTACTGAACGTTTTATACCTTGTTTAAAAAATTTTGAAACAATATAGAAAAAGAGACACCAAGTACCTACCCACCGAAGAGACGCGCCCGCATTCATAACTGTTTCCGGCCGCAGCCTATAAAGGGATAGGGGCTCTGAGGCCAGCGGCATGTATCCAGCGAAAATTGACCAAGTAATGATCTACCAACTGAAAGTTCTTTCATTCATCATTCCTTTCACGGGAACACATGAGCCAAAAAATGTCAGCTGTAATCAGTGAAATTAAGCATGTACGATTTAATCCGTACCTTTTTCCTGGCTTGCGGTGTCTGTTGTAGAAGATGATTTGCTGGGGAATCCGAGAAGCTAAACGTTGGTTTAGCATCACCAAGCTGTGACACACTCTACAAAATACCAGAGATGAAATGAACACAAAATATTCTTTGACTTTAGACAAGTTTTGGACAGAGGTTCAGGTGCAGGGTGAAAAAAAAAAAAAAAAAAAAAAAAAAAAAAAACGGACTCGAGGTCCCTCCAGGAAAAAATAGAATTATAATTGACAGAGATTATAAACAAGGGTTGGGAGATGTGGCCAGCCTTTGATCGAGATAACTAGCCGACAAAATCTTTCCACGTATTGTAAAATGAGATGAATAGTGCGCGCATTTTGATTAGTTGTAAACGACGATCCATCAGAGAACTGGCGCGAGATGACGTCATGAAATAGAAACGGGCGCACAGATGACGACATCTGTTTCTTTGCTGTAAAAACCCAACATATTCAATGCTGTTAAGCATCCCATCCATACACCACAGTGACCCCATTTTGACGTTACCTGTGCTGACCTACGACAAAATGGAATCTACTTATTGAGTACATGTTTACAAAGACGGCATTTTCCGCTCCCTTTTTTCCCCTCCCTTGTCTTCCTTGTCTGTTACGTAAAACGTAATATACCATCAGTCAGCGGTTAACCTCGCTTAACCTTGAAGTTACCCAGAAGGCATTAAGCGTATATTATGAAAAAAAGACTGAATGACTATCATTCTAAAGGAGGCATCAACTCTAGCTTTTCAGGCGATTAGATTGAAAGATGTTCGGAGTGAGGAGGAAAAATGCAGAGAAATTAGGTACCATCACCAGTCTCTCATCGCTTTTCCCATTCTTCCGATGATTCGATCTGATCGCATATTACATCACATTAAGCGCAATCAAACAAAGACAATATAAAAAGACCAACA
>OX421449.1:46741504-46779004 GCA_949126865.1 Montipora capitata | reverse complement strand
AAAAAAATGTTGAGGTTGCGAGAAACTGTGGAGGTGAGGAACAGCATCTTGCAGTTGGCTGCTCAATGCCATTGGGCCAATTCCGAGTTGCTGTTTGTCTCGGCTTTGAAGTGAGTCTTGGTGCTCAAAAATGAAAGGGAAATACACAACTCAAAAATACACAACTCATTTCCATTTGAATGGTTGTGCCCCAGGACTCGCTTTGAAACCGAGGCATGCAACTCGGAAATGGGCTACGCTTTGACGAGTTTCTCGCCAAAATGTACCAACATATTATTGAATAAGGAGAAAACGTGGCCCAAGTATAGAACCATTTTCCAGTTACTTTGATATTCAGCAACGTCGGTTCTACCTCACTAGGTATACCCAAAATAGTCCTTATCGGAGTTCTCAGCGGTTTTGCCGCATAAACGAGGATAAGGGGTCATTTTGTATCGAATTGACCCTTAAGTCCCTTTTGCAAGCAGGTTTAAACAAAAGAAAATATGCCTGCAGACTCAACTCCAATAAGGTCCATTCCGGAATTTCCTTTTCGCCAATTTTTGTGACGGTTATCCGCGGATGCAACTGAGGGCGTCAGAGGTCGCTATAAAAAGTCAACCGGTCTCTTTTCCTGAATCTAAAAACTAAACCGACTAAACTAAACTAAACTCTGCCTGTGAGCTGTTTTAAAAAGAAACTCAAAACGTTTCTTTAGGAAATCTTTTTATCATAGTAAGTTATTATTGTTTATGATTAACTATAAAATTCACACTTATGTCCAGGTTTGACCCTAATTAGATGCACGCCCAATTTTGACATCCAACACAAAGTGTCCCTTTAAGTCTAAGCATTTGCTACCTATTTTCAACAATAAGGTAGGGGTAAAGGTTAGCGTTATTTTTAGCTTTCGGTAAATGCAGCAGTTAATCTTCACTTAAAGAGCAGCATTTGGGGGACACTTTGTGACATAAATTGTCTGTATTCTGAGACACAAGTGATGTTGAAGTTGGCTAGAAGAGCAAGGGGACACTTCGTGACGCTTATTGAAATCCGCGTGCATCTAATTAGGGTCAAACCTGGACATATCTCAAAATTCATGTAAGGCGCATTTCCTCAGCTCAATGCACCTTACAGGAATTTCAAAGACGTAATTAATCATAAACAGTAATAACTTATATAACATATAGCAATGTATACATGTATATTATTACTAGATACGTTAAAATCACCCGAGTGGCTTAATTTTACTAAATTTTCAGGAAATCGGGTCAAGTGATAAGCGGTGTTTACTTAACATCGGGGTTTTCTCTTAAAAAGGTAACGGTGCGTCCCAGTCCACCTCATGTACGTAGTTT
Source organism: Montipora capitata (assembly GCA_949126865.1). Taxonomy (NCBI): domain Eukaryota; kingdom Metazoa; phylum Cnidaria; class Anthozoa; order Scleractinia; family Acroporidae; genus Montipora; species Montipora capitata. Next base: position 46,777,667 of record OX421449.1, on the reverse strand, counting down.
GTTTCACAACTTTAGCTGTGCTGCTTACCAGTAACTCGCAAAACCCAACACGGAAGGCATCGATTAGATTAAAAATTTCGAACGGGAGGGCAATACTCTTGTCCTCTTTCTCAAAGCTAAATGCTAACCCGAGTAAACGAACAAAGAGCTGTATTTATCAATGATGCTTTGAGCATACTCAAAAACAACTCCACCGGCACTCTTAACACAAGTCGAACTCCCGTTTTGACTAACCCGTCTTTTCAAGCATCCCCAAAGAGATTTATAACGGATAAATTATAATAACATTACTAATTTTGGCTTAAAAAAAGTGAGCATCTTACATGATTAACTCCGCAATTCTTCCTAAACAGAAACTAACAAACCTGAAGTTCATCTGTGGCAATTTTCTTCAACTTGGCCCAGTCATAAACATACCCTAGAAAAGGAAATCAAATCTAAAGTCAAATGGCAAGACTCGTTCTGATCACTCGTTGCATTTGTTCCTGGTTCACCTTCTCTGCTGCACTTGTAAATAGCCAGCTGGTTTGCCTCTTGCCAGTTGGGATTCTAACAAGTGTTGCTCTCAGTAGTCTGTTCTGGTCAAGTAAGTATGTATAGATGATGATGACGATGGTCTGATAACGATGATGATGATAATGAATCAAATCGGTCAAAGAACCCGAACGTGTTTTTTTTTTTTACCTCCAGTGCCTTTTCTCTTCCTTTTTGTGTCCACCTGGGGTTGAATAATCGAATTCCAGAGAATAATCACACCTATGCTGTCGGCTGAAAACATCTTGGCACCTATCATAAAAAAGAGCATCTATATTAACGGCCGACCGCCGGGTTAGTTCAGTTAGTTGAGCGTCGGACTACGTTAAATTACTGCTTGAGAAAGTGCTGGCTTTGTAATCACATTCGCAAATGATTGGACTTTCAAGTTTCAGTCTAGGATAAGGACGATAAACCGTGGGCCCCGTTTCACAACCCTTCAATGTTCAGAACCCTGTGCATGGGACGTACAAGAACCCACAGACTGTTCGCAAAAAGCAGCTAGGTTAAGGAGCTCCCGGTGTTGTGATGTGTCCTCTGTAGTATTTCATGGTTCGGAGGGTAAATGTTCGGAGCTTGGCTACACCTTGGTCACACTAACTCTCTAAGGGGTCGCGTCCACACAAACGTGTTTTCGAAAACCTCCAGATCCCTGCATGGAAACAGATAAAAAGATCTTCGTCCACACTAGCGTTTTCACATTGTATTCGGCCGTCCACACTAGAGACTTAAAACGGAGATCTAAAGATGCGTTTTTCTTACCAGGTTTTGTCTGCATCTTGGCGTGCGGGGAACTGAGTCATACAAAAAGAATATGACGTCACGCGTATTCGAAAACCTCCGTTTTCGACGTCCACACTAGAAAGATAGACCTCCGTTTTCAAAAGTCTCCACTTTCAAAAGCGTTTTCATTGACCTCCGTTTTCAATCATTTTAGTGTGCACAGTCATATATAAACGGAGGTTTTCGGAAACGGAGGTTTTTGAAAACGCATTAGTGTGGACTGGGCCTAAAACCCGAGGGTAAAGTACGATATGATATATGATATGATTTTAGAGCGGTCAATTCTGGTAAAATATGATACCTCTCGCTAACCACGGAACAAAGTAATGACCAATTATAATGGCTACGATGTCTGTTTGTTAAATACACTGTACTTAACTAATAACATGTTATCCAATTTCGTTCATGCCAAGGATTGTACAAAAATGAAATGAACACTCTTTTGTGGGATACAACTCAAGGTTTCCCTGGGTTACGCTTAGAGTCGGGATTACAGTTACCGCTAGGTTAGGGTTTGGGTTACTATTGAAGTGATCTTGAGAAAAATAAGAGGGACATTTTGCGACGTTTATCATGCAGCAGTGTTCCGGACAAAAAAGCGTGTGTAGGGTAAAAACCAGATTTAGCTGACAAAGATAGGGATAGACTTTTGACAATGTAAAAAAACCGGCTGATACCAGGGGCCGGTTCCTGAAAGGTGTAATAACTCGATTCCAGGGATAAATATGCCTTATTCCGGCACATTTATCCATGGAATAGAGTTATTACACCTTTCAGGACCCAGCACCAAGACTCCAGCTTTCTAAGATTCCTTAAGGTATCCTGCCTCCAAAACGTAGCTGGAACACTGGTACCTATTGTGCATAACATTTTTGTGCAAGCCTGAACATATTTTTTAAATTAGTAATTTTTTACCTTCCTCATCGAAGCAGATGCTGTTGATGAAGCCGGTATGTTCATTAATTTCCCGCAGAAGCTGTAAAAGATGACCAGGAGCAGACTAAGCAAGCCTGATGGATACTAATTTAAGCGTTAACCAGACCAAACCACCCCTCACGCTCTACACCCTAACTTCTACCCCACTCCCGGAATAGACTAACTGTTTGATAAAACCAAATGTTCGTGTTCCACTCTCCACCGACGAACCACTTTATTTCGAAAGTTACCCAGACCACTATTGTCGAGAGACAGCGGAAATACTTTAGAGTGAAAAGTTTTCCTCTCTATTTACCTTAATTACTTAAACAGCCTGAGTATCGGTTCGTGCGAAGTTAAACCCATGCCCTCCCGCACGATGGTCCGATGCCTACCCAACCCAGTGAGCCAACCGTACAGCGATGTCATTTCGTTCAGATCCTATCCCCCACAAGTCGTCTGTAACCCTAACAAACCTTATCCCTTAAGGTAAGGTAGGGTAAAGTCTGCTTACGAGCCTAGAAGGCCCATCAGGCCGGCGCTTATCTCCGGTTTCTGTAGCATGAAGCGACTAGGAGTATTTCTACTCCCCCCTGGATGGGATGCCAGTCCATCGCAGGGTTACCCCCAGCATTAAATTCGCCGGTACCCATTTATACACCTGGGTGGAGAGAGGCTCGACGCACGAAACGTCAGAGTATCGTTTCCGCTGTTCAATTTTGATTCAGATAAACTTTTTGCTAGGTTATACTTTCCCTTTAAAGTTCAATATGGCCAAACAATTCACTCACTTTGCCATTCAGCCCTTCACTTAGTTTGGTCCAGACCCTTAGGTAGTGATCATATCCCCCGGTCACGATAATATGAGGAGAGCCTGAATGATACTGCGCTGCATAAACAAAGCAAGGGTGGGGGTACAGCTTGATGGATGACGTCATCATCGTCTTTGTGTCCCAGGATCTGAAGTTGCAAAGGGTAAGACAATAAATTACTTGCAGGATAAGGCTGAGGTATTAGGGGGCGAAAGCAAGGAAGACCAAGGAGGGTACGAAGGCCTCATTTGAAAGTCCACTTTGGTCGTTAATAGAGGGATTTAGCATTAAATTTACGAGAAACGTCAGGCTGAAATTTACAAGTACTGTTTGCAAAAAGTCAGAGAAGCTTGTTTGGTTTCAGCTCAATTGATTTGCTTTGCGTTACTTTGTTGATTTCAGTTGGTTTTGTTCCTTTCCTTTCCTTTCCTTTCTCCACTGAAGGACGTTCGCGCGAAAATCTTCCCACATTGAAATTTGTTTCATTTCTTGCGTGAAGTTAGGTCATAAATTGCTTATTCTAAAAACGGCTGCCAATAGTGGAAGCTCCTGGATGTGTCAGGTACCCAACCCCCACTTAGCGGCGGAGTTGTGTAATATTTTTAATGTAACTGTACCTCACTGTGCCATCAGAGGACGCCGACAGAAGTTCCTGATCATTAGGCGACCAGCACAGATCATAGATGATGCTGAAATGTCCAGGAAGACGGGCACGCGCCTCATAAGATGGAACCTAACACGTATGAATAGAAACGTAGCGAGTAAAGAGATAAGGTAAATCAACACAAGTGTTTCTTGACAAAAGCTTTAGGCAATTAATTACCAAACTATTCCTTCATCAAACGTCAGCTTCAATGCTTATGTCCTACGCAGCCGTTCTTGGTGTGGTCACGCAACGCTTCTCCCTCCCTTGTGTGGTGGGGGGAGGGGGGGAAAGCGTTGCGTGACCCCACAAAGAACGGCTGCGTAGGAGACTACTTCAATGCCTGTTCAAACGTAATGTGCTTTACGATAAAACATTGTCGCTGAGGTGGCAAAACATTTCCCCCCTAGCTACCTAGGGCTTTGCTGTTTAAACATGTTCCAACATAGTTTCAAAAATATGTTAAAATTGAAATATCCTTTTCAGTGTCCTTCCTAATCTCCAGCTCCTTGTCTTTCCTCGTTTACCTCAGCTTTTTCGTCTGCTTTTAAGACTTTCAAAAACAATGCGACCTTCTAAAACATGCGTGGCTGAATACTGCATTCCACCATAAACTTGTTTTCACAACATCGACACCTTGAGAAAACATCGGTCCCCAAAATTATTTTACCATGTTTTCGCGCGCAAACATTTCCATTTGAATATTTTCTAACTGTTCCTTTGCAAGCAACTGGAGTTTAACGCTCATCCTGGTCTCACCTCATAAATAAGAATAGGAAAACTCTCCAAGTCTGCGCAACCGCAAGCCAAGTATCTGAAGATAGAAGTGAATAGAGGCGTTAAATGAAAACACCACATGATTTCGTCCACAAGTAATCTAGAGTGAGAAGTCAACTCCCTAAAACTCAGTCTAGCAGTAAAAAGAATAAGATGCTTTATGGGAACCGATACAGCTGCCAAAAGCCCCAAGGAGATGCACTATAATCTACGATTACTGCTAGTTATACATTCACACACACATACAAAACGATGCATACTTAATTGACCACTCCCCATTGGGGCTTTTCAGGGTCAATGAAACACAACGAAACAACGGAAGGGAACAACAACAACAACTGCTAAGAATCCCGACTTGCCGGAGGCAAACCAGTTGGCTATTTACAAGTGCGGCTGGGAAGTTGAACCAGCGACTACCAGGAACAAATTCAACACGTGATCAGAGCGAGGCTTGAATTCAGGAGCTCCGGATCTCGAGGCAAGCGCCCTAACCATACACTGGGCCACACTGCTTCCACATACTTTACTGACCAATCCCCACTGAGGAGTCAGGCCAATGAAACATTCAATGATACAACAAAACAGTAATTATCACTTTAAGAATCCCAACTGGACGGAGACAAACTAGATAGGTATTTACAAGTGAAGAAGAGACGTTATACAAGAGACTACTAGGATGAAATTCAAGAAGTGGCCAAAACGCGTCTTGAACCCGGATCTCTGGATCTCTAAGCAAGCGCCCTAATCATTAGGCCACACTGCTTGCCACTGCACCATCCCTGCACCCCAGACGACACGCAAAAAATCGGGCCAGACTACCCGACAAAATTCTAGCCTTAAATATCATCGTGTATTGAGAGAGGTTTTTTTCATTGTGCAGAAACTTTATATTTATTTCAACCGCACGTCGAAAGTAAAATATAGCTGTATGCCATACGAAGGGACATACCTGCCATTATGAGAAAACTTGAGGATGAAGCAGCCTCGTTTGCCTGTCAGCAGAGAAGCATTTTGTTTGTTGGGAATACGATTTACCTGCCACGTTAACGGAAATAGAAAAGAATCTAAGGGCTCGTTTTTTATCCACAATTCTGGAATAAGAATGGTTGGTACAGAATGCTAGGAATAATTCTGATTGTCTGCATAAAAAACGCCCGTCGAGATGCGCGGTCCTAGCACGAGTAAACATTGCGTAACAAATATGGCGGCCGACGAAGAGGCTGCCATTGCAGCCGCTATCGCAGCAATTTTCCTGGTAAATAAAGAGGAGGGAGAAAACAGGGAGACTGTTTTGGATTTGCCGAATGTTTTGGCAGTCCTATATACAAAAGAGAGGAGACACATCCCTCAAATCACGGGCCATGCAGACAATGTTGTCACTGAAAAAAACCTCGTACTTTTGGTACAATGAAATTGGAGGCAATGTTTCATTGTGTAAAAGTGTAATTTGATTTTTTCTCCGGTAGAGACGTAGTTGAATCCGCAGCACTCATCTCGCCGTGCGCCATCTTGGATTTTCATTCGAAACATTCTGTTCATTCTGCCCCTGGGAGCAGAATGGATAGAATGGCGTTCTCTGCATTCCGGAATAGGAATGCGGAATAGAAAAACGCACGCATTTGACATTCTGGTCATTCTGATTCCAGAATTGTGAATAAAACGCGCCCTAAGTATGGAATAAAAACCATATAAGTGTAGTCGATAACATCTTGGTAATGTATTAACACTACCAAGTCCTTCTACCCTGGCTACAATGGGCACTATGTACCAAAAATGAAGCAAGTTGCTCTTATTAACATAAAAATAAAAATATATTAATGACAGTGACCAGAATGCCAAAATCTCGTTAGCCTCGCTGTACTCTTCACAGTCTACTGAAAGACGGACCAATGCCCATCGGCAGACCACGCCTCAGATATAAGGATGTCCTAAAGAGAAATTTAAGGGACTTTCAAGAAGACCCTGCTACCTGGACATCTGGGTGTAATCATCGAGACACGGCGTGCAAGCCCCTGTCGTGGAATCACATGATCAGGGAGGCCAGAGGCAAATCTAGAAAAACTTAAAAGGCGGCGAAACTCCTCGGCATAGTCGGCAACGACTGAAGCTGGCCTACAGCCATTTTTTCTGAATGAGTTGATAAATACACTTCAGGTAATTAACATTTGCCGTAAAAGTGAATTTTCGTTCCTTTACCATACCTGACCAGGAAGTCTGCTCCAATTTGTTGGTTCGTTACTGCTTTTTGCATCCCTAAAAATGTGTTGGACAAAAATCTTAGACGGTTTTCTTTACGGCTTCAAGAAAAATTACATGTACTCTTGTCCACACAATTACCATGTCCTAGTGATGAGCATTCTTAACAGTGGTGAAAAGGCTACTCTCGCACGAAAGGGAGAAGCGGTCCTGGCACTTATCAGAACAATTTAAGCAATTGTCTCTTATAGACATCTGAAAAGTTCGAAAAACCTTAAATAACAATAACCACAACCAGGTTTTCTGAGCCCGCGTGACTGAGCACCCCCCAGCAAACCATTGTTTTAACGAAAACCGCTGGTCAGCAACCTGGTTCTGGTCATTGCGGAAGACCTTAGACAGCAATGACCAGAACCAGGTTGCTGACCAGCGGTTTTCGTTAAAACAATGGCTTGTTGGGGGTGCTCAGTCTCGCGGGCTCAGAAAACCTGGTTGAGGTCATTTTTATTATTTTAAGGTTTTTCGGTCATTTGCGGCTTCAACGGGATTCGAACCCATGACTTCTGCCATGCTCTGCCAACTGAGCGGCAATAAAGCCACACGCACGTGAAAACACGGCCATTGCTTAAAAGAGGAAAAATAATCGTGCTGCACGTGCTGCACACATTAGCACATACTTTTGCGGTACTCTGCATAACAATAGAGAGCTTTAGATTCTGGGACGAGGACGACTACGAGTTCGAGATTTTCTCATAGAACAACAGTGAGCACGCGCAAACCAGCGTCATTTTGGCGGGAAAAACGTGTTACCGTCGTCATTTCAGTACGACGTTTTGCAAAAATGTTGTCGTGTCAAAACAAGTCAAAAACAGGGTAGCAGTTTTGGCATTTTTCGATCAGCAAAAAGGCTCAGTTACCAGCAATAAGAATAACTGAGCAACCTACACTGCTAACAAAGAGTAAGACTAATCGTCCGGGTTATAAATCTTTTTCGACTAAAAACGTTCTCGTCCTTGTCCTAGAATCTAAAAGTCCAAATTTGATGTTTTCTCGACAACGTAAGGATACAAATGCGGACCTTTCATTTTCTGTTTTTACTCTGAAACAGCTCGCGCCCATCTATTTTTAGGATACTTTGCCCACGTTGTACGACGTGAACGAGATGGAACAATCGCGGAAGACTTAAGATAGTGCAAAATTATACTTTGAGGTGACGTTTTCGTCGCCGTTGTAGATCTTTAAAGGTGAACTGAAGGCCAAAATCAGCAATTTTCCCAACATTGTTTTTGGAAAGCCTAACGTGTGTGGGGTTATTTCTTCTCGTTGTCTGTTCTTTCTCGTTGTCTGTTTTTTGCCAGAAAATTTAGACTGCTAGCAGTCCCTTTCTAGAAAGTCGCGAGAGCACGCGAAATAACCGAGAGCGCACAGCGCGGCGAGACTGGAGCGAGGAGAAATAAACGAGAAGAGACCCCACGCTCCTTCCGCTCGTTCGCTCCAGTTTTCCGCTTTCGCTCGGCTATTTCCCGCGCCCTCGCGACTATCTAGAAAGGGACTGCTAGCAGTCTAGAGAAAATTACGTTCGAAGTTGGGCTTTTCACGCTGTTTCTGCCTCTTCAGTGCGGGCTCAAAAACTAAATCAGCACCCTGCTGTGACGTATGATATTGGGAACAGAGATTTCATTATCAAGAGAAACAAGTGCGGCTGTGGATATTTTCTTCGTTGTTTCTTCGCGGACTCAATATTCACGACAAACATCAGTCAAAAGCACTGCTTCTATATGGGACGCTCTCGCATGTCTTCGATGTCTTCCCCATATCATTCTTGATCACTCTTCATGAGCTGCAAAAATGACCGCTGACTCCTCCATTCTAAGCCGTAATGCTGATGCCCAAAATCGGAATAAAAACATTTTTTTTTAGGTGGAAAAACGACGGATATGCCAGAAAAAGGTTGAAAATATTGTTGTGCACGGTCTGAAGTGTAAATGAAAATTCCTTATTTTTTGGCCTTCTGTTCCCCTTTAAGTCCTTACTAGGGAGATTAAGACGACGAATGCGGCAACGAAAAACCTCACTTCAAAACACAACTTCGGCCTACATTTTGCAATTATCCCGTAACGATGACGTTGTACAACGCGTTAGAAGTACCCTGCAACTAGTTTGGTACGCGCGATTTTGAAGCGAAGATAAAGAATGAAAGAATCATCGTTGTAAGCTAACGTGGTCGTCAAAACCTTAAAGTTTGTTTCTTTTTTTTTTTCCAAAAGGCCATCCCCTGTTTTTTTTTCGTTTAGTGTCGAATGCCTTTCATCATATTGGGTCGGTGGGTCGGTCGGATTGAAAAAAAAAACTTACAAAAAAAAAAAAAAAAAAAATTATAAAACAGTTTGGGAATCGGAGTCCTGGTACCCCAGCATCATAGCTGTGGAGCCAGGAAAACAACAAGACGTGAACCCAAAATCAATATGGCGGAAAAGGTGGTGGATGTTGTTGCAAAATTAAGACAGCGTGGGAAAAAGGATCAACCACCGAAACTCCTATGCGACATAAAAATGGTTTAAAAACGTCGTTACCTTTTTTTTTTTTTTGAAAATGCCTAAAATTTGGGTCGGTCGGACGACGCTAACGCACAAAAAAAGGGGATGGCCAAAACGGCATAGGAATGTATTAAAATGCATGCGTGCGGCACGACTAATTTTTTTCTCTAAACCAACAAAATTATCGTTTTACTCGCATTGTCTTTACAAACCTCATTCCATGTGCACGGCGCTCAGCATCCAAAGTAAACTCTTCGAGGGATAATTTCCCTTTTTCCTGAATTGAATAAAAATTAACTCTAATTTGGCCACCCGACTTGAGTTGATAAAATATATCAGTGAACTCAAAAACTTCCAAATGAAATGACATGCACAAACCTGTTGGATGGCAAACATGGATCTTAAACTGGGGTCAATAGTTCTTGGCGGTTGAACTCCTTTCAAAGTAACATATAATGTAGAGGGATATGGAATTCGACTGGCTTGCTTCCACCATTGGTACACCTGTGGATAAAATGTTATAATTGCAACAAACCTATACACCTTATTCCAAAATTGCCGCCATTTTAGTATTCTTTTGTTTCCTTGCAAATTCACCCTTTTGGCCTCACTTTCAAATGTAGAACTCAAAAGAATATTTAACCTTGAACGAGGCCGAACAGGCCAATTTGAAATCAAACAAAAGAATACTCAAATGGAGGCCACTTTGGAATAAGGTGTATTATGATACAAATAGGTGTTAAATGGCAGCACAGGAATACCATCCCGTGTGCATGAGGTGGGCTCTGGATAAAATCCTTAAAGGGGAAAAGAAACCTTTGGAAAGAAGCTTTTCCTTGGAGGGGTGTTACTATGGCTGAACAGACCAACTGTGCACGTCCACAGATGAATGTAAACCTTTTAATATCGCGCAAACAAACATAAATAATAAACACAAAACGCACTGTAAAAGAAGTTAGACCGCCCTCTAATTTCTTTTGGTTCATCTAAACATTAATGGATTGAAAGGTAAACGACAATTTTCACATTCCTCTGTGGACGTCCATTGTCGATTAACTTATGATCGGCATGCGCCGAAGATACCGTTTCTTTCATGGGGCGTCTTCATCTTCATGTTTAGGGTGCATTTGATTGACCGGCGGTATTCCGGAATAGGAATACATGGAAAAGAAGTTAGAAATCCTTCGTTTTTATGGAGATTCACATTAAAATTGTCAAACACTTGCTAAAATGATAGTTTAAACATACCTTTATTATCGCTGTTGCTTCAAAACGCCCGACATACCGTTTTGAATCATCGCTCTACCTATTCTTATTCCGGAATAGGGTCAATCGAACGCGCCCTAAGATTAGAATCAATGGAAGAATCATGAAGCACAGACTGAAAATCTCACATCTGAACTTCCATTGAGCCACCGACAAAGAAATTGGTTTTGCGTGACTGATTTTAACAATTGTTTTAGTGAAGGACAATAATTAATGTTTGAACAGACCAAAAAGTCCAATGACTGTGATGCACACAGCTCTACCAATCATCATCATCATCTATCGACCGCGGTCGAGATGGATTGAACAAGAGAACGCCAGAGTTCATATTCACATTACATGTTTGCCCCAAGAGCTAAGTGAGCTCATCACGGGGGGCTGACATCTAACCTCTAATAATTAAATTACAACATAAAAGGTTAACACGAATACAGGATAGATACATCAAAGTAGGCCACAAAATCATGAGAAAGTTTTACGTTAATTATAACGACTAGAAAAAGAAAAAGAAAAAGAAAAAGAAAAACAGTTAGACTCTCTTATAAAGTGTTGAACATGAGAGAAAATTTTCAATGTTTTCATTGTTTGTCAAGTCAGAAGAGCCTAACAAAAGTTCAACCTTTTGTTGGTCAGAATATCTAAACCATTGATCAAAGCTCTATGGGTAGCAATACTTGAGGAGTTGAGTCAACTGGGAGCTAGTCAATTGACCTCTTCGGTTCGCTACTGATGATGATGATAGCACTAATCAGTTCACTAAAGTTTCAACATTACTAAGCTTAGCATGTGTTCCACTAATAGACCATATTCGTATTCTCAGTATTTGACTGGAACTAGCTTGAAATGGAGGCTAATGCGGGGCAATACATTAAAAAGTATTTGCATTTGAAAAGATTCCGGGCCGCATTAGCCTCCATTTCACGCTAGTTATCAGTCCAACACTGATAACACGAATATGGTCTATTGAGGAGACTTCATGTTATTATCAAGCAAAATTGAAGCTGTCTTCCCTGGGTTCCCAGTACAGTTCGCGCCTTTTAGTCACATTCATTATCTTGTCAGTCATTGTAATAACTTGTGAAAGAGATAAATGATCCTCTCACTTATCTGGACAATTTAAGCCAATTTTTTCTTTTAGACACCTGAAAAATTCCGGTCGCTTCAACAAGATTCGAATCCATTGATGGAAGAACAGTGCTGCAGCCGTGCATCATCCATATTCGTTTCTTACACCCTTGGGTATTTGTTAACGACTAATGCTATCCATCTCTTACCTCCACCATGTTGTTCGACTTGAACGATGTCCTGGGAGGCTGGAAGAGTTGAAGACGAATCTTTTTGTCTGTGTTAGGTGTACCATTCCCACCAACCACCTGTGAGCATTGGATAAACTCATTTATTAGTCATTTAAAATGTTCTTCTCTAGGTCTGACTGACCTATATCCAACAAAAATCGTTCTTCCAATAATTTTCTATTAAAATGTCAACCATCCAATAACACAATAACAATAATATTGGACAAATGATAGGGGTATCACTTGACAATAGCTTCTAGTTTCCTGGCTCCACGCCTGCTATTCCAGAGGGAGAACTTAGTGAATTACCTTCAGGAAAGCCCAAGCGACTTGATACCAGCCTTTGTCAGCTGACTGAGTGGCTTTCTTCCTTTTAGCTGCTGTCATGGTCAGAAAATCAACAACCTAAGAGAACAGCAGAAGAAACTACTTTGTATTGTGTACTTATGATCACAATATTTAATAATAATTATAATTATTGATTAGCACATGTAACCTACAGATTCTTCAAGAAACTGTAATTAGTGCTCTCCAGAATTTCTAATTCAATCAAGGTATTGAGTTCACGAGTAAGATATGATGATGATGATTCCATCGAGTGTATTGAATATAGCTACTGTACTACAACTTAAAGCACTTTACAACATTGAGGAAAAGGAAAGGGATATAATTTATCTCTCTAATCAAGTGTTTCATTCGATTTTGCTCAGGAAGTCATCAGTGTTTTGCAGCTGGGCCTTTTTTATGCTTTTGATACAATGAAGTAAGCAGAAAAAAAGAAAACAGCCAGGCAATGTCATAGCAAATTAGTGCACACTGCCGATCAATTTCCCAGGTTCCTAGCCCTTAATGAACTCTCTGTCTAATCAGACCATTTCCAACAGACAAGAAGCAACAGCTGACTGAGTTCTGTGTTGCTGATTTGCAACAACTTACTCCTGCCGGTGATGGATGGGATAATTGTGTATCATAACAGTAAGCTTTGTGCAGATTTTACCTCAAAAAACATAATGACTTTTGGATCTGATTCCTGGCGACTCAGAAAATAGGAGAAGATTTCATTGAATAGGAGAACCTCTTCCCAACATGGTATTAGAGACCTGAAAGCAAATAACAATGCGGCTATAGAGGACCTTGATGGAAGTGTCACTGAGTGTATGCCACGATAAGGTAAAGATTTTAATTGCCACTTTTTAAACCTGATTTTCTTCCCAAATTATCACCAACAAAACACTTCATACATATTTAATAAAAATAATTGTGGTAAGAGTGGCTTTTCAATGGAAACAAATTTAAACACTGTTAATCCTGTTAGCAGGGAAACATTTTCAATTGGTATTTGACTAATATAATTATAAGGCAATTTTTTAAGGGTGTCTGTAAGTCCCAAATGTTGACATGGCAATAGCACAGCACCGCTAAATGACCCACTAAAATTTGAGTTATATATGAAAATGTTGTTGGAAGCATTGAGGAGACGAAGGGTTTACTGTTATTTAAACACAACAAACACTTTGCCCATAATTATTGTTGAAGGTTGTAGTTTAAATGAGGATTAAGACATTGCTTACTTGTATTTCTTGAAATCGAATGGCTGAGTCATCACTGGCATTATGTAATCAACAGGATTGTCAATTTTGTTTTCATAATAAGATGTCACACTGCGAGAACTGTTGAAAACAAGTTGAACAGTGAGTTATAATGAAAAGTGAATTTAATTCCTTATTTAATATGTAGTTGGTCTATTCAAATGTCTATGATTTGAGCCATTCATGTTTTCTTCATCAATCCAATCAATCAATCAATCAATCAATCATTCAATCAGTCAGTCAGTCAGTCAGTCAATCACTCACGTAAATTTTTCAACCAACCCAGCCTTAACCAATAGACTATCAACACGATTAATCAATACTATTCTTTCATTCAGCCATTCATTCACTTGCCCAGTCATTCAATCACGGAAACTCTTTGACCCTTTCACCCCTAAACTGGCCTAAACCGGCCATACTTTCTTAGTATTTTACTCAGTCTAACGCCAGCAGATTTTACTCGTCACTGGGGAACCCCCAGGAGTCAATGGGTTTCAATCACTCACTGTTAAAGTCCCGTTAATTAACCCTTTCACCCATAAACTGGCCGGCCGGCCTTACTTAGTATTAATTAAATAATTTATAGTCTCACGCCAGATGATTTCACTCGTCAACCCAGGGAAACCCCCAGGGGTCAATGGGTTAAGGATGTTTTTGGCACCTACTTGTAGGGAACAAGGTCATCTTAATTTTCTATTCTACCAGCAAGTTCACAGCCAGTTACAGTACAGTTACAGTTACAGACGAGACACCAACTATAATAAATCATTATCACCATTCCTTTTTAACAAAATTTTAGGAACAGTCACTCTGGCATGGAATCTGTTGCAATTACTTACCTGTCAGATTTCTTAATGTACTGTCCAGTGTCCATATCTACCACATGGACTCTCACCATCGGATGTGATATACAGAGATCTGGTTTAAGGTTATCAGCGCGGTGAACAGTAACGGAGAGGATGTAGCCATCGTCACTTCTCTTCTTCACAGTTTCAGTGTCTTGCTCTGCATTAGGATCAGGTTCTGGATCTAGGAAGGTCCAAACCAAAAAAATAAACATAATAAAAAGAATTATAATTTGCTTTGAGTTAGGAGAATGTGATTCTTTGGGTACCTTTTCCCTCCTGAAATGGACTCTTAAATATTTTACTCCGTCTAATGTCAGATGATTTTACTTGTCAATAGCTTAGGGACAAAATGTCCCATGTAAACTTTTCCTCCTGAGAGCGAGACTTACATGTATAGACTTTACTCTGCCTAATGCCAGACGAAAAGGGTTAAAAGTTTTTGGTGGCACATGTCAGTCCCCTGTGGGTTTCTTTCCTAGCTGTGTAATCAGAGTCTAATTGTTATGTAACAGTAGCTTGGATAAGCTAAAAATAATTATAATAACCAATGCAGTTCAGGTGGTATTAATAACAAATTTGTGTTTGAAATAACAAAAAAAATATGGCAACAATTGAGTGACACAACTTTATTTGGAGCCCCAGATTTTAATAAGGATACTAGTGCTACAGTAGATGTGCAGTATTTGCCCAACTGGCCATACATTAATTTTCATCACCTTACGGATGACACTGTCAAGTAAATTATTGCTGCTGTTGTTGTTGTTTTGAATCGGGGTAGAAGGTAACGGCTACACCCTTAAATGGTAAGACTTGTCTAAGAGTTAGCCAGATCTGGAAATTTTGATTGTTTCTAGTTCATTTAAAATATGTTGTTGTTTTCTTAACAGATTTTGCTGCAGACTGTAGCACTCGACTTTCAAAATACACAGTCACATATCCTGGACAATTACCAGTACATGAATATTACCATGGAGTCTTCTTCTGGTTCTTCCTCCCCTTTTTTTGGGTGTAACGTGAGATGGTTGACCTGCCTGAAAAACAAGTACAGCATGACAATAACTGTTTTTACGGCAAAATTGCACTTTGAAGATTAAAAGGTCAGTGCTCGTTGACATCAAAGACCAAAGAACCACACAGACTGGAAATACTGGTAGTGACCTTCAGATTGGAGTACAATAATGACTAAAAGTATGAGGTTTCTGTACTGAGCACCTGCATAATTTAAGTTTAAAGAACTACCGGATAAACATCAAAAATGAAATGCGCTTGCTCAGACCAGAGAACTCATACTTGTAGTGATCCTTGCACTCCAATCTCAAGGTCGCTAATAATTAATATTTATGAGAAACAAGGTAAGAGGTAATGGCAGCATTCCAGGTAGGAGGGTAAAATGGAGCAAGACAAAATAACTCACATCATCTCCATTCACAGTTGCTTCATGCTCAAATCCAAGATTCTCTTGTGCAGTTTCTCCATCAAGACTTGGCTCAGGAGTTTTTGGCTTTTTTCTCCTCCTTGGTTTTTCTTGTGAACCATCAGGCATGTCTTGACCGCTTTGAAAATAAATTAAAATTAATTTATTGCAAAGACACAGTACATATGTAGTTGTAGGCTGAGATAAACTACACTGTATAATACTCTGTGCATCAAAATCACATTGTATAGACCAGTATCATACGGAATAAACTGCCAGCTGATTATCAACTCTTTTTATCTAAGAATAATTATACAAATTAGACTACCAGCCCTTATTTTGAAAAAAATTAAAATTATTATTCTTTCAAAGAATAAAGAAAGGCTTACATGTAGCATTGAAACAAACAAACAAACAAACAAACAAACAAACAAACGAATATTTTTATACTATTAGGCCACCATTATGAAAGTGGAATACAATGGTCTCTGCAATCAGCATCAGTTGGTATGGCATAATCAAGCTACTAACTTAAAGGTGGTTGAAGTTTGGAGAGCAAGCACATGTAAGATACAGAACAAGTTGTTGAAGGAGCAACCCAGATCTTGGGCCGTTGATATATTCCAAAATAGCAGGCTAAAAGACATACATGTACTGTCAGTAGTTGGCAGCTGTGATGATAGCCTCTTTTGCTAGAGCGACGGTCAGAGGCCCAAGCCTCAAGGAGAGTATGGGAGCATGCTAGCACTGATGAATGAGTGCTCAATGTATTTAGTACATAAATATTAAATTATATAATTAAAGTTACCCAAAATAACCAGAAATACTTTAAGGAGGTAAGTTGGTGAAAGAAACGGGTGAAATTGTAAAAGACCTGTAGAGTCAGTACTCTATGTAGGACTGAAAAAACATTAACTCACGTTGTCAATGTTCTTGTCTTTTTGTGCTTTGTTCTTTTTGGAGTTTCCTGCTGATCTGTCTGCTCAGAGGTCAGTTTAGCTGGCTCTGTTGAAGAATGTTCCAGAAGCTCCTTGTAGCTTTGTTTGTTTTCCTTCCCTTGCAACCGTGGGTCATCTTAAAATGAATTAATCGATAGATTTCATTATTTTTCCGGTTAAGAAAATATGAACACAATATATTTAGTACATTTATGCCAATACGCCTATAACGATCATTATTATTATCATTATTAACCACGACTGTATTGATTGGGTTAGTTTTTTGATATTGAGAGCAAACTAAATTACTCAAGTACATACAGGCCTGGATAAAATGGAATGAGACATTGAGCCGCAATCAAAGATTGTGGAACTAAGATTATTTGGATGTCACCATTATCAGACTTTCAGTTCAGTACTAATTTCTTAGCCAATGGTTATAGAAACTCAAAAGTTTGAGTAAGCTTGGTCCCAGTTGTTTATAAAGAAGGTGGATATTGCTTTTATAATATAATCCACTGGATAAAATGATATTTTAGAATAAAATAGACGTTAATGCTGGGCAGAGCCTGGGAGGAGAGCACATAACTTTCCATCATGTGACTACCTTATTTGACTCTTTCATTCATCCTGCCATATTTTGAGCCTTCTCGGTTTGACATTTCCAAAGCTCAACTTGTTCTGTTTTTCTGTTCGGCAATTTAATCCCTCGCTCCACCGTTTTGCTTTCTGGCTCTATTGTATATTTTTCTTTATGAGCTAATTGTAACCTCGTTAAGAGTTCTCTTTAATAAAACATGGGTGGGGAATTGCTGCCCGTGGCACCCCTTCAGCCCTGTTCTGAAGATCCATTAAGGAGGGGGCATATTGTTACTTTGCTGGACAGTGGGTTAACCTGGCCCCAGGACATTATGCCAGCAACTATGCCCACCCTAGCCTGCGAACGCAGACGTATTTCCGGCAGTCGTTTCTCTCCCCTGAAAAGTAAGTTACTTTTCGGGGGAGAGAAACGACGGCCGGAAATATGTCTGCGTTCGCAGGCTATGCCCACCCTTGCATTATAGGCATGAGGCACTCCCTTGGCTACGTGCTGAGGCCCCGCATCCAGTGGTCCATACTGGCGGTGGGTATTATCTGCACCTTGCCAGTACATTCCCTGCTACTCATTTACGCCCAAGTTTTGTCTATTGTCTTTCACTGTGCACCAAAGCATTAAACACCATCCATTGGATAGTGCAATAATATTGGTTTTGCTTTGACTTATCCACTGGATTAAGTGATTTATCCACGATAGCGCAACCAATGGTTTGAACAACTGGGAACAGATGTTTATTTCCAGTTTTTACTTTAATTGAGAGGTCCTGTTCCTCACAGACATTCATGCCTGAAAAATTCTTAGGATATAAAGTTCATGTACATGTATGTCCAAAATAAAATTAATTATTTTCTTTTGTTGCTGGTCATACATTTCATATTTTACATTTAATAGACTTTCTACCACCCAAATGAACTCTATATGAATCTGGAATGGTAGTAACAAATGAATGTACCTTCTTTGTACAGGTTTACTTGGAGTAGATTTTCTTCAGACTGTGTTGTGGTTTTGGCGATAGGTTTCCCTGATTTGATGGTCTCCAGCTGAAGAGGAGACAAAATCTTAGATATATAGTATCACTGTTGAATTGATATATCAGTCTGAGAATAACTTATTTTATTTAAGTTTTGGCAAGCCAATTAAATATGTACAAAACAAGAGAATGGGGGTACAGATCCCAATTTTTGTGTCAGTGACACTTTAATAAATAGATTTGTGTCTTTTTCAGTAAGTAGATTTTAGGATAAACGTTATTACCAGTATATTTACACTGTACATGTACAATGTAAATCACAATCCTAAGACAGATACTGTATCTACATTTCATGTAAAGTGTAAAGTAAAATATATTTTATGGCAATTACATACAATTATGTATGACAAAGCCCACAATAGAATTTCTTCTTACCACTTTTTTTCTTTAACATTACACCTCTCTTTTGTGACGTGTTAGAGATACCCTATTGCTTTGACCCAGGGAATTAGTGTAATGTGCTTTTCAATATGGCAGCACCCAGGAAATCGGAAAACAAAAATAAGAATGTCTGAAATTCACTTTCTTTGCAAAAAATTCAAACAGTACATTTGATCATAAACATTATTTGCCATAATGAAAAGTTAGACTCAGAATTTAACACCACACAAAAGAATACAAGTCAGATGAAAACTACATTGTAAATTTGTAATTCTAATTCTAATAATAATTAAATTTTACCACTGCATCACTGCTGTGAGTTCTTTTCTTTTTCTTCTTTTTTCTGGACTCCTGTAAACTGTGGAATAATTATTTGTCATACACTGTACATGTAAAAATTACTTTAATTTAAAAAAGTAGCAGACGGGCTCAATGCATAACTGTCATTCAACGATTATGATATCTTTAATTTTTTGGAGATGGCCAAGCTGTAGCAGCGTACATTCTTGTACAATCATGTAACTGATGGTGATGATGATTTGAAATAGGATTTATCCATCACACATATCGCAAAGTCTCATCATGGCAGTTTACAATAATTCTTTCTCTAGGGTGAGATCTGAGACATCAGGTCGTAAAAAAGCCACTGGCAGCTGCCATCAGTCCATATTATTCACCCACCCTATTCATGCATATGTGAAAGAAGGACCAACCACAACACTGGAGATCTCCCCCCTCCCCTTTCACAAACAGTGTGTTGGTTCTTTAATGTCTCACAGTGTTGATTAACAGGGCCTATGGTTTATAGTCCTTATCCGAGAAGACTTGAAAGTCTAACCATTTGTGGGTGTAATTACAAACTAAGGCAGCACTTTTTCCTCAGTTATTTTAAGACCCAGAGTGTTGGTACGGCCGAAGTCCAACTCACAATCACCTGCATGGCTCAACCAAGCCACTGGTGCGCGGTGGTACTTATTTAATAAACCTCTGCAAAGAACTGTCACAAGTCATTATGCATAAAGTAATGAGAACGATGAATACTTTTACCCAATGTTTTCCTCCTATTGTTTTCATTTTTTGCCTAAAACTTGCAACAATGCAAAAGTCATATGATCTGGAGATCTCTGTCTTCAACAATCTTATTAAGTGCATGTAGGTCTTTAAAGATCCTCAGAAATCAACTGCAAGGATTATCACGGGGGTAACATAGCATTAATTTTCTACTCTCACTTGTCATCAGCAACAGCATCTTGAAGAAATGACTCAAATCTTGCCTGAGTCTGTTGACGAGCCCTTAATACTCTGGGGTTCTCTTTAGATAGCACTGATCAAGAAAAAACAACAACAAACAAATGGACAAGCTTAACAGACACTGATACATGTATGGTTATGATTTAGGATTTATGTACTGTACTTAAATGTTATCACAAAGTCTCAATGCAGTTAATAAAAAAATTATTCTTTCTCTAGGGTGAGATCAGATACACTGTATCAGCTTGTTAAAGGCACCTCTGGCAGTGGCTATCAGTCCATATTTGATCACACCCACCCAACCCATGCTTGTGCCACAACACAGGAGGTTCCACCCACCCCCCCCCTAAAAAAAATTAGACAAATGGTCCAATAATTATTTTGATACTTTATATTTATAGTCTCCCTATTAACCACTCCGTCATTAGTAAACACTAAAAAAGCTCCACAAACACTCTTTTTCTGCTACACAACTACATGTACAATGCCTCAGTTACACTCCACAGAACAGAAATCATGGTGCGTGTGCACCAGTGACAACACTGTTGACCACAACTGACTAATAAGCGATCTTGTAATCATTATGTTAATTTCCTTAAATTACATTTAACTGCATTCAAAAAAGCAAGGAATTAACCTGTACAATTCTGTACTGTAACAATTCTGTGTTTATTTTTTGTCTCCAGAGGCTCAAAATAATTTGTTTAATTAAAGTAAGTTTAATTTAACAGAATGCTCTCTTATCTACCACAGACAAAATTAACGCCAACTGCACGTACTGTACAGAGTATAGGACTTAGTGTCTCTTATTCTGGCAAATTAAAAATACTGAAATTCCTGAAGCACGGATAAAATTGCTAATGAATGAGTTTATTACATATTTTGTATATCAAGGAAACCATCCCATAGACAGAAATTTCCCACTTACATTGAGCCGTTGATCCAGACACATCAGCCTGATAAGTAAACCAAATAAGTAATATTGGTTAAGTAAAATTCTTGACGAAAACAAAGGCATGCAGGTAATAAAACTTTACTTGCAACAATCACTAACAAACATGAGCAATAATAATATTATTTTATCAAAACCTACACTATGGATATCATATTTCCAGCATTTTGATTGGCTCACTGGACACAGACTAGTCAGTTCATAATTACATCTTCTGTACAAAATTAATATGGTCAAAGAATGCATCAGCAATAAAGTGAGTTGAAAGCATTTTTGCAGCTCTGAGAAAAAAATGGCAGACAAAAGAAAAACAAAAACCAACATGGAAGAGTTGTTGATCCTGGACTTTTTAAGAAAATACAATATTATTCTACTGGGCTTGCTGGATATTAAATGATTATACCAACGAGGCATGTTACCTATCACTTTACAGTGTATATCCAGTGGCCCTCATAGAATAATTGTTAAATAGCTTTAGCCAAGCCTAAAAGCGGAGCTCCCCTGGGTAATACATTTGTATCTTACAAATGCCTTGAGCCTGCGATCCATTCAAAACCCAGTACCTGGTCAGCGGTCAACTTTACAAAAAAAAAGCTGACGTCAATGAGCTCTAAACTTGAGATATGGCCTGCGATATGGTCATGCAGCATGCAGTGGTCACATTAGCATACATGGAGGGGTGGATGTGATGTACGGTCGTATGGCGACCAAAACCAAAGTTTCTGTCACAGATGGGTCACCATATTTTCTTACCCATGGTGCTCCACACACGTGCCACTCCGCTATTATTTATAAACTATTGGGGCTAGACAATGTGCTGCCAGATTATAAAGTGCATACTCACAGGCACAGCTGAAAGTACCCAATTTAGTCATGGGTTACATGAAAAGGTACAAATCCTTGTTTTTTCCTGTTGATTTAAATATGCTCCACGCCCTTCGTGCTTGGGCAATGAATTAACCAGAAAACTTGCTCTGTAACTTAAAGTATGGACCTCAAACTTGGTTTAATAGTAAGATGTGTACAGTATAACCAACCTGTGATTCTAAGTTTGATTTGGCTCTTCTGTGTTTCTTCTTTTTACCTGAGTCTGGTGCATCACCTGCCAGCATAAAATTTATTAAAAGGTGCTGAATATCATTCTCAGGCAAGCTTGCAGATTTACGTCTGCATGACTGGAAGTGAAGTGAAGTGAAGATTCATTTTTCATTTATGACTGGCATGTATTAATAAAATTTAAATTATCTCTCAGATAGAATGTCCACTATGATTGGCCAGTATTGCACCAGCATCACAGTCAAGGTTTTTGTTTGGTTCTAATCTCGTTTGAGCCACCTGAATGGGTGCTATAAGAGACAATAATTATTGCTTAAATTGTCCAGATAAATATATTTCTCCATTGGCCATTGAATTTAGCAGGCTTTTTTTGCATAATTGATACCGACCTACATGTAGTACAACAGACAGACCAAATGTCAGTTTATTAAAATAATGTTTGTAATGAAAGATAATCAAAAGGTCGGTTCTTTTTTTCACAAAAAGGGAAACTCTGCTTTGTCAAAGCTTTCTTCAATGCCAAACTAACCAGTGACACAAAAATAATAAGTCTCTACTTTCTCAAATCAGGAACCTTGTTTATCACCCAAAAATTTGCAGAGCCATTGTTTTCAATTTCTCTTGGGATATCTTCATGTTCCAGGAGAAAAAATAATTGCAAACAATGATTATGCAAAATTTTGGGGAGATAAACAAGGTGTATTATGGGATTTGAGAAAGTAGAGAATAATTAACAATAATTATTGGGCGAGGTTGAGAAAAATATCATGATTTGTCAGTGGTGAGCAGATCAATTATTTCCCAAAGCTGAAGCCTGAGGCAAATAATAATTGATGTGCGAGACGCTGACAAAATTTAATCAGATATTTTGCGATAACCGAGTTCAATAATTGTTTTATCATTCAATTCTCAACAATTAAATCACTTTCTGAGTGCTCAGGAAAGTGATCTGCCATTTTCTCACAAGACCGTGGTTTCAATTGTTCATGAGTTATTTGTTAGTTATTTGCAGGACATGTGGTGGGCTCTCAGCCAATGAAAAGGAAAAAATACAGCAAATGATAATAATAATTACTTTAATTATTGCGTTAATGGTAATTCTAGAAATATCACGACCAACCGGCAGTACCATCAGCATTAGACTGCGAGCAGTCTCTTTCTTTTCCTAACTTCTGTAGAGTGTAGCGCGTCGCGTAGCGCGCGATTGATCGAGTGAACGAGGAAGCCGCAGCCCGAGAGAATCGCGGGCGCAGAGGGAAAGGAAAAAGAAAGAAGTCCTCCTTTTTCCTCCTCAGTCTTACCAATCCCTCCTCGTTTGCTTTTCTAATTTGCATAATTTTGTCGGCGCTTTTGCTCGCGTGATCTGAGGAAAAAAGGAGGACTGCTCGCAGTCTACATCAGCATCGTTGTTTGGAAGCTTGGCACATCGATGAAGCACCTGCTCCTATAGAGCTGTGATGATATCGATGGGGGCTTTTAACCCTGCACCTATTTGCATCTTATTAATTTTATCAGCATGCACTTTCGTTATTACCAAAATGGACTCTGGCAATAACTTTGGATCAACCCTAATGTTCAAGGCACTAGACAGGGATTTTAAAACGATGGGTTTTATAATTGTAATAATTTTTTTTACCTACTTTTAAATTATTTTCTCCAATCTAGAGAAGCATCTGAAACTCTGTCTGATTTTCAACATCTTTTGCATTTAATTGCTAATATCGATCACCCCGTAAATTAGCCACATCAATTATTACAATAATTATAATATGTAATAGTAATCATGATTGTTGAAATAAAGAACTATTTTGCACCAGTGGCTGACACTACAGTCATTTGAAACTAACAAAAGCAATACAGACTGTAGTAATGTAATCAGATATCATTCCTATATACATGCAGTTAGTCCACTATGATTTAAGCTACTTATCGGGGACTCTAAAGTTAAATGCATTGTATTTGTCAGTTTATAATACTCCCTTTAGGTAGCGCCCTCTACATGTATGCACAACCACATAAATGAACCACAAATTAATTTGTGCGCGTTTCCATTAATGAAGGCTTTCACAAAAATATTCAACGTTTATATAAACCTACCTGACGCCATGAAGCCTGAGCTTAATTTCTCCTAGTGTTTTCAGTTTTTTCCACAGCCCATCTCATCATCTCATAATGTCACAATATCAAAGGAAGACAGGAAACGGGCAAACATCAGCAGCGCAGGTGAACAGATTCCTTTCCTTATATTATCCATATCATCAGCGAGCTCATCTTATCAATAAAAATATAGCTTTCTAAAGACAGGTAGTTGACCTCATCATTCCAAGTCAGTAGATAAAGACAATATTTTAAAACGGGCGTAACACGGTCAAATAATAAGGAAGCAAAACTCAAACGACAACTTTCGCCGCCATTTCTCCGAAATGAGTTTTCCGTTGTGAACGACACTACAGTTACTGTTACATGACAAGAAAATACAAGTCATACAAAACTGCTGATCATTAGGCGTGAGGGCTCGTTTAACGACCATAGTTACCAGTTACCCGCGGTCGTTACCCGCAGTTACCCGCGTAGACAGCCGCGTAGACTCCCGTAGACAGCCGCGCATTCATTGACAATTTAGATGGATCCCTGTGTAATCGTTCATGGTGGGTCAAGGACCATATCCAGTGAAGACGAAAAAGAAACCTACCGGAAAGCAATTCAGATCGCCGCTAGGAAAGGATATGAAGTCCTCTTGGAGGTGTTATAATCTTTATATTCAACGTCATCATAATTTTTTGTAGAGACCCCTGAGGATTGAGTATTCTGCAATTTAGCAAAAATCTCAGCCGGGCTAAGATTTTCCATGTAATCGCGTTTACCGGTAGGGACAGCCCGGTTAGACAGGCCAGCGACTTCTAACCACCTTACTCCACTTTAGAGAAAAATGGCCCGCGAAATAGTCGTCTTTTTATTCTTAAATACAAGATTTATAAGATAGTAAACCTTTACTCCCAGGGGTTCCCCATTGACGTGTAAAATCGTCTGGCGTTAGACAGAGTAAAAAACTAATTCTGGCCGGTTTAGGCCGGTTTGGACGTCAAAGGGTTAAATTAAGGCTTCTTTAAGTTGTAGAATGGTGAATTTTATTAGCTTGTTGTTGTTGTTATTGTTGTTGTTGTCTTTTTCCACACGGCATATTCTAAATTTAACCCAACCTGCACTCAGGCTCACCTCATGTAATACTGGGCTGAAACTCATCACAACCGAACCCGGCAAACCTGTCTGACCGGGCTGGCCCAGCTCATGTAATCGACCCCTAAGGGATTAGCAGGATTAAGGAGAACGAGAAGGAGAGGTCTTTTGTCCGATGGCTGTGCTAGTGAGGTCCAAAAGCTGATTTTCAGTGCGAAAATTCTTTTAAAACTGAAATCGCAGGATGTATGGAAGGTGATCTCCGTGGGGCATATCAGTTCCCTTCTGTGGCTTGATCGGTTGTGGGACAAATGACTGCCAATTTTGTCACAACTTGTGTGACCTGTTGGAGATGAATATGGATCATGAAACACAATAGAACGCGATCCTGAATTATCTGAAAGAATTTGTTTATGTTCCTCCATGAAAAATCTCTCATTGAAAAACATGTTTTTGTAATTTTTTTGGGAAATTACATCCATTGGAAACTTGCAAAAAATCAGAGTTCCAGACAAGATTTGAACCCATGACCCTCCGTAATCTTGTCACATGCTCTAGCCGCCCACTGAGCTACTATGAAATCCACTGATCTGTGGAATGGGCCTGAATCACTGAGTGACTATCCCGCCCACTTTCGCTTGTTAAATAGTTCAAATTATTGAGAGGTGTTACGCTACTTTTTAGGCCAGGGAACAAAACTTACAATTGAAGTAACAGCGAGTCCATAGTTGCACTTGCAACTTGCACTTTGCTGGACAGGAACAATTTTATCCATTTGCCTCCGGGACTCATGATTTTGAAAACGTATCTTTCCACTGTTGTGGTTGTTCTGGTACACCTTGACAGCAAAAGGTGTCTACTGCTCAACATGGGAAAGGAATTTCATCAAAATGTTTAAATGAAGTGGGCGGCCCATTCCACAAATTGGTGGTTTTCATAGTACTGGAGACTAGGAGTGAGCAAGCCTTAGGGTGAAATGTGGGTCTTTGACTAGAACTGCCTCACACAGTTACTTTAAAGCATATCTGAGATGCGCCAATCAACCACCAAATGTGAGAATGATATATGTTGTGAAATTGCAGCCATTAGAAACTCAGAAAAAATCAGAGTTTCAAATGAGATTTCACCATTGTGCTCACCATGTTGTCTCTAGTTAAGTTCAGTGGAGAGCATCCTACAATTCACTCGATTATTCTTTGCTCTTTCTGCCACAAGTGCCTAAACCCTTTTGGACAGATACATGTAGAGAGGATATATTGTCTTGGTAATTCATAACTTGCTACACAGGGTAGAAGTGCTGTGGATGCTGTGGAAGCAGCTGTGAGGTACATGGAAGACAACCCAATTTTTAATGCTGGCCATGGCTGTGCACTCACAGAGGAAAACACTGCAGAGCTTGATGCCTTTATCATGGACGGAAAAAGCTTAGAAACTGGTTAGAAAAGCTAAATTTTATAATTTTGAAAATGATATTCAAGAGCTACCAACACCAAACAGGGCCAATTTCATTGATGTCTAATTAGTAAAACCTCCACATCCAAACTTGTCTGGGCAAAGTTGTTCAAAGTTGTTGAAAAACCCTAAAGATGTCACAATGGTACACCTTGATTTGAATAGCCTGTGTACATGTACAGTTAGCTAGCGTTCCTGTACCAAAACAAATCCTAAACCCTGTAACAGAAGTACCAGTAGATTTTTATAAGAATATAAAGTGGACAACTATTTGACAATATTTAGGTGTGTTAAAAAAGAAATACCTATCATCTATTTTTAAACATATAAGAAATAAATCAAATGCTGGTGTAAATAAAAGGAAGGTAGTTTGTTTTAATGAACCAGGGATCGTGTTAACGCAGAAATCGTGCATTTTTATGCAAATAAAATCCAAAAAATGCATCATTGAAATTTTAATGCGTCCCAGGACGCAAGGCACTGACTTAAATAACTCACACAACTTGCTTTGATTTGTCAGTATATTCTGTTGTTTGTAAAACTGTTGGAGCGATCTGTGCTCATAATTGAAGTTCTAAGAAATGGGGTTTAAAACATCTAAAAAGCTTAAAACTAAATTTTCGACCGCCTTCTGCGGTCTTCTTCAGAGGAATGTACTCTGCAAGTCACTGAATGCAAATATATAGCAAAAGATGTCACTGTTCGTTGCTCCTAAGGGAGGAAACCAGTAATGCGTAAACCCTTGGGAAGGGTGCTCTTTCATTAACAGAGTTCTTGTCCAGGAATGAATGTAACGGCTCTAGAAAAAGCCTTTTGTCGGCCGGTCCTATGCATATGCATATGCATCTGCGTCAATATTAATTCCAAGTTGGTTACTCTCTTTTTCTCATAATTTAAAACATACTCTTTTTCTCGCAGAGGGTCACCAAGATTTTGGGACCCCCAACAAATGCTTGGGACCCCAATTTGGCCGAACATGCGGGTCCCAGGACCCAGATTGAAAAATCCTAGTGCCATCCCTGTGAACTTATATCTGCTATTATGATAAATTCAAGTTACAAGCTCTGTGAGGCACACCCATTTTCCATTTTGTAGACTAAAATTCTATGTCATGGGATCCTATTTTGTTCTGGAATTTGTCAGTGTGATGATAATGATGGTGAACTTTATTTAAGTGTCAACTTAATAGCACTGAGGCACTAGTTTTGGTCTGTACAGAAATCATATCAGATCAAACTGTTAGCTAATATCAAATTGTGGGTTGGTTTTTGAGGACAGGGAAAAACCGGAGTATCAAGCGAAAAACTTCTCAGAGTAGAGTAGAAAACCAACAAACTCAATTTCCTACATGTGGCACCAAGTTTGGTAATTGAACCCCGGGCCACATTGGTGAGGTGATTGCTCTCACCATGGAAGCAACGCTGCTGCCTCTTGATAGCGGACCTCAACACGCCGAAGGCGTTCACACAGAGTTCACTATGGTAAGATAACATGATGACCCAGCTGTGGAGAAAATTAGGCCTTGGTCACCGTAGGACCATACAACTGTACGTATGTGACCATATTGCGGGCCCAAGTTTAGAGCTCATCGAGGTCTGCTGTTTTTTTTTTTTGTAAGTTGATCACTGACCAGGTACTTGGTTTCGATTGGATCACAGGCTCAAGCCAGGTTAACTTATTGTAAGAATAAATAAACCAAGAGCTCTGCTTTTAGGCTTGGCTAAATTTATATATTAGCTTTCAAGGACTCTTTGAGGACATTTATGGTATCAAAAATCTAAATTTATTATAATTTTGATATACAACTTCTAGGTGCAGTGGGCTGTGTGGAATACGTAGCCAATCCTGTGTCCTTAGCAAGACATGTCATGGAGGACACACCACATTGCTTGCTTGTTGGGGAAGGAGCTCTCAAGTTTGCCAAGAAAATAGGATTTCCTGTGCTTGAAAACCCACTAGAGCTTGCTACTGAAGAATCGTATGAACGTTCTAAGGGTGAGAATTACTTGGGAAATGCTGGGCTTTTGAATAGTGCTACAGGACTGGATACTGTAGGAGCAGTGGCATTGGATTTAACTGGAAAGCTTGCAAGTGCGACGTCTACAGGCATGTTTCTTTATAAAAAATCATTTTGCTTTAATGCATGCAGTTTAACTTTTCCACAGCATTTGTTTTAAATTAATTTATGTGTAATACTATAATATAGGTATTGAATGTTTTTGCAGTGAAGAGAAGATAAGAATTAACTCCTACACGTGAGGGTTCCTTATGGTAAAAGACTTTCCACTTCAGAAAAAAAACAGTGAACAAAGCTCTTAATATGGTTAAACTTTTTTAATATGTTCCCTTTGGTTGCTTGGGATGGTTTATATAATTATTATTAAGGGTATCACACAAAACCTTGACCTGATGATGTGTGATGAAATGCAGATATTTTAACTTATAATTAACAACTGCCTCGCAAAGTAGAGGTTGGGTGCCTGAGACATCCAGGAGCTTACACTATTGGCAGCCAGCTCCCAGATGGAGACCACTCCCATGGCTGGCAAATCCAGGCAACCCAGCCATGAGCCCCCATGTGGAAGGAGAAAGCAGGCACCTCTCACACTGATAAAACAGTTGAAAGAAAGGGAGGGACAGGGGAGGGGAGACAGCCTCCAAGGAGTCCCCATGCTCAGGAAAATGCTAATGCTCAGAAAACGCTGACTAAAATGGAACACCAAGAATCCTGGCACATGCACATATCTAACAAACCGCTGATTGCAAAGGTAAAACTTGTGCTCCTAGTTGTTAACTCTGTTAAATTGCATTAAACTGCATTAAACTGTGTGAATTAAATTTGTTTTACTATGACAAACTTTGAATTTTAAGCAATCCCTACCACTATTGTAACAAATCTGATTGGGACCTTGTTAGAAGGATGGTCAATAATACTGTAAGTTTCAAAACTATGAATGAGTGCATGACCCTTGAGCTACTTTTCAGGTGGTCTTCCTAAAAAGATGCTTGGTAGAGTGGGTGATAGCCCATTGGTGGGTTGTGGAGGATATGCCAACAACATTGCCGCGGCTTCTACAACAGGACACGGAGAGTCAATCATGAAAACAGTCCTGGCTTGGAATGTGGTTCGCAACATTGAAGATGGCTTAAGTCCAATGGAGTCTTGTGCAAAGTCTGTCAATCAAATGGTTTCATCTGTTCAGGGTGTCGGGGGAGTGATTGCATTGAATAGGAATGGAGAGTTTGGACAAGGTTTTTCAACGGAACATATGGTTTGGGCATGTGTCAGAGCTGGCATCGTGAGATTTGGAGTAGAACATGATGAAGAACAATCAGTTCCTTTTTAGTTTGTTAACAGGTTTTATATTTATTATCCTTCTGATCTTTCTTACATGGGTATGGAATACTTGCAGACTAAGCAATTTTTGTTGACAACATTAAAGCATTGTTCCCATTTTGTCGCATCAACATTCAAATATGCTTCTAGAGAGCATCCTGCCTTGCCCATTTCCAAGCTTCTAGACAAGAAAGACCAGAGTGATTTTTACAAGGGAATTTTTAAAATGTGTTGAAAGTTGGAAATCACTTGTAGTGAAGAGTGTGTGCAGATAATTCCAGGGTAGCCATAGTGACCTTACTTTAAGGTACAAAGAAGTGTCATGCAAATTAATAGGGCTTATGAAAATTAACAGATGACAGGATTTTTTTACCTAGAGTATTAATTTTTCATATAAAATAATAATAATTTTGGCGGTATTTATTTCCAAAGTAGGATATACAAAATAGTTTTAATATTTTGCTGAAGCAATTTCTTGGAAACACTGTAAAAATTTTGAACAATTTCCATTTACTGTGATAGTGATGCAAGATTTGAAAATTGAGAGAGATGTTGTTGGGTTACCATCTTGCAAGAGAAGGTGTTGATTATTTATTGAGATTGTCAGTTTTAAGCCTCTGGTAAATGAGTTAAATGATAGATTTGTTAGCTAAATTGCAGAATACTCTGGCCTCAACATATATAAGAATAACCTCTATTACATGTATCATTATTCTGACTCATTCTTCAGAGAGTTCCACTGAGGGAAAACAATACAGGTCAGGTGTTGTGGGGTATTCTGCAATTGCTCTGATTTTTCTGTTATGACACAGACATACTAGGAAGAAATTCAGACATTGCCTACGTTGAACCTGTTATCTTCTGATAACTAGTTCATTTACTCTACAGAGGAGATTCTTGGAGCTTTAAGGCCATTTTAGAGTTGTGTGACAAAATGTCTGGCATACTGCTACAGTTTAGGACTGAAGTGTCAAGGATTGGTTGTCCATTTTCAGCATTGTGCAGATCTAGATGAGCAGGATATCACAACAGAAAAATTCATCATTTATAAGGTCATCAGTGACAATAAAATTATTCTACAGCTGTTTAAGCTCTCCAATCAGAGTAGCCTTAATTTTTATATTTTGATGTATCAAAGGCCATTACTTTCTCACAACACATGCATAAGTTTCAATGAAACAATGTATGTGGCAATAAATTTGATATATCTCTTTTTAATAACCTCTGCATCATACAGTTACTGTAATAAATTATTATTGTTCAGGTTATTTAAAACAAGACAACTTGGTGCTCCTGAAGACCCAAAAAAGAGAGCATCCCTTGGAACGAGCCTTTGGGAAATGAAACTCTGCAGTCCTTAGGTTGTTAGAGTTTCTTCAATTTATTTATAATAATATTATAATAAGCTGCTGTTGAGAAAACAGTGGCTCCGTTGGTTGAGCACAGGACTGTAATGTGGCAGGTTGCAGTTTCGTACTACGGCCAGACCACGTCTTCTCACATAGAGACTATAAGCTATGTCTCATTAATATCTTCCACTCCGTAACAACGCAGGGGTGGATCCAGGATTTTTCTCAGGAGGGGGTACACCACTAAGGAATGGGGATGCATGACTGACTGGTGATGTTTTTTAGTTCTTCCAGAATACCAGTTTTATTAGAAAGCCGCAGGTCAGGGGCCGCATGTCATCTCAGGGGGGAGGGGGGAGGTGGGTGAGTGCGCACCCCCTGCACCCTCCCCCTTCCCCGGTGAGTTCCCTGTAGGATGTTAGAGAACCCACACAGTATTCGAGAAGAGGAGGGGATTGAGTTCCCGATGTTGTGGCTGTCCTTTGTGAGTGTATGGCCAGGGTGGGTGGGTATAGCAGTATAACTGCTGAAACTTCAAATTCTCAAACAAAATAACAAAAATACCAACAAGAATGCGAAGAAGAGGAACAAAAAGGCAAAATAACCGGTCGGTGTGAAACGCAGACTGCAGACCTGGGATAAAGTGCAAACTTGGGAGAAAAAATATAACATACGCAATATGAATTTACAGCCGGGAGAGTATGTTTAGACCTGTTTATTCCTAGCTACTGTAAAAGGCAATTACGATTCTTTCCTTTATGTCTCAAAGCGATAACAATTCTGAAACTACATGGAAGTCATTGAAGCTGAAGGCCAGGCCGAAGTCACGCAACGCTTCTCGTCGCCACGTATTGCGATGAAGGCCATTTTCTGCACTAAAACTTCGATGTGAAAAATCAGAAGAGAGCAACAAATATCTGAAGTACAGAAATCTCCAACTTTAAATGGCCTTGATCGCAACACGTGGCGACGAGTAGCGTTGCGTGACCTCCGCAAGCATTGGCGCCGGCATATAGGCGCCATTGTCCACAGCGGCCTTTTAAATCTCTGCAGATGTATTATTTCCCTTGGTTTGATAAATGCATCTCTGGAGGAAATCTTCTATGAAGAAATAAAATAAAAGAAAAAGGTCTTTTGTGTGATACCGTGTAAGACCGAAAAAATCTCCTTGGTGACTCACTTCCGGTGTTAAAGACGTTATTACTTCCCGATTATTGGCGGGAAACTGGGAAGGAATATGCATCTTTCGCCAAGTTGTTCAAAATGCCCTTTAGAAAAACTTCTTGGGTGCCATTGAAGTGAAACCACAGATTTATTTATTCGAGATAGACGTAAGACTTTTATGGAGTCCCGTACAAATCTTCAACCGTGCATCATTGTTCATGGCGGGGCTTGGGCAATACCGGACGCGCTGAAAGAGCGATCGATAGAAGGAGTCAAGGAAGCTGCTAAGAAAGGTTACGAGTGCTTAAAAATGGTATGAAGTATTAAGTTATAAAAAATGACCGATTCCTATTTTAAGCAATGTCGTTATGTGGAAAAAGGTTAGATCCGTAATTTTGCAGTGTTGCGAACTTGTGCGTCTATTCTCGGTTTTCACATGACGTCACGGCCGCCATGTTGGAGCCCCTAAAACGGCGGCCATATTGGAGCCCCGACCAAATCCTTCGGGAATTATGCAAACGTTTTCTTTTGTTTTCGTTGAAAAACATGGCTGTGATCACGTGAGTGGAAACCAACAATACAGGACCTTAATTGGCAACATTTGTCAAGAAGACGACCCAGAGACCTAATGTACTAAGAGTGATACACCCCCTCCATCTTCATACGTGCCAACTCTCCCGGATTATCCGGGAGTCTCCCGGATACGGAACGAATCTCCCGGTCTCCCGTACGGGTCATTAAATCTCCCGGATAAAAACGACTCTGAACCTTTCACAGACGTTTCTCCATTCTAGACTCAAATTGCATCCCCACAGTTTAAAAAAAATCGATTTTTTCTAACTCGTTTCATTGTTAATGCATTTTCTTCATCTCTGAGTTTCAAACACACGTTAATAGATCGTTTTCACTGTCACGCAATAAAAAAATAAATCGAAAACCATCCAGTGGAAAAAGTCAAGAATTCGTGATGTTGTAGAAGATAAATGAAGAAGACACTTCTCCAAGTTTTAGGCCTGTGCGTTTCCCCAAACTTCAGATATTCGTCGAAATGTTTCGCAGAAATTTACAGAGCCCAGTATGAAAACGCCATGTTGGTACACATCTGTGGTGCACCAATATGGCGGCCGGAAAATAGTGTCAACATCTGTTACTTACTTTGGCTATCTAGGCGAGTGATCATCAGTACTGAACAGACAGCTATTTACCTAAGCACTTTTCCTAATGCTTTAAATTCTAAAAAGGCTCAAAACCATGAGATAAATATATATTTCTCAATAAACTCGATCGTCGCCTCGAGTCACGCACCGCTATAACTCAGAAATTCAAAATGCTCTGGTTTCCAAACGAAGCACGCTATTGAGCTTTAAAATTGCAAATGGATACAAATTTACTGCCTCTTATGCCTGATGAGGATAAAAACTTTCGTGGCTCTTTAGTTTTGGATTTTAGAAAATGATGACGTCACGTGAAAACGATCTATAGAACTAAACAAAATGGCTATCATAGCCATATAACCGATTGTTTGATTGGATCTCCGATTAACCAATAAAAATTATTGACATAAGTACCCTGTTTTCCCGCAAATGGCGGCAGAATATTCTTGTATTCTGAAGGAGCTTCTGGGGGATGGGTGGGTGCGTTTTTGGGGGGAGAGGAGGGGAGGGGAGTGGGTAGGTTGATCGAGGGGGAGGGGTGGGGAGACCGGAAGGAAAAATCTCCAGATTTTAGATCTCCATAGGTTGGCATCTCTGCATCTTGTGTCTTTTTTTTTTAGTTTTGATAAACATTAAAACTCCGTGAGTAACAACTTAAACTGGTTCTTACATAAGTGGTAATAAACAGAAATTTAGGCTATCTAGGTTCTAATTTTCTGAAGAAAAATATAATGTTGTAGATAGCAGAATTTACAAATGTCGCATTTCTGATTGGTTAATGACAAATGCATATAATTAGGTTATAGAGTGCAAAAAGAGGCTACAGAGTGCAATACGGAAGTTGTTATGGAAACAAAGCGATGGAGTTATTTTGTTGAGTATATAATGAAAATTATAACAAAATTGGAATGAACTTGATCGTGCGATTTTGAAAACTTTCTCTCATGCCCATAATGCACCTATCAATGTAAATCCTGCGGGGAAGTGGGGAAGGGGGGGGGCAAGGAGCTGGGATTTAACGATTCTTAAACTAACGTCAATCAAAAGTGTCAAAAAAAGCTCCACCCTGGGGCAAAGTATCTAAACAAACTATACTATAATACTATGTAAAACAAATAAAAGAACCAGGATCAGTGACCCGTGAAATACTCTAACGTAGTGGTGGAATTTGATTTCAATCGGATGAGAACTTCAGGCTGGATAAAAACTTTCTCGAAATAGACAATACCTGCTTAGATGAAGGTTATAAGAATCGCATTATGGCAACAAAGACAAATAGAAACTTCATACCTTTCTCCAATGGTCTGGGTTCGGGTCCTAGCCGGGGACATTGTGTTGCATTCTTGGGCAAGGCACTTTACTCTCACGGTGCCCCTCTCCACCCAGGTGTACAAATGGGTACCAGCGAATTTAATGCTGGGGGTAACCCTGCGATGGACTGGCATCCCATCCAGGGGGGAGCAGAAATACTCCTAGTTGCTTCATGCTACAGAAACCGGAGATAAGCGCCGGCCTAATGGGCCTTCTAGGCTCATAGCAGACTTTACCTTACCCTCTTGTGGCATTTAAGTTCGGCTATAAAATACTTTACTTCATGAATAGAGCAATACTTAATTATGTATGCATTGGTTCTATATTATATTAGGTTGGGGTAGCTGGATTTGAGGATCATACGTATGATCATTGTTTAGTATTGATCATTATGATCATCCGGGTCTTTCCTGGACTTTCTGCCTCACCTAGCGTTCAATTCCTTGGCCCGCTGCAGTAGTAGCACAGGTGTCTCTTCCAAAGACGGCAAGTGTGTCTAGGGATTAGTCAGCGCATCCCCTCCCCTCATTGTGACTTTTCTTTTAAACTGAAGAAGTGAATTTTCGATTCAGTGACTCGACTTTTTTGCAACTGCTTGTAGCATGCAAGAACTTAGGCCTTTTGCAGTAGCAGGACAATTGTCATTTCCAAAGATGGCAAGTGTGTCTAGGGATTAAAATTGTGAGTACAGGTAATAAATAATAGGGCTGTTTACTGGTAGGGTGGCTCTGCTGTAGATGCAGTGGAAGTGGCTGTACGTATCCTAGAAGATGACTCAACTTTTGATGCTGGACATGGCTCGGTTCTTACTGAAGAATTGACAGTTGAAGTTGATGCAATGATCATGGATGGAAGTAAATCAAAATCAGGTACAAACATACCTCCATCCCTTTAGTTTTAAGCTTTAATAGCCATCATGTTGTGAACAGTGCAAGGAAGTTCTCTGGGTTTCCATGGTAATTATTAAATCAAACAGCTCTTACTTGATGCACTGCCAGGAATTACAGGCTTTTCACATTTTATTTGTTTTAAAGTGAGCAAATGCTGTAGCTTCTGAAATGGTTTTTGTAACAAGTCCATGGTCATCTTATTTTAGGATACAAGGATTCCTCTTTATACCGGTAATATAGCTTGGTGCTAATAATGTGCTGTTTATTGAGTTTAGTTCTTGAGCACTTTTTGGAACAATGCATATTAACTGTTCACCATTATTTCTCTCCTGGTCTCTCGTTTTCTTTCTTCACCTACAATCAGCACTTTAAGTACGGTAGTTCATTCTACCAGTGGGGGCCTTAACCATTTTCACCATTAACCCTTTAACTCCCAGTGGCCACTTGTAGATTATACTTTGTCTAATGGCAGGCAATTTTCCTCGTCAATGTGGGGCCCCTTGAGACTTGAAGG
>OX421449.1:46719004-46726504 GCA_949126865.1 Montipora capitata | reverse complement strand
CTTGAAGCAACTTGTCACTGCTGTTCTTAGATCACCACTGATCAATATATTGCCGCCACAAGTAGCAGAAAACGTGACCTCCAATCCTTGCTGGTATCCTGAGATAGAGGCTATCGGGAGGCCAGGGGTCAAGTGTATTCTGCCACCGACGTCAATGGCGTTGCATTACATGTTTGGGAGAAATGCGACTTCCATCACTGTAAATGCAAATCCTGCACATCCTTGTTACAAAAGCGAGGGAAAGTTTGTCAAGGAACTCGAGCGTTGTTTGCAATTCGTCATAGATCTGCTTAATACCGAATAAGATGGTGTTGTTTTACTTTTGATTTCCCTCGATAAACTCACTGCTTATGAAGCAAATGTAATATTAGAGCGATTCTTAACTGAGTTTAGAAAGTAAGTCTCGTTTACTTTGGTATGGCATTACTTTGTTCTCTGCGATTGGTCAGCAAAACTCGCGCCACTTTCACAACCATTGAAAAGCAAAACGAAAACCAACCACGCCATACAGGCGCGCATTTTCCCGCCCTTAGCGCCGGTTATAAGTATAATTGCTTCAAATTCTGATTGGTTCGTCGAGCTGCTTGCGTCTGTTGTGATTGGCTAGAGTTTATGCTTTGGTTTTGGTTTTGCGACACTCCATTGAAAATCTTCTCTTAAATCACTAAACATAGCAGAAATTGACAATTGTTGATAATAGAGACTTTAAGATAAGAGGACGGGACATTCTAGGACTGGGATCTTGGCCGAGGAAGCATGGGGAGAATTCGCCGACGTAAGCTTAAGGCGCCAAAGCGAAACCTTAAGAAAGCCAAGGACGGCTCTCGAGGATCAGTGCGTGCAAATTTGTAAAGCAAGTCATGGCATCATTCAAACGGAGGTTGACGACATTATCCCTGACAGTTTTGATGACGAAAAATTATCGGAGGATGAATTTTTTCTTCTCTATGATTTATGCACGTCCAAAAATCCAGATTTTCCTTGTGAAATCGAATGCTATGGGAAATCTGACCTAGCTGACATGGACAATTGTGAGTGTTCAGCCGAGTTTTCTTTTCATAAAACATTTACATGATGTAAAACAGAAAAATCAATTTCGTCAGTCACCAGCAACTGAATTTAAGACCACATATTACTAGTTTGATATAATTATTTCAACAATACTCACGGAGATTCTTTTCCTTGACTATTTCGACCTTGGCGGGAACACTCATGGTTGATGACCACACATTTGCACATGGCTTCCAAATGTATTAAAGCGTTACTAAATGTTAACCGGGTAGACGAACAAAGAGTAGCCTACGAACAGGCTTCCGGCGAGGACGGAAAAAAACATTCGGCGAGCGCGAAACAAAAGAATTCGGAGCCTGTTCGCAGGCTAAACAAAGAGCTGTCTTTATCAATGATGCTTTGAGCATACTCAAAAACAACTCGAACCTGCACTCTTAACACAAGTCGAACTCCCGTTTTGACTAACCCGTCTTTTCAAGCATCCCCAAAGAGATTTATAACTGATAAATACATTTCTAATTTTTGGCTTAAATGAGCATCTTACATGATAATCGCCGTTATTCTTTCCAAACAGAAACTAACAAACCGGAAGTTCATCTGTGGCAATTTCCTTCAACACCGCCCTGTCATAAACATACCCTACAAGACGAAATCAAATTTAAAGTCAATAGGCAAGACTCGTTCTGACCACTCCTTGAATTTGATCCTGGTAGTCCCTGATTCAACATCTCGGCTGTTTTTGTAAATAGTCAACTGGTTTGCCTCCGTCCAGTTGGGATTCGTAAGGTTGTTTTCATTGTTCTGTTCTGGGCAAGTATGTATGTATGTATGTATGTATGTATGTATGTACGGATGATGATGACGACTACGACGTAGACGATGACGATAATTTTGATGATGATGATGATGATGATAATAGTCTAGATGACGACGACGACGACGATGGACTGATAGTCAAGATGATGATGATAAACTATAAGTGTCAAGTGTATTAGCGCCAGGGCACTTATCGGGGACACTGTAAGAAATCAAATCAAATTAAATTGACTCATATCAAATCATAGGTTGCGGGTTTTTGAGAAAAGGGGAAAACTGGTGTACCTCTAGAAAAACTCCTCCAAGCAGAGTAGAGAACCAACAAATGATGATGAGTCACATCGGTCAAAGAATCCGAAATTTTTTTTATTTTATTTATCTCCAGTGCCTTTTATCTTCCTTTTTGTGTCCACCTGGGGGTGAATAAATGAATTCCAGACGAATGGATAATCACAACAATGCTGTCGGCTGAAAACGTCTTGGCACTAAGACGAAAAGAGTACCTATATTAGAGCGGTGCCAAATGATCAATAACAATACTTTTTGAATTTTTTTTTATTCAACCACGTGTCACGTAGGGGCTACACAACTCGTTTAAACGCGTGAACGTGCAAATCGTAGGATGGTTTTTGAGGAGAGGGGAAAACCGGGGTACCCGGAGAAAGCCCTCTCGGAGCAGAGTAGAGAACCAACAAACTCAACCCACATGTGACACCAATTCTGCGAAGCAAGTGCTCTCACCAATGCGCCATCCCCAGGGCCGGGTATTCACTACACACACATTGGAACATCATGAAAAGCGCAATGTAAGGCCGATGTGAGAAGGACCGTGAGACTTTTCTCTTTTCTTTTCTTCAGTGCTAAATTAACCATACACCACTATACTTTTTGCAGTCCCGAGCTTAGGATAGTTATGCCCCTTGTTCTTCTTCAACCTGATTTCCGGGAAGCAAAGCATTTTGTGTTCGTAGAAAGTATTTCGTCATTTGCACGCTTCATGAAACAGCCCGGGACATAGTTGGACAACCGAAAACGTTAACGAAAGAGTCACTTCAAAATAGAACGCAGCGCTTTCATAAGAATTTCGAGATTATTCCATCTTATTCGCGTTGCACAGTAAGGGAGTGCTCAATTTCTCACCACCCTCTTTTTCTTGGTCAGTTATGATTGTTTGTATTTCTAGTTCAATTTACGGTCAAACAATTCATGCCAATCTTTTTGTAGGATATGTTGAACACCAATTTTTTAATCAGTACAACGGCCCCAAACCTGAACTCTACGGCCGTTACATCGACGACTGCATCGGCGCTATTTCATCAAGCAGAGAAGAACTCGATCAATTTATAACCTCCGTCAACTCTTTTCATCCGGCTCTTAAATATACCTGGGAAATTTCGGAAACTTCATTGGCTTTTCTAGATATCAAAGTTTCTATTAGAGGCAACGTGCTATGTACTAGTGTGCACTACAAACCTACTGATTCACACAGTTATTTGTTGTATTCATCGTCACATCCATCACATGTCAAGAACTCCATCCCTTATTCTCAATTTCTTAGACTTCGACGTCTATGTAGTGATGACTCCGATTTTTCCAGCAAATCAGAGGAGATGTGCCAGTTCTTTGAAAAACGTGGCTATCCTGTCTCTGTGGTCAAAGCGGGCCATCATCGCGCCCAACAATTTGATCGACAGTCATCACTACAAACGTCACAAAAAGATAAGAATGACAGAATTCCTTTCACCCTCACTTTCCATCCTCATAATCACGCAGTCAAAAGCATCATTCTTAGTAATTTTAAATTACTCCAAAATGATCCCGAGACTGGTAGAATCTTTTCGCAACCTCCACTTATTTCATTCAAACGCGACAAAAACGTAGGCAACTTTTTAGTTAGAAGCGCGCTCAAAACTAACGAGCAACCCGGCACTTTCAAATGCGCGCGCTCACGATGCAAAACTTGTCTTTTCATTGTTAACACTAGCAAGATATCGGGACCTAAGCGATCTATTAAGATCACCGATCGTTTCACATGTACCTCCGCAAATGTCATTTATTGCATAACCTGCACGTTATGCAATAAATTATACATTGGTGAGACAGGTAGACGACTAGGTGACCGATTCCGCGAACACCTTCGCGATGTTGAGAAGAATGACAAAGATGCATCCAAGCCAGTCGCTCGCCATTTTAATCTGCCTAACCACTCCAAAAAACACATGGCTATCTGCGGCCTTTCCCTACATCTAGGTACGACGGAAAGCCGCAAGAATCTGGAACAAAAATTCATCTTTCAAATTGGCACCCTTAATCCTCACGGTATTAACGAACGCTTTTCATTTAACTAATATATTCCTATTTTTCACGTTGCCATGTTACCACCAATAGCGTAGCTCCTACTCTACTATAAAAACTACACGTAACCCATAATCCCTCGATTCGCTCTGACGAAGGGCTAACGCTCGAAACGTCAGCTTTTAGAATCTCTGTACGGTGGCCAATTTACATTATCAACTCCGTTGATAAAACCAAATTTTTGTAAACAATTCATTCAATTCATTTAGTGAAAAAAAAAACAACAAAAAAAAACACGGCCCTCGAAATCTGTCCGGTTAGAAGTTTGAACCTCGACTTGGCAAATAACACGTTCAATCAATCCTATTTACTGTTAAGTGTGATGAACAGTTTTAAACGACTTCGTCCCAGACAATAAGAATACTCAGTAATACAGTTTTTCAGTCCGCCTGCCTTGCTGAAGTGAAGTTTCTCTAAGTGGTATTCTAGTTGTTGAATTCTCCTCTAAACTACCTGTTACGAGTTCCTTTTGTCGATATTTTAGCTTATACAACGCTAGCAGAAGCTATAACTAAACACGGTGCTACTCAACTACCAGTAGAGTTACATTAATTAATGAACTAATGGAAAAGGCCTTCAACCCCATTAACTGGTTTATTGATTCGGGTATCTAGACAGTCGTCATAAGTCAAACGCTTAAATTGAGTTTTATTTTTCAACCAAGATCGGTTCTATCTCTCAAAAGGTAAGTAACAAGGTGCCCTCTTTGTTGATTTTGTTCATCTACCTCTTCTTTGTCTAAATGCGGTCCATAATTTCATTTGAACTAAAGAGCGTTTCGTTTTACGCGTATAATTATTGATTCAAGATTTCCTTACCATTTACACACTTAAATGACCAAGAAAACTCCCTGAAATCCGAGGAATGCCAGCAGCTAACAATTTTCAGGTTTTTCAAGAGAATAAGCCGCTTTTCGAACAACCCAAAAAAAAAAAAAAAAAAAAAAAAGAAAGAAAGAAAGAAAGGAAGACACGAAAATAAACGATGGGTTTAACGGTTTTCGACGTCCCTTTCCTGCTGACTACAATATTGACACTCTTTTACCGTCGCCCACAAAACTACTAACGATTCTTCTCTTACAAAGGCTTAAAATGAGAAACGTAAACCCCTTACTTTTCTACCGCACAAATTATCCAGTCGATTAACAATTTATTGTTCATCATGAGTCCTGACATGAATTTCCAGCTTTCAGATTTTGTGTTCGATTGGAAATCCGAAAATCCATATTTTAAGATCTAAATCCGGAATTCCCAATCGAACACACCCTAAGATTTACCCAAATGGGCCTTATGAGCATCTGAACGGTGTCTATTTTTAAACCAACTGTTCGTGGGAAAACAACCAATAGACCAATGCTTTACCCAGTTCAATGTGAATGCTACATCATAAGGCAATTAGATACACAAAGAATCTCAACCACGGGAGATTTGAATTGGATACATCTAATGTTTATTTTTCCACTTTTCAGCCTAGCTATCGATGTCTTGCTGTCTCCGTAAAAAATGTATTCACACGGGAATAAATATTTTTGTGACTAAGGGTGCGTTCGATTGGGAAATCTGGATTTAGATCTTAGAATAGGGATCTTCGGATTTCCAATCGAACACAAAATCTGGAAACGGATTTTGCGAAGGATTTTGTTAATTGAAATCCTTACCCGACATGGATTTCCAATTTAGTGAATCTGCGACAAAATAAGTTAGATTTTGTGTTCGATTGGAAATCCGAAGATCCAGATGTTAAGATCTACATCCGGATTTCCCAATCGATTGCACCCTAAAAGTTATTACATGGGCTCAGATGGGTAATAGAGACCTTTAGATCCGACTACGACTACGACTACGAAATTAGGACGTGGAAGGTTCAGCATCAAATGAAACTTTAGATTACAACAACAGGCAACGAAATGGTTTTTCCCGGCTAAATGTTGTGCAAAAGGTCAATGCAGGAAGCTTCAGTTGCTCTTTTCGTAAACGACATGATCGATGAAGTAGAATTGCAGGCAATTTTAGAACTAACAAACAAAAAGAATCCTTGTTTCCCGTACTGGAAATACGATAGGATCGAGAGTACACTGGATGATTTGTCTGAGTCTGAAGCCAAAGCCGAATTTAGGTTTGCTACCTCGGAGCTTCCACGTCTTGCAGAGGCACTCAGGATACCCGATATGTTCACTTGTTGCAATGGAACTACAGCTTCTGGATTGGAAGGCTTGTGTATCCTGCTCAAACGGTTTGCGTATCCTTGTCGTTTGAGTGACTTAATTCCGCTGTTTGGGCGATCAGTGCCTGAGCTTAGCCTTATTTTATCGGAAGTGACTGAGCATGTTTTCCAGAATAATTAGCACCTATTGCGGGACTTAAACCAACCGTGGCTGCAGCCTCGATGCCTTGAAGAGTTTGCTAATGCTATTCACCAAAAAGG
Source organism: Montipora capitata (assembly GCA_949126865.1). Classification (NCBI taxonomy): domain Eukaryota; kingdom Metazoa; phylum Cnidaria; class Anthozoa; order Scleractinia; family Acroporidae; genus Montipora; species Montipora capitata. The sequence goes on along the minus strand of OX421449.1, from coordinate 46,719,898 downwards.
AGCAGCTCTGGATAATTGCTGGGATTTTGTGGACGGAACGGCAAGGCCAATCAGCCGGCCTGGAGAAAACCAACGTGTGATGTATAACGGCACTTGCTGTTTTTCTCGAAGGATCTACATAAAGTACTGTTTTACATTATTATCGTTGTTTTTCCCAGAAGGCGTAAGACACGATCCAGGAATGCTGCGAATGTCCGGTCTCCTGGAGGCACTTGAACAGTACTCGTATTCTTTGTACTCAGCCTCTTTGTATCTACAAAAATTTGGTTTTATCAACGGAGTTGATAATGTAAATTGGCCACCGTACAGAGATTCTAAATGCTGACGTTTCGAGCGTTAGCCCTTCGTCAGAGACGCTCTGACGAAGGGCTAACGCTCGAAACGTCAGCTTTTAGAATCTCTGTACGGTGGCCAATTTACATTATCAACTCCGTTGATAAAACCAGATTTTTGTATACTACTTCCCCACCTAGGCAGCACCACAGTTTCTTTAGAAACTACCCCTTCATTCTTTGTATCTACGGCTATCAACGTTAGATAGCCCATTAGCATTTCCAGAGCACCGGAGAATTAGACCAAATGACCTTGTTCGACGTCAAAGATTTCGTGAATGCTCGCGGTCATGGTCATACCAACGCGGTGGGAAAGATTCTATTGTTTTTGAAGTGACTTCTCTTATTCAACTGTACGGAATACGTTTCTTCGGTAATGAAAACAGTAATTATTCTGTCAAACTGGAGTTGATAAACGAGAAATCGGAAGAAATGTTGTTATCGGAAAAGGGTAATTTCACCGCGGTACCTTTGGAAACGTACTCACGATCCAAATACGATGGTTTTGAATTTTTATTTGATGGTCCAGTTGATATCGGTTTACCGATACTAAGTATCGCAT
>OX421449.1:46684004-46714004 GCA_949126865.1 Montipora capitata | reverse complement strand
AAAGAGCCAAGACTGTTGTCCTTAAAAGTTCCTCTTCAGGTTTGGATTTTCGCAAAAATGACAGGAAAACACAACATCAATCCCTGAACGGGTCAATCAAATAGATAATTAAAAAATGTTTTTCTTTACGAGTTTCCAATGGCATGCATACCTCAGAAACTGTTGATTCATGATCATCGATCTGGGTTCGGCAGCTGCAGTTATAGTGGTAAGGGCCCTATGACATTTGGCGGGTTAGTACTGCCGTGGCGAGTTTCAGCGTAATGTTGCATGAGGAGAGCCAGCCCAGCTTGGGTTAAATTTAACAACTGCTGAGAGAAAAGAATATCAGTGACAATAAGGAATGAAATTTGTTTTTTCTGTCCCGCTGAACTTTTATTGTGAACCTCCATTCACAATTTAAAGCAATGTCCTTTGAAAGGTAACATATCTCTTTAAAGCAAAGATTGGTAGCCACACCCCCTTTGATAACTCTTTCTTATCACATGAAAGTCTCGATCCAGATACTCATTGGTTGGAGGATTCAGTTATAACTTGGAGGGTCGATCGGCATGGAGCTCAGAATTTCTTTGTTCAATCTGAACATCGAATATTCCCTTTATCTTTAAAGTCTTGCTTGAGGCAGTTGTTATGGGTTTCTTTGTTTTTCGCTAATGACTCGCGATAAAGCGCTATTGTGTTGATTGTTAGGGGCAACGAACGGAGAATATGTAATATTATTCAAATAGAGAGTTATAAATTATTTACCAAATTAAACATCATTTGGATACTTCAACTGAAAATTAGGAAACAAACCGTCGAGGCTATAGGCTCGTATAAGCACACCAAAATTCACCTTTAGGATTTTGTCCCTTCGAAAACGTAGCCATAGCAAACCATTTTTCTTGCAAAATATGAACTTATTTAGATTTCGAAAATTAAAAAAATTAGTTGTGATGCGAAAATTCTAAGTAACACTTCAATCAAAATCAACAGATTTTACCCACATTATCTGGTTGGATTCCATTCAAATAATTATAATCATTAAAAATGACTTTTAATAGTTTAGCTTCAGGCCTATATATCCAAGCAGAAGTGTTCTACTAAATGGAAAAACTGTAAATCAAGTCAAGCTTACGAAGATGTAGGCTCCCGCGCAGTCGCTTTTATGGTAGTCGTATTTAACCTCCTACCCACAATCGTCTTATTTTCCAAATTACAAATTGGCATTTCATCCGAAATTAAGAAACTGAGTAAATCAAATTGGTTTTTGAGTTTGTTGGTTTTAGAGGAGAGGTGAAAACCAGAGTACCCTGAGAAAAACCTTTCGAAGCAGAGTAGAGGCAGAATCAACAAACCGGCTCAATTCACTTATGACGCCGGGTCTCCATGAGAATCGAACCCAGTCCACACTGCTCTCACCACGTTTCCAGTTCTTTATTCCTACAGCTTAACCAGTGATGCACTCTGGCTGATCACCATCCCGGTTATTGTCTAGCGATGGCCAATTAATGCTTATAACGAAGTCCGTTATACCCGCCATGTAGTTTACTCCTGAATTTCCGGCTGAAGTTGTTCTGCGAGTGACGTCACCTTCCAGAAGACAGTAGGTAAAATTTGATTGGCTAAACTGCGGGAAAGGAATGCTGCTTTCGGGTAAGCAGGCATTGAAATACGACTCTTCTAAGGACGACTGCGTGGGAGGCTATCGCAGATGAGAAATTCAAGGTTTTTTCACGAGAGGGGAAAAGTGTAGTATCGAGAGCCAAACATCTCGGGGACGGAGCAGAGAATCAAAAATTCAACCCAAATATGACGCCAAATCCGCGAAAAGAATCGGGAATACATCACGTACTGCGCACCATGGTTCCTTCTCCAAATAAGAGAGATATTTACCACTTGAACTCTTGAAAATCACAAAATAGCCTTTGATCACGCATTTTGTTAATCCCTAGAAGTAAGCGACCTGAATATTACAAATGATCATTATTTCATTTATTTTTATCATATTTTCAACAACTTTTTTTTGTACTTTTTTGTTGATGACAAATCTTTAATTGCTCCTAAATAAAGACTAATAATTAAGTTGTGGCATTCGCAAAGGAAAATCCCATTAAAGCATATAATCATAGAATGAACAGAAAATAAATTTTATACTGACACACAAATTTAAATTTTCGAACTCATGATAAATGGTTGGGTTCAAAACTAATAATGTTTTTGAGAATTCTAAATAAAATTTCATAGCAATCTTGAAGCCTCTTATAGTCTAAGCCAGTGTTTCCTACGCATAAAATCACTGAGAGTTCCACAGTTTTCTACCCTTGATATAATATAGTAAATAGCTTTATATTGGTATTTCAGGGATGAGGGCTATTGGACCTACTGGATATTCAGAAAGGTAATCAATTTAAAATAGCCGCTTTATTGTATGCATTTAAGTTTATTTTCTCAAGGATTTTGGGAGACAAAAGCTATTGAGCACATTTTGGAATTATATTGTTGTAACACAAGTGCTTGGTCATCTTTACGTCAAATTTGAGTGGAACTCTATTGAAACCGAATACCCCCAAGTCTTTTGCAATTGGTTTTCTCTCACTGCCGCTATCCTAGCTAGACTAGATCACCAAAAGTCTGCAAAAGATCACTCACAAACGAATTTTGAGAATGATGTTTTGACTCAGTTTACTCGAGTCGATTTAAACGATAAAAATCTAACTTTGAAACGTTTCTCCTCGTCGTTCCGCATTCTTTAAGTTCGTGTTAAATTTACAAATTATTCAACCACCATTTTTTATGCATAATTGCTGTGTATTTTGAGGATACTCTATTTGACTTTTTGATTTCGTAGACCGATATCTCAAGTGGTCGTTAATTTTGCGCGGTATTGTGAGAACAGAGAGCCCGTTATTTTTAGGGTTTTCCTGTTTCATAGCATTATAAGAGGGTGAGTTCTCCTCTCTAAATCAGGCAATTCAGATAAGCAATCATAGGAAATCATGTCAGGGGCTCTTCGAAGTGTCCTCGTAATCCTGCTTGCTGCTTTAGGGACTTTTTTACTTGCTGAATGTTTAGAGGATAAAGCATTCCCCGCTGAGGATAACAAGTTGGACAATGCACTGGCTAAACTTGAAGATTTAGGCCATGCGGCGGCCGAAGGCGGCAAGGACGAGGGGGTAGCTTTTGAAGACGAAGTTGAGGGTATGAGAGAATTTTTATTTTTTTTAATTTTCTGCATTTCAACCTCTCTTTTCTTCTTTGATACAATGATGGACTTGATTCCATTCCTATAGCAAGTTTCCGTTGTAAATCTGCAACCTTGAAAACTCTATATAGATTTGAGAAGCTTGAAGCTTTCAAAACCAGCGCTGGTTATCTTCTTGTCAGTCCTTCAACTGCTGACGTATGGGTTCAACTCGTGTCATTAACACTGTCGTAAAACCTCTTATTTTACTCCAATATCTGAACCGGTTGATTGATGAAAAGTGTCCGATAAATAAATCGATGCATGAGTTTCATTCGTCGAATATTTATTATCATAGAATCCAGAACACCCTCTGAGAAGCTTTACTAACTAATTTTTCCGCTTTGGTCACCTACGTACCTTCACTAAAAGTCTGGTTTCTTGATAAGTATTTAAAACTTCATTGTTTATCTCTGTAACACTTTCAATTTTCGTTATAACGGACCCTGAAACGACAAAAAAGTTCGGGTTAAATTCAGAACTCTCAACCAATTGATCAATGTAATATCCTAACCTTTGAAATGGTATTGCTCGGTTTTCGTTTAACTACTAGTGTAATTGCTTACCACTACAGCTATACTCGACGTTTTATGACTAATTCAGAGGCACTATCAGGCATTTGCACACATTTTTTTTCTTCGTTCGCAGTTCGGCGTTTAGCGGGTTAATCGCTCCTAGCGAAAGAAAAATAAAACCTCTGGCACCCAGGGTAGCATTTGCAATACACAACACAACCCATTTTTGCCGGGGCTTGCTATACAAGTCACTTGGGATTTAGTCACTTCGTAAGCCTCACGTTTAATTCATATGACTGATTCGAATTTTGATTTGGAAAGGCGAAGAGAAAACCCAGGCTGATGAAGTCGATGACATGACAGAAGACAACGCTCTGCTTTGGAATGATAAAAGCTCAGGTAATAACAAAACTAGACCCATATGTCTGCGTGAAATCGGGCTTTCCTGATGTCCTGGACCGTCAAATAAAAAAAAAAAGAATCGAAAAAGAAATACAGTAGAGTTGCCGGCTACATTTGAACTTGTTTTTTAGGTTAGGGGTGATGGCAATGATTGTCGTTACGTTCCTTCACAAATGTCCGCTCTCGTATAGTTCGCGGACCGACCCGTTCCGAAAACGCTCGACATCTTTAAGTGTGGGTCTACCGCGAAGGGTGTGTGCATTTGTATGTGGTTTGAGCGTATTAGACACCATATTCATGATTACTTTCAACGACGCCATTTTCGTTCAATGTTGGCCTAAACTTCGCGCATGCGCTATAAAAGATGAATCGGCCCTGGCACATCCATGTCACGTATGCGCTTTGGTTAATTTCGCACATGCGCTTTACAAGCTTGAGTGCGATCTGATACTCAGCCAGATTATCGAAATATCGAATTACGCAAACTGTTATGTTTTCTGTGTGCCTTGTATCCACTCTTCACCTACTTTCTCTTGATTTGTTTTCCGTGTCCGGCTATATTCCGTTATTTTTCAATTGTAAGCTACTCACTCATAGCACATGCAAATTTTATCCAGTTTATTTCCATATAAGTTAGACTTTATGTTCATTTCGTTTCTTGTCCTTCACCTGAATCCAGCCATTGCGGTGATTGGCTAGCGGTTTTCAGTCACACGCGCCCCTCAACGACTATTTTTAATTTTCGAAACTAAACCTTTTGTCGGAACTGGCCGGCCAGACCTGTCAGTTTGCAAAGAAATGCAACAATTTGAAGGAACACTTGTATGATTATCCCTCGCATTCTTCTGGAAGAGTACAAATCCTCGAAGTGTGTTTTTATTTGAAGGCGATGTAAAGTTATTCCTTACAAATGTCCGGTCTGGCCGCTCAGTTCTGTCCTAAATTTGGGTGGACGTCACTCTGAAATGTTTTCATGACAATAGTCCTGTTCCCTTGGAAGCAGTCGAATTCGCTATGGATACATTTGATTGACATCCACGAAAATTAACAACGCAATTAACAATACAATTCAAAGTATTTAAAGCATTTTAACCTTTTTTGGAATTTTTGCATTTCATGGTTTAATAAAAAGGATGTGTTATTATACCTTGTGCTTCGCGAGATATCAGTTACATTACGAGTCTTGAGGATAATACCCAGTCCCCAGTCCCCTTTTCCCCCTACTTATGCATTCGAGTTAGGAGGGCAGGCTAGTGCTAAAGTTGTCCCACTGTATACATTCATCTCTTTCCCATACAGATCAAGAAGATGAACACCAAACAGAAGAGAAAGATAACGTTGACGATGAGAAAACAATTGATGCCGAAGATAAATCGGAAGATGAGAGATCCGCGGATGATGTCGAAGATGTGGAAACCGCTGACTCCGACGACTATCTCCAGAAGAAGGAAACCTCAAATGATATCGAAGATGTTCCCGACAATGACGAAACCGCTGATGCCGAGGATGTACCCAAGGACGAGCAAACAGCTGATGATCCAGAAGATTTTCCGAACAATGAGGAAACCTCTGATGCCGACGATCTCCCCAAGGATGAACAGCTAGCTGATGATCTCGAAGATGTTCCTAAGGAAGAGGAAACTGCTGGTGTCGAAGATTATCCCGAGGACAAGCGGGAATCGGATAATGATCCTGAAGATGTTCCCGAGAAGGACGAAACTGCTGATGCCGAAGATTATCTCGAGGACGAAGAAACGGTTGATTATCCCGAGGATGTTCTCGAGAATGAGGAAACCGCTGATGCCGAAGATTATCCCGAGGACGAAAAGACCGCTGATGATCCCGAAGATGTTCCCGAGAATGATGAAACCGCTGATGTCGAAGATATTCCCGAAAATGAGAAAAGTTTTTATGTCAAAGATGTACCCGAGGGTGATCCCGAAGATGAGGAAACCGCTGATGAAGCCGAAGATTATTCCGAAAGTGACGAAACTGCTAATGCCGAAGATTATTCCGAGTATTTTATGACAGTGGAATCGGATGAAGATGAAAAGTACTCAGGTAATTGCAAAACAGAAACATTCATTGGAATACAAAATGTAATTATTCCCTGGAACATCAATTAACTTTGTCTTACAATCTCCGATAGAGGTCGGGAAATTATTTGTAACAAAAAATATATATTGATTTAAGATTTTTTGACATTTCTGTTCCCTGGTGAGTTTAGTCGGTCTCTTTTTTTGTAACAATTTACTCAACTACAACCTGTTAGCTTAAAAGGTGAAGGCTCATACTCGGTCAAATTCCAGGCCCCACCAGTACCCTCAAGGTCTTCAAGCAAATTACATTGCAACTAAAGTACTATCTTTGCCATGGTACCGTCATTTCACGCCATCTTAGCTCAATTCAAGATCACTGCATGAAGCCGTACAAGTGTTAGTTGGTGTAAGTAGTGTATGTAATAGGCCATTACAGCATTACAGTTGTTTCTTCCGTGACCTAGCCTATGAATGGCTGCGAGGCTGCTGGTGACCTTGTATTGATATGCACAGGCCTCGCTGCTTTTATCATGTAAATTCTGTTTTTGTAATTGACAATTATTCAATAAAAAATTGTCAAGTACTTGTGAAGAATTTAAATTTCGTGGCTGGTATGACGCGGCGTTTCGTCTCGGCCAAGAGACTCATCAGATACTTTTCGAATTTCAGCAAACTCGTTGAGCATCGCGCTCAAAGTCCCGTTCGCGAAGTCAAGATGTTCGCTGAAGATATTGGTGAAGATATTGGTGAATAAAAACGGAGACAAAGTCGAGGTTTTTATTCACCGATATTTATCGAGCCTGAGGTGAATAATTGTTTTAGTATAATTACATAGACGATCGCGATTATTAGAAAAATATGTATTTTCTTTAAAACAATTAATATCTTCGTCTGTCACCTCTACGAAACGGCTTGCGGCCATTAAAAACCGCTTAGGTGATTAATCACCTCCAGAGCAGCCAATCAGCGCAAAGAATTTTCAATAATCACCTATGTAATTATAAGTCTCATAGTCTTAGTTTTGTATCAAAAACAGGGTCGCCGGCAGCCTGGATTCCATTCCTAGGCCAGGTAACTTAGCTACAACTGTATAATGGTCTATTGCAGTGGCTGTTTATATGTCCTTGTAACGGCAAATGTCTTAAAATAAGTTAAACGTATTTCCTTGCCACTTTCTAAAAGAAATCAGTACACAGTGAAGCGATTGAAATTTGAAAACATGTACAGTTTCAGTTAATTGTATCACGATCTTGTTGTTGTTTATTTTCAGAATCAACCCAAGAAGGAGACGAAATTACTCCAGAATTGATTTCCAGCGAAAGTGATCCAATAGTACGCTGTGGTTATCTTAGCTACAATTCAACCAAACAGAGGTGCTGTTATGGCAAAGTCATATCCAAATATTACCCATGCGTCAGACCAAAATGTGGTTCGAAGTACTACAACCCATATACTCACAAATGCTGTTTCAGACGAGACGTCATCTCCAGATCATTTCCTTGCTTATTAAAGTGTGGTTTGAAGTCATACAACCCAGTTTCACACAAGTGCTGTTCTAGACGCTATATCACCCCCAAGTCGTTTCCTTGTCTGGTAAAGTGTGGTTTGAAGTACTACACCCCAGTTACCCACAAGTGCTGTTACGGACGTGACGTCATCCCCAGATCTTCTCCATGTTTATTGAAATGTCGTTCGAAGTCCTACAATCCAGTCACACACAAGTGCTGTTATGGACGGTATGTCATCTTAAAGTCATCTCTTTGTTCATTTAAGTGTGGTCTGAAGTCCTACAATCCAGTAACTCACAAGTGCTGTTATGGACGTTATGTCACGCCCAAATCGTCTCCATGTCTACTGAAATGTGGTTTGAAATACTACAACCCGCTAACCCACAGGTGCTGTTTCGGACATAAAATCACTTCAAAGTATTATCCATGTCCATTGAAATGTGGTCCAAAGTACTACAACCCACTTACACACAAGTGTTGTTCTGGACGCTATATCACCACAAAATCCTCTCCTTGTCTGTTAAAATGTGGTGCGAAGTACTACAACCCGCTGACCCACAAGTGCTGTTTCAGACGTGACGTCACTCCCAGGTCATCTCCTTGCCTATTAAAATGTGGTTCGAAGTACTACAACCCATATACTCACAAATGCTGTTTTGGAGGTAGCATCACTTCAATATCCTATCCATGTGTACTAAAATGTGGTTTAAAGTACTACAATCCAGTTACACACAAGTGCTGTTCAAGACGTTATGTCACCCCTAAGTCTTCTTCATGTCTACTAAAATGTGGTTTGAAGTACTACAACCCATATACTCACAAATGCTGTTTCGGAGGAGACATCACTCCCAGATCTTCTCCGTGCTCATTAAAATGTGGTTTGAAGTCATACAACCCAGTTACACACAAGTGCTGTTTTGCACGTTATATCAGCCCTAAGTCCTCTCCATGTCCAAGAAAATGTGGTTTGAAGTACTACAACCCGCTAACCCACAAGTGCTGTTTTGGACGTGACGTCATCCCGAGGTCTTCTCCATGCCAATTGAAATGTGGTTCGAAGTCTTACAACCCAGTCACACACAAGTGCTGTTCTAGACGCTATGTCATCCCCAAGTCTTCTCCTTGCCTGGTAAAATGTGGTTCGAAGAATTACAACCCATATACTCACAAATGCTGTTTCGGGCGTAACGTCACTTCAAAGTCTTCTGCATGTCTATCAAAATGAAAAGGGTACTGCCCAACAGGAGAACAGCAATCACCAGAAAGAAAGAAGCGCAGACTCAAAGTTCATGTTTGAAATGTCATGTTTTAAAATGACCTTGATAAACTGAAAATCTTTTCTTAAAAAAGAAAATAAATACCAAAATAATTCAGGTACACTGTGCAAGGCGCAATATTATTTTCGTAACCCCATATATTAAAATTCTACTCCTTGAATCCGGCTCATCAAAATGTATCATCCGAGCTAAGGAGATAAGACGTAATATCCATGTGCGGCATAACTATCTCTTCTATGCTAGCAGATGGAGGCCTCTTTTCTTTTGCGTTGGCTGGGCTGACGAGTTCGGGAAAAGAGAGCTCTGCCATGGGTCGAAACTCATTATGTTGAACATGCGCGGCGGTTTCTTAGCGATCGAATCATCACGTGATACCCATGTTGTGTGGGCTCACTTAACAACAGCGGAATTACTGTATAGGAATGCACCGGACACAGCGGGTTCAAGTGTGCTGTCCAAGGTTGTGGACGGTGGTTGGATCAAGTGAGTTTCGAAACATGGCACAGGTGTATTTACCCTTACTAGTCAGCCCAGCGAACGCAAAAAGGAAAGTGAACTCGGCTAGCAGGGAAAACTATCCCTGTACATTTTGCAGGTAAAATCCGTTCTCAGGTTGAATTCGTTTTTACTTAGGTTAAATAGACCATATTCGTATTCTCAGTATTGGACTGGAACTACAATCCCGGTCAAAAAGATCGTGACACCAAAGCATGTTTGAACCCCCCTCTCCCGTGACAATGTTGATGGCGTAAAAACTGTCGGGCTCCTGGAAAAACGCCGTTCTTTTTGCAACATTGAATAGGGGGAAGGGGTAATCTGCTACGCAGCGTGAAGTGTCCCCTTTATTTTTGTCTGAGATTGTGTGTAGCTGCGTGTCACGCGAGCTGTAGTTAGTAATTGAATGAAAAGGTCATGGGAGCTATTTATGTGAAGTGTCTGTACAAGTGGGGTGTATGCATATTATGGAAATGATTGAATTTTGCTAGATATATTTAACGAGTATGAAGGGGCCAGTAGTTCAAATAAATGAACGACTTGAGGAAAATAAGTTCTCGTCAAGGAGGTCTCACTTTTAATTACTGAGGTTAACAGAGTTTATTTACAGTTGTCAATTCTTGTACACGTTGTTGTTAATTGTGTGCGAAGTGGAGACTTCCTAACTCGTTCTTTGATGAACACTAAAAGATCATTTCTGTTCAGACAGTTGAAAATGTAACGGTGTTGTGATACTTCTTGTGTCGAAATGGGTACATTTTAGGCACTGAGATATAATCTATGGAGGGCAGCGGTGTTCTTGGTAGAAGGCAATTGAGAAGTGTGTACCTCGTGACGTTTCGCGGAATTTATACTCGGGCCTTCTTAAAAAAGGGCGAATTTTAGTAAACAGTGAAGGCACTATGAAATGAAGTTTGCTTCCGAAACTCGCAACTACGGTAAACAAGTGCCAAGTAGACGAACGATTAACAACATATAGGAAGAAAGGAACGATTAACCATTTGATAGACGAACGATTAACCATCTCATAGCGCCAGCACTGAAGAGCGGGAGGTTTAGAGTGATCGGTTTACTTGTGATGCTATTTTACATGATAGGTAAAATCTTTTATTCAGTTGAAAACTGTACAACCCTGAAAACTCTTCGTGTTGCAAACAGCCAAAGTGGTTAACCGTCATTATAAATAATCCGCACTTCATAGCTGATTAATTATGCTAAAGCACGGTTAACCAATTGCAAGACTCACCATTTCACTGAAACAGGAGAAATACGCACAAAAGTGCAGTGAACTGAAACTTTGTGTTGACAATTTTTGTTCAATGGCATAAACGACAGTACAACACTTCGGCTTGTCGGGAAATTAGGAATGCAAATGGTTAATAGTAGGTGGTTAACCGTATTCGGATTTATGATAAGTCGCCTGTTTGGTCCCACTGTTACGGCGCGTACACTAAAGAACACAGGACAAAGAATATGGATGTTTGAGTTGCTTATGATTATAACCGTTGTTGTAAACAGACTATGGCTTTGTAACAAAACATATATTGTAGCTTAGCGGGTGAATTTCCATTGAAGTGACTAGTACAAATTACAGTAAAGAGAACTCTGTTCAGTCACCATAGTTTATCCCAATGTACTCTGTTATATGCCCTGATATTGCAGTGATACGGCTTGTCTCTCTAGAAACTTTGAAATAATTAAAAGATAGTTGTTGGTTCTACAGAAATCGTTTGTTAATATCGTATACGACGGCCACGACTCGTAATGACAGCATGTAATCGCTTGTCTGTAGAAGCAATCAATTCATCTATTGTGCCAACGGGAATAGCTTTGATTGTCGTAATAACTCTCTTCTTAAACTCGCTGAATGACTCTTTGGTTATTCTCTTCACTTTGGCCTCTTCTTTTAATTTCTTACTCGTGATGTGAAATACATTCTCAATGCAGTGCATATCAGGAGAACGCACTGGCACGTTAATAACTCTACACTGCACTCGAGACATGGCTCTCTTCGCTACAGCCGAATTCTGCGATGGGTCTCCATCTTGGATAAACATACGTGGAAAGTTCGTATCGATGAAATTCGCAAAATACGCCCCACACATCCTCTCGTAGGGCTCACACGCTATTAATCCCTTTCCGTAGCTAATAGCAACCATTAATCTTAGTACTCGGCCACCAGTTCCCTCTTTACACCCCTTTGAAGTGCATCCAAGGTGAAATCCCTCCGATTTCTTTCTCCATATCCTGCCCTTTGGAGCACAGGCTTGCTCGAATGGGTTGGTTTTGTGCGCAAATGCCGTACCATCTAAATAAAAAGACACCTTTTCTGTCCAAAATTTCTTATCATAATGTCTTTTGTAGTGTTTCGCAAAAGCGACTCTCTTTTCACAGTCTTGTCTTTTCAGAAGACCCTTTTTCCTTGCTTGTAGATAAAAGTAACAAAGTGCATTTAAAAATCGCGTGACTGTACGCACTGACACAGCATGGGTTGATATTCCAGCACTCTCCATAAGACGTTGTGCAGTAAAATTGCCATCTTCATCGCGCAATTTGGCCAAGCATCTCAGAAGTAAACGCCCCTGTCTACCTGTCAGTTTTCTCGCACGTCCGCGTTGTAAAGTTGAAGTCTTGCTTTTACAGCGGTTAGATTCTTTCTCGCGCTGTCGCTGGATTATTCTCCAAACAACTCTACGTGAAACATTACAATGTACTGCCGTTTTTCGAATTGACATTCCCTTAACTTGGCTCAAATAATACACACGAGCACGTGTGTTATTATCAATCCACCGCCGAGAAACCATTTTCATCGCCTTTCAGCTAAGTCCTGTATCGTGCAGTTGCAATCTCTCCCTAAATACATCTGCAACTACACAGAAAACATGTTCCAGAACATATTCGGCAACAATTAGACACATTTTCCTCATCCAAAGCATAGGAGCACTCACCCAAATGACGCGAGGACAAACGTGACACATCCATATCTTTACACCCAAACCGCAACGAGATCTCTGTAGAACGTACTACAGTTCTGTAATCAACACAATCCCGGTCAAAAAGATCGTGACACCAAAGCATGTTTGAACCCCCCTCTCCCGTGATAATGTTGATGGCGTAAAAACTGTCGGGCTCCTGGAAAAACGCCGTTCTTTTTGCAACATTGAATAGGGGGAAGGGGTAATCTGCTACGCAGCGTGAAGTGTCCCCTTTATTTTTGTCTAAGATTGTAGCTTGCAATGGAGGCTAATGCGGGGGAATATATTAAAAAGTATTTGAAGTTGAAGAAATTCCCCCCGCATTAGCCTCCATTGCAAGCTAGTTCCAGTCCAATACTGAGAATACGATTATGGTCTATTGGTTATCCACATTTTATTTAGGTTTAATATGCATTTTACCTAGTTTAAAACAGCTATATATATCAACCCCCCCCCCCACCCCAAAAGAAATTGAAAACACCCACACCTTCCCTCAAGCTCTGTCTTACGGATCTCAACTCACCTTCTTAATGTTTCGTGTCATCTCATCTGTTTCTGCATTCACACACTAATCCAATCAGTCTCAACATTACAACATTGTACATAACACTGTGTCTTCACCAATACACTACATCGACGAACCGGCTCAAACCAACACAGTTCTTTTCATTATTTACTTTTGTATAATAAGTCAATTGAGCTCCATGTATAATGATCAAAACTAATCCTAACCTGACTAGTCTGACCCTAATTTTTCTCTAGGCCGCTTAATTTAGGCTCCAAAAACGTTTCTTCAATCCATCTGAGTGTGTATTCTACCTTGGTAAAATGAGCATCACCAATTTAACCTAGGTAAAAACGGATTCAACCTGAGAACAGATTTTACAGGAAACAGATATACCTGAAGTCACTTAAATCAAGAATCCCACAAGATGGTAGAATAGACCTGGCAGAATAGACCTTTTCACGGTTTCTGACGCCATACATACACGGCTTAAATGACAGTGAATGTATGGGAATTTTGCCGACTTTGAACCACTAGAAATCCTTTAATTTAATTAACCCTTTGACGTCCGAACCGGCCTAAACCGGCCAGACTTAATATTTTACTCTGTCTAACGCCAGACGATTTTACTAGTCAATGGGGAACCCCTGGGAGTCAATGAGTTAAGGTAATTCCCTTGAAAATGACGTACTATCCAGATTTTTGTCAAACTTGGCACAATTAATATTCATGCGCAGGACATTTAAAAAATGCAATAAAAAGATGGGGTCACCGTGCTTGTTTTCGCGCTGCTTGCCCTTTAGTCTAAGTGTTTTAAACCAAATTACGCGACAAGCGTTCGAAACGTAATCAACCGGAAAATTTGTTGTTATATGGCTAAAGCTACTGAATATTACTGAAAACTTGAACCTACTTGTTTGTCCCGGCTAAAATCGTTCAGTAAAGTGATTTCAAATTGCTCAATCTTGCAAAGCAATGCAAGCAAATTGGACCGCTACATCGTCACCTCACACTCAGTGTCTGGCTCCAAATGCAGTTTCACGTCATTTATATATAAATACTTCAACTTCTATTGCTATATACCTAGACTTTCGCTCAACAAAACGAGTACTTTGATTGGTTGATTCTTGGTCACGTGCCCCTGATCAAATTCGAATGAATCCTGACCGGGATACAATTCGGTAGTTGTTGCCCGCTCCGGATGTTTTGCTGCGATTGTTGCAGGAAAACTCTAAATATATAACAAAGCACTTAATATCTGGTCCCTCGGGAAACTAGTTAGTTTTGTTTTCCCTCGAGTCCTGACGAGAACTCTTGGGAAAACAAAACTAACTGTTTCCCTCAGGACCATACATTAAGTGTATACTATCCTTTTTTTTTCCTTAAAATATGTTTTCCTTGTACCTCTAACAAGTACATAACATCATTAAAAAGGCGAAGTCACCGTGCTCGTTCAGGAGAAAATAGCCATTCCCAGACAGATTAAGGCGGCACAAACCAGCCGCAAAACATTGAGGAGACCTTGTTATTAGAAGGATTGACACTACAACACTTAATCACGTACCATATCAAAGACCAATTATTGCTGAACAAGATGCAGACATTTTTGTGACGTAAAAAGTTACCATGGCAACAGGAAAGCCTTGCAAAAACACCCTATATTTTGGCTTTATTTGCTCATAATTGAAAAACGATCTCTGAGACCACAATTTTTTATTGCACAAAAGTGATCAGCAGGCCAAGATGAAACTCTCTGCAACGTTTAAAGAAATTCTGTGGAGCGTATTCAGAGCTATTTTTAATTTCCATTTAATTAAGGTGGCTGTGAATACGCTCCACAGAATTTTCTTTTAACTTTTCAGAAAGTTTCATTATGGCATGATGATTACATTCCGGAAATAAAAATTGGGGGTCACCGAGTTCGCTTCGTTTTTGAGATATATCAGCTAAAGCCGTAATATGGGGTGTTTTTCCAGGGCTTTCCTGTTGGCACAGTAACTTTTACGTCACAAAAATGAACAAACTTTTTCAGCAATATTTGGCGTTTAATATGGTACCATAACATTTCTGTTAAGTGATAAGGTGTTTTAGTGTCAGTCCTTCTACTAAGAACGTAAATCCGCCATTTTATCAATGTGCGCGTTGAGTGAATGATATTAATAAAATGACTCTTTGCAGTGGCTTTAAATTCGGCCAAAATCCCATATATTCACTGTAATTTAAGCCGCGTTTGCCCCCAACCAAGATGGCGTGAGAAACCGTGAAAAGGTCTATTGGTATTCCAAGGGTGTAGACAACTACAGAATGAACAGTTTCCTCCCTTGACACTCCATCTTTAATCTCTTATATCCAGAGATGCGGGAAGTTTTCTGCACGTCCAATTTTGATACCCAACACGAAATGTCCCTTTAATTCTAAGAATTTGCTACCTGTTTCTATCAATGAAGTGAGTTTAAGGTTTAACGTTATTTTTTTGGAGAGGGTATTTTTGGACAGCTATTCGTATTTACTTGAGAACTGGAGTTTATGGGACATATTGTGATATTAATTCTCAATATTCCGAGACACGATATTGAAGTTTAGGAAAAGAGCAAGGGGACACTTCGTGACGCTTATTGAAGAGCTCTGGGGAACCCTCTGAAACAAACTGTTTTCTCATTGGTTTTCGTCAATGTTGCTCATTTTTAGTCAGGATCTTTCTGTTTGACTGAGCAGTGTTACCATAAACTCAACTCAATTCAAATATTCCGAAAGTCATACAAAGTGGTCACCATAAAGAGAAACTGAATGTTGATCTGTATGAGTGATTAAGAATGGTTACAAAACGATCTTCTAGACACTTTTACAAGGGTAAAAATATTCAAGCTTGGGACAAAATTCGAGACTGACTCACTTACTACTGGAGTCTGATCATTTATTTCTTTGTTTCTGTACCTCAGGCGGTATTTTGGATCCAATTCTTGACTCCAGTTCCGCAAGTTATGACATATATCAAGTGATTTGAATATGAGTTTTACATATAAACTATGCATATGATTTTTGTGTAACAAAAATTAATACAGTAAACCTAATCGGTTCCCTAAGGGAAGCTTATACTCAGAATTTGCCTGGATATACTAACCCGAATAAAAGGATCAAAATTAACCAGACTCCCAATATAACCGGGGTGTCTGTTCCACAGTTATGTAACTATTTAGATAAACGAGATTGAGATATTCCCAGAATACAAGATATTTGAGTGTTTACAGTCCAAGACACCTCTTCATACCAACAATTTGTTTTGTTGGTGACGTTGTAGGGCTTTTGAGCTGCAAAACACGATTTATATATAGATAGCCTTTTCATTCTCTCGATCAGCATACAGAGAAACCACTGTTTCTCTGTTTTTGCCACATTAACATGGCGTCATGACGTCATGTGCATATAAGCGTTAGCCAATCTCAACAGGCACACACAATCAAACGAACCAATCACAACGCAAGGCAAATAGAAGCAACTGGTGCTGTAAAGAGCGGGAAAATTCGTGCGAATTTGCCACAAGCATGGCGCGAAAAGCCAATCACTAAGCGTGCCCTTGCAAAAGCTAAAAGATGAGTAATTTATTTTCCTTTACAAATATCCTAGTGTTTTCTGGTAATCAGAAGTTGATAGTTTTGAATTTCTTTCAGCTTTCTCTAATTTTTCCCTTTATTACAGTGTGCAGACAGTATGTGAAGTACAACGTCACCTTACTCGTTTCAGTTCTAGATGCAATTGAGTTAAGTTTTCAAAATTCTTGCTATCAAGGGTGTTTTTGTCCATTCGTTTACTATACTCTACGTTTTGCAGGAACTAGACGCAGAAATTAAATAAACGTAATTTGTAAATTGATAACAATATGGGTTTTTGTGTTTGTTCTGAATGCGCGAGCAGGCGGAATTCTGCGAATCCTGCAATCCGATTGGCTCTGGCAGGGGGCGGTTGCGTGAGCTTGTGTGATGAGCCGGCGCCAGGTGACTTAACATGGCTATATTGCAATGTTTTGGATCAAAAATAGATTTTTTGAAGCCTTTTATAAATACTTTTAAAAGTAAACAGTGTTGCTTAACGAATTAATAAATATTGTGAACAGAATCAACCGATCATTGCGATTGCCTGATATTTCGCTTTTGATAATAAGCATTGCAGGCCAGCCTTTAGCAATGGTCCCCAGTCAGAGCACGCCTTTTTAGACAAAAAAAGAAAATAAGAAAATTAAACATATTATTCACCGGCCTTGGTCGGTCCGTTTATGGAAAACTGTGCCCGTGGTCTCGAGTAGGGCCTATACGGACCTCCCGGCTGGTGAATAACACATATTACTGAAAGGAGAAAATGGTAAACATTTCTTTTATGCATGGCGATCACACAAAATTCTTCTGGTGTTTGATCGCAAGGACATAATCTACTGAGACAACCAAGAGTCCTCCAGTATTGGCAAGGACTGAATGCTTTTTCCCTTCAACGTTTATTCTGAGATCTATTTTAAGCGAAAATTGTAATGGAAGCACAAAGAGAATAAAGCCGGAATAAAGAGTTTCGTCTTTTAGAAAGTAACCACTGTGTTTGCTGAGGGTCAATGAACATACAATCAAATTAAATATCTCCGCGGGGCTGAGGGTGTAAGAAAGGACTGAAATGCGTATTAAAGATGAGCAGTGCACTAGTTAAAGTTGAATTTATTAAACATGTTGTGAAATGTACTAAAGATAAGCCATATCATGCACCGGAATTCATGGAAGAGTCGAGCCGCAACAAGAAATGTTTTTAATTAAAACGTTTGTATCTAATTTAATTTTGTATGCTCCTGATATCATTTTAAGAAGAGATGACTATTGGCTTTTTTGGTTCAGTCGCCTTTTTTAGCTTAACTTACCTTTTATATTGTGTTTTTGTTGCAACGTTTCCATCCACTTCTTCATGCTATGATCTAGTGATACTTTTAGCGTTGAATTTCACTTTAAAGTCGACATAAAAGATACTACTTATTAAGATCCAGTATAAATAAAAAAGAGTTTAAGCTATCTTATGATGGATAAAATATGTATTGTGAAATTGCAATTAATGGGGTTTTGACCCTTGATATTGAATCTACGTCACAGGAGCTAAACTAAATTCAAAACAGTTCGTATCTAAGGTTAGCCGTCAAATTTATTTTTAAACAAACCGGGATAAACCCTTAGTGTTATATTTAGCTTAGGGCAAATGCAGCTGTTTATCTGTATTTGAAGAGCAGCATTTGCGAGATACTTTGTGAGGTTAATTGTCTGTATTCCGAGACACGATTGATTTAGCGGCATTTCTGGGCTGTAGAAGTTAAAGTTCTTAAGGTGGTATGATACCTTAAAAATGGACTTTTTCTTACACTACTTCCAACACTTTTATATGTGCCTTATGTGATAACACTCCTTGAAAGAAATTGTTTGGCAGTGTCACTGACATTCCTTGTTACCATAGCAACATGACCACGCCCTAAAAGCCTGAATATCATAGCTATCACGCCAACAGCAATAATTCTGTCATGAAAAACAGTATGGATTTAAAATTTTCAGAGTACATTCCCAATAGATAGACCTGTGTAATGAACCTAACAGAAGCCAACTAAGGTGATTTTGACCTTTCCAAGTCAAAACAAACTTTTACACAAATAAATATAGGGATAATTTTCAGCAAAAAGTGTCTGCCTAGGATTATCAAACTTGCCTTTTGATTTAATTTTAGGTTTATTGCACAGCAGCATAATTCAACATTTTGTGCAGAAAATTTCAGGAAATTATCTTAAATACTTTTTGAACAAGGTGTGTTGAGCTTCTTGCATTTTTGTCAAAATGCACTTTGTGAGAAAAAAGCACTTAAAAAATACAAAAGTGATCTGAGTGTTTCTGCTCAACTCCTGAGGAGGAGAAGTGTATTAAAATGCACCAGTAGCATAAGTAACTCCCTCTGCTTGCTGGTTCCTGTCTTCCTTTTTCTTTCTTAGTCCCCTAAGGACCTTTCTCCTTTTTTTCGATTCATCGCTTTCCTTATACTCAGCACCACGAATGCGATCTAAGTCAAGGCCCCTACATCCTTCCTCAGTGTATTTTCCAGGTGCTATTTTTAAAGCTTCAAGCAAAAGCAAAACAGCTCTAGCTCCAATGTTAAAGTGGTTGATGGCATCAAACAGCCCAAATTCCAACAGGTCCATTCCAACAAACACTTCCTTAGGTATCCGCTCCCATACCATTCCATTCACTGCTTCATTTTGGTTTTGAGTTTTCCCATGAAGGCATTTATTTAGAAGGGTATCCTCACTCAACCTTTGATAGACAGGTTTCACCTTGGCAATAACAGCATCAGGTAGTCCAGGGCCATGCTTGAAGGTGTTCCTGTCCCGCTGAAACCCACACCAGCTTGAGGGTCCAGCTGGACAGTGGTTGTGAAGGTCACGTCTTTCACTTGAGGCACAGTGGAAAAAACTTGCATGTACTGCCTTTTTCATTCCACTCAAGTCCCCAATGTTAGAGCGAATGGCAATGCCATAATAATTCTGGAGTTTGTCAATCATTGCATCAGTGAGTTTGCCTTTCCCACCTAGACCAGGATTTTCTTTCTTGAGTTTCCGCAGCGCTGTTCCAACACGTTTCTGTACATGTCCTATGCATTCTTGCTTGACAACCTGGACACTGTCCGCTGAATAGACATCTTTGACTTTATTGAAACTTTTGCTGTCACCATCTGAGTAAAGTTCTGCATATCGAAGCTTGTGGGTAATGACAGACCGTCTAAAAATACGATCAGCACCCTCTGCTTCCATGGCAGGTGCAGACCCCTTGTAATTAGATTTGCAATTGTTGTGGTCTGCCCTCCAATGACGGTACTCCTCACTGTCTTTATCCAAATGGGAATGTCTCTGACATTGTTTACAAACTTTTGAGAGAGGTTCTGCATCTAGGACTCTACCAGAATCAATCGACATAACAATTACACAACCATTCTGGGAAGAGTACCCCCTTTTTTGCCAGGTACCATCACAAGAAACACCACAGTTGACAACATCATTTTCACCAGCATGCTGGGCATCCCTGATTTGTTTTGCTGCATTAGACATGCTGTCCTTGGCAATTGCTTTGACATGTTTAGCAACTGTTCTTGCATTCTTCTGATAAGCCCTTGCTGTTGGAGGTGGTGGCATATTCATTAATGTGCAGAACTTTTTTGCTCCACTGTGACCCTTTCCTATGAACCTCATGGAGTACACCAGACGTCTGTTTACCTCATAGCTTAAGGTTTGCTTTTTGGAGGTGCAAAACTCATGCTTCCAGCCACAACTTTCACAAAGGACGCGAAGACTTGAAGCACATCCCTTCCTTTGGCAGTATTTTTCTGAAAGAACTAAGCCAAAGTTCCCGCAATCGGCACACCTCATGGCAGAAAATGCAGAGGACAATATCTCCATGTCAACAAACCGAAAGCCAGTTATTGTCGGCTCTTGTATAAAAGGTTTTTCTTCGATGAGATCGCACTTTGTTAATAGCTTCTTTGAAGACACAGACTTTTTGATTACCTCGCTCGAGTCCGGGGAACCCAAACCACATGCTTCTTCTTTTGGTTGATTGTCTTCATTGGCATCGCTCTTAATAACAATCGCTGTCGCTGGTTTCGAAAACTGATTTCCCAAAAACCTTCTTTTAGGACGTCTTCTTGTTCGATGTTTAGGCATAACTGATTATAAACGATAAGAAAAATCCGAAAAAACAAGAAATATCTGTAATTGCCGAAGAACAAGAGCACGAATTGCATGTACTTTCGAAAAATCCGAAAAATGGAATATGATTGTGCCGCGCGGGCTCATACAGCCCTCAGTATGGCAATAGTGGCCATGTACGATGCAAGGAAGAGTCCCTTGTCACGCAATGGTCGTTTTTTCAACGAAAACAAGTTTTACGCGTTGTTTTTCCCCTAGAAACAAAGTGTAAACAAAGCTGTTGCCCCTAGCAACCAAAAACCTGCCCTCACAAATAAGTGAATTATCAATAAAAAATAAATTTCTCTTAAAAAATAAAATACTAGGGTTAATCTAAGTTAAATTGTGGACTTATAAAGCGAATAAAATTTTTTTGGAAAGTTCTCACATTTTTTGCCATTTTTAAGGTATCATACCACCTTAAGCATGGAATAAAATTCGGTGTTACTTTAACGGGGCTACCTGTCAACCCGATATCAACGAGTTGACCTTCATTTTTAGTTCTAGTTAGTTCAAAACAAAAGAATGTAAATATCATTTTACAAGTTCGTCTAGAGTGTTTCTTACGAAAGATATTGAAGTTCAGCTGGAAGTTGAGGAAAAGAGCTGCAAGGGGACTCTTGGTGAAGCTTATTGAAGAGCTATGGGGGAACCCTCTGAAAGAAACTGTTTTCTCATTGGTTTTTGTCAATAAAAAGCTTGTCTGATTGGTGCATTCATGTTTTCACGAGGAGTGAGCGGGCGCCGTAATTAGCGCCGTAATTCATCTGTCCACAAGTCTTCCGTTTTTCTTCTCCACTTCGATCTTTAACCCCTGTAAGTCAAATCCTGACAGATTCGGCGAAAATGGCTACTTAAAGTGGCCTTGCCCTGTTCTCTTTTCAGGGGCACCCAACGACCAATTTGTTGTAAAATGTATTATTATACCCCAGTTAATGAAAATAAATGTTATTAAGACATTTTCAGGTGTTTTTCACTGTTGCTGAGAAAACATTATCTGTTCCTTTTTCCCAGCAAGACACACAAGAAATTTCCCAGCCTGCTAGATATAATTGGTTGGTTTCCCAGCCAGCTGATCAAATTTATTTCCCAGCCAGGAATTCCGCGCGCTTTCAAATCCCTCGATCCAAAACGACCGAACAAAACCGGGACAAAACAGGTTTTTTCCGCAAGCGCAATCACTCTGACCAGCCGTCGTATGTTTGTGACTACTCTCTGGTAGAGGGAAGGGGTTTTTTTTTTTTAGTCGTCCTCAGTCTTCAGAGTTTCTACAGCCAGCTCGGGTTGAAATGCTAGAAAAAGTCAGTAATTCCCAGGCAAAACCTCTATCAATAACAAAATTTCCCAGCCAGCTCATCGAAACACCTGTATTTTTGCCAGCCAGCAAGATTCCTCTAGGCAACAGATAATGTGAGGAACAGATTCGTTGGGTGCCCCTGTCTTTTGTTGTTGTTGTTTGAAGGGGGTAGCTCTTAACTACCAAACCGTTGCTACGGACCCCTTCAAATAGTCATTTCTCCAATTCTTTTAACTCTACAGTTATCCTTTTTTGTTTTTTTGCCAAGTGTGTTCTATTTAACATTTCTTCCTCTGGTTCGACTCACAACCATAATTGGTAAATAACGTGACCAAATTTGAAAATGCCTAAAAACTGAACGAGTTAACTATGTTTTCACAAATTTTTGACGCAACAGTATGAGAACATTCTAAGACAAAATATGTAGAATGGATTTAAAAAAAAATAATTATTTTTCAAAACAATTATGACGTCATAAGGCCCTCCTTTGATACACTTTTCAAAATACCCTTTCCATTTTATTGTCCAAACAAAAATTCCATGCTACAGTTTATGATGTGACGGTTCCCATCCGGTGAAAAAAGCGTCTCTTCCTTTCGTTTCCTGAGAGCCTTCACATGTTTTTTACTGAAACGCACGGCAGAGGACTGGGACTAGTTGCGCATGCGCCTTCTGTTTGAAGTGATGTGAAATTTCAATTGAAAAAGCTACTTGATAGAACCATTGATGCATTCTTTTCTTAGGGCTCTTTGACTAAAAAGCTTCCCCAGCAACCATTGTCTTTCTGCAGTTAAGTGCCACCTTCCTTAAGTTATTAATAAGCTTCCCTTACTGAAATATGCCTGTTTTTAAGTATTTATTTCCACATGACGTAAATTTCAATGAGGTAAAGGTAGGTTTATTAACGCATATTGTCTCATACTATTTGTATTTCTCCTGCAATATCGGAAGGGGAAAATCTATACATCCAGAAGTACATGGCCTTGAATCAAGATCATTAGCTTCCGATACATTATATAGTTTCGCCGGGCCAAAAACTCGTACCGCATAAATATTCTTGTGTACTGGCATTAAAGTGCTTGTCTCCTATTCCAAGGAAGCTGAAAAACAGCTCACTTCTTTTCGTCGTTCTGACCTTCATTTTAATGTTAATGTTTTTATCTTTACTGAAGTGCTGGTGAACAAATAGACGGATATTTTAAAGTCGATAGATTTATTGGAAATCGAGTCCAGACCCCGCGCAATCGCTTTCAGGGTTTCAACGGAATTGTCCATAGCCTAATGATGAAGAAAAGCACATCTGTAGGAAGAAGGTCAATTTGTTACGCTCTTGTGTTCCCTTGAAAGGACTCAGAATAAACTGAGATGGAAGGATATGAAGATCGGCTACAGATGAAGTTAGCCTTTTGACACTGTACGTTCGTGATAATTCCCTTTGGAACTTAAAAGGAATATGTGTTTAACAATGAATATTTTTTCCCTTGTTGCTTATTTTTAGTGGTCACCATAAAGAGAAACTGAATGTTGATCTGTGTGAGTGATTAAGAATGGTTACAAAACGATCTTCTAGACAATATTTCAAGGGTGAAAATATTCAAGCTCGGGACAAAATTCGAGACTGACTCACTTACTACTGGAGACTGATCATTTATTTCTTTGTTTCTGTACCTCAGGCGGTATTTTGGATCCAATTCTTGACTCCAGTTCCGCAAGTTATGCCATATATCAAGTGATTTGAATATGAGTTTTACATATAAACTATGCCTATGATTTTTGTGTCACAAAAATTAACACAGTAAACCTAATCGGTTCCCTGAGGGAAAGAAGAATCTTGGATGAAACTCAAAACCGTACCCATGTTTGGAGTTTTCATTATTCGGTATTTTTTCGTTTTCAGAAAATAAAAACCCCGCACTTTAACATAGGAAGGATGACTTAATATCGACAGTAAACACTTCAGTAGCTTATACTTGCCAGGATCTACTAACCCTAATAAAAGGATCAAAATTAATCAGACTACCAATATAACGGGGTATCTGTTCCAAAGTTAAGTAACTATTTAGATAAACGAGATTGAGATATTTCCTGAATACCAGACATTTGAGTGTTTACAGTCCCAGACACCTCTTCATACGAACAATTTGTTTTGTTGATGACGTTGTAGGGCTTTTGAGCAAAACACGATTTATATATAGAGAGCCTTTTCATTCTCTCGATCAGCGGGTTTGTATTTGAACTGACACTTGTGGAAAATATCTGCATACAGAGAAACCACTGTTTCTCTGTTTTTGCCACATTAACATGGCGGTCATGACGTCATGTGCATATAAGCGTTAGCCAATCACAACAGGCACACACAATCAAACGAACCAATCACAACGCAAGGCAAATATAGAAGCAACCAGTGCTGTAAAGAGCGGAAAAATTCGTGCGAATTTGCCACAAGCATGGCGCAAGAATTTTAAGCCAATCACTAAGCGTGCCCTCGCAAAAGCTAAAAGATTCGTAATTTATTTTCCTTTACAAATATCCAAGTGTTTTCTGGTAATCAGAAGTTGATAGTTCTGAATTTCTTTCAGCCTTCTCTAATTTTTCCCTTTATTATAGTGTGCAGACAGTATGTGAAGTACGACGTCACCTTACTCATTTCAGTTCTAGATGCAATTGAGTTAAGTTTGCAAAATTGCTGCTATCAAGGGTGTTTTTGTCCATTCGTTTACTATACTCTACGCTTTGCAGGAACTAGAAGCAGAGATTAAATAAACGTAATTTGTAAATTGATAACAATATGGGTTTTTGTGTTTGTTCTGAATGCGCGATCTGGCGGAATTCTGCGAATCCTGCAATCCGATTGGCTCTGGCAGGGGGCGGTTGCGTGAGCTTGTGTGATGAGCAGGCGCCAGGTGACTTAACATGGCTATATTGAAATGTTTTGGATCAAAAATAGATTTTTTGAAGCCTTTTATAAATGCTTTTTAAAGCAAACAGTGTTGCTTAACGAATTAATAAATATTGTGAACAGAATCAACCGATCATTGCGATTGCCTGATATTTCGCTTTTGATAATAAGCATCGCAGGCCAGCCTTTAGCAATGGTCCCCAGTCAGAGCACACCTTTTTAGACAAAAAAAAAAATTAAAGTTAAACAAGTTATTTACCAGCCTTGGTCGGTCCGTATATGGAAAAACTGTGCCCGAAGTCTCTAGTACGGACCTATACGGACCTTCCGGCTGGTGAATAACATATATTTACTGAAAGGAGAAAATGATGTTTCTTTTATGCATGGCGACCACGTCACAAAGATTCTTCTGGTGTTTGATTGCAAGGACATAATCTATTAAGACAACCAAGAGTCCTCCAGTTTTGGCAAGGACTAAATGCTTTTTCCCTTCAACGTTTATTCTGAGATCTTTTTTATACGGAAATTGTACGGAAGGACACAGAGAATGAAGCCGGAATAAAGAGTTTCGTCTTTTAGAAAGTAACCACTCTGTTTGATGAGGGTCAATGAACATACAATCAAATTAAATATCTCCGCGGGGCTAAGGGTGAAAGAAAGGACTGAAATGCGTATTAAAGATGCGCAGTGCACTAGTTAAAGTTGAATTTATTAAACATGTTGTGAAATGTACTAAAGATAAGCCATATCATGCACCGGAATTCATGGAAGAGTCGAGCCGCAACAAGAAATGTTTTTAATTAAAACGTTTGTATCTAATTTAATTTTTTATGCTCCTGATATCATTTTAAGAAGAGATGACTATTGGCTTTTTGTGTTCAGTCGCCTTTTTTTAGCTTAACTTACCTTTTGTACTGTGTTTTTGTTGCAACATTTCCATCCACTTCTTCATGCTATGATCTAGTAAGTTTTTTAAGCGTTGATTTTTCAAAGTCGACACAAAAGATATTACTTATTAAGATCCAGTATAAATAAAAAAGAGTTTAAGCTATCTTGTGACTGATAGAACATGTATTGTGAAATTGTAATTAATGGGATTATTGAATCTACATCACAGGAACTAAAATCAAAACAGTTCGTATCTAAGGTTAGGCGCAAAGTTAGTGTTATACCTGTCAACCCGATATCAACGAGTCGACCTTCATTCTTAGTTGTAGAAAGAGATTATGAAGGTAAGAGAAGTAATCCCTCATACTGGCCCTATTCCCATCGTAATCCCTCTTAAGTTTTAGATGTCCTGCGAGATCCGGTATTCCCACGAGGGTTGACTGATAGCCAATCACATATCCCCATTTTTACCAATGTTGACAGCTGAGCGAATTCCCACGCAATGATTCGCGTCGTTCGCGATTTACCATCAAACAAAAATGGCGGAGGATGTTGAGACAAACGCGTATACTGTATACATTTTGTGGACGAACGTGACTTGTTGACTACAGAGTTAAGCGATTACAATGACTTACGTTTTGAAACCTGTATCTTGGAAGGAACGAGTTATGTAACCGACAGGATTTTGTACAGGGGCCGGTTGCTCGAAGCCTGGTTAGCGCTAACCGTTGGTTAAGAAGTATCAAAACTTATAGGTTTCCATGGTATTTAACGCTGGTTAGCGCTAACCATGCTTCGAGCAACCCGGGCCAGAATGGCAAATGGAAGACTATAGTCGATAAGTACGATCTCTCTGACTTTAATAAACGCATTCTCGGTTTCCTTTGCGGGATTAAAATATGATGACTTAATTCTTAAATGGTGATAAAGTAGACAGATAGAGCTCTACAACAGTACCAAACATGAAAGGAAAACTTGAATCAAGCGTCCGATAAAAATTTTTGAACCCGTGTTATCGGATTCAAGTGAATTTGCAAAAGCACGTATGTTAAATTAAACATAGCTGTCTCCTTAATTTAAAAAAAGATTTAACACGGTTTCGTATATGGCACAACCTTGAATGTGGTATCATTGAAAACTAGACAATTAAGCGATTTCAGTTACAGATGTTTGAAACGTGTATCTTGAAAGGATCGAGTTTTATAAGCGACAGAATTTTGTAAACATTGGCAATTCGCAGACTACAGTCAACAAGTAATATCATGCTCAACCTCATCCAATAATTGTTTATTAATATATCGCTGACTTGGTTAACGCGTTCTTGATTTTCTTCGCGGGATTAAAATCTGACGACTGAATTCTTAGATATTCATAAATTAGACAGATATCAGACATGAAAGAAAAACTTGAACAGACAGTGCGATAAAAATGTATGAACAAGTGGTATCGCATGGAAGTCAATTTGCAAAGCACGCATGTTAAATATACCTGCATCTTTCAAAATTATTAAACTCGGTTTCGTTCATTGGACAGTGTTGAAATTGGTGTCACTGTAAACAACACAGTTAAGCGATTTGAATGATATATCTTTGCATCTTGTATCTTGAAAGTAACGAGTTTTATAGGCGACAGAATTTTGTACACAATGAAATATCGCGGACTACAGTCACCAAGTAACATATTCCTGACTTGGTCAACGCGTTCTCGATTTTCTTAGCGGACTTAAACTATGGTGACTTAATTCTATGATATTCATAAATTAGACAGCTAACGCTTTCAAACAGTACCACACATGACAGGAAAATTTCAATTGGCCGCACGATAAAAATTTTTAAAACCGTAAGATCGCATTGAAGTCAATTTGCAACGCACGCGTAAAATATAGCTCCCTCTTACAAATTATTTAACACGGTTTCCTACATTAGACAATCGTAAAATTGATATCAGAGTGAATTATACAGTTAACCGATTTCCATGATATATGATTGCAAACTGTATCTTGACAGGGACGAGTTTTGTAAGCGACAAAATTTTGTAGACGATGAGAAAGTGCGCACTAAAATGGACAAGTAACGCAATGCAACCAAGGTAAACATATCTGCATCTGTCAAAATTTGATAGATTGGAAATTCTTCAAATTGGTATCACTGTAAACTAGACAGTTAAGCAATTCCAAGGATGTATGTTTGAAACTTGTATCTTGCAGACAATGAATTTTATCAGGCCATGAAACTCAATTTTGAAAACGGAGAAGGGCATCGTACAGAATTTGCTGCACTTTCCCTCCTCCACGAAACTTCCACGTAACGCGCGCGGTAACATTATCCGCGGGAAAATTGATATCATCTAAAAATAACCTAAGAGGGATTACGATGGGAATAGGGCCAGTATGAGGGATTACTTCTCTTACCTTTATAATCTCTTGGTTGTAGTCAGTTCAAAACAAAAGAACGTAAATATTATTTTAATTCGTCTACAGTGCTTCTTAGGCTAGCTGTTGTGCATCAAGGTTTTTTTATTGTACGCTTCCTAGAAATCACCTGCTTAGCTAAACCGAGTGACATTTTAAATAAACTTCATCTCAGTAACCATTTTATTCTTCCTAAATAATATTGTGAGAGTCGTCCGCATAACAATAAAAAATTGAAATATTGTTTGCGTGGGATGTTGCAATAGACCTTTTTCGCTTGTATATTTTTTGTTTTCCCAACACAGATCATGTGATAATACTCAAGAGGCTTGGTCCTTTGTTTTGTTCATTAAAAAGAGTGCATGCAGGCATATTCATGCTTGCATGCCCTCATTTTAATGAACAAAATAAAGGACCAAAGCTCCTGAGTATTATCACATGATCTGTATTGGGAAAACAAAACGTACAAGCGAAAAAGGTCTATTACGCGGCTGGCAGCCAAGTTTTATGCAGTAACTGCGGTGGACGATCGAATGTTGGCTGTGCAATACTGAGCTAAAAATCGTAATCTCTGAGTTTGCTTAACAGTTTGCCCCTAAAGTTTTTTCTTTGGTGAACTCTTACCACTTGGTAAAGAAGGACTTCCAGTTTTCGAGGCCAACAAAATACCAAAATAACGAGAAAGTAAAACGAGCAATCGATCGATCGCGCGCCCCTATTTTCCTTCAATCACGATAACTCGTTCATTGCGCAGGCTTAATTCACACTTTAAAATAATCATCTGCACGCGTCGTCATCTAATATTCGCTCATCCGACGTGCGTCTTTAGATATCAAACACATGTTGGTTGCTCGTGCTATCGAATCAGACACGGCAATTTCCGTAGCTATATTAGATGTCTGTAAAGTGCTATCAATGACATCACTGGTTGTACAAATTTGATGACTTCCGTGGTTTGTGATTATATAGTGATATTATATAATCAGAGGCACGTGACCTTGAAGCGTGTAATTTGAAACTCTTTTCCTTGGAACAAAGCTGGGGCCATTTAGGACACCAATTTTATGCCCAAATACGGACAGAAATAAGATCAACGCTGCATGCGCGGGAAAATGTAAGAGCTACGTTAAATCGAAATGACAAATTTCCAGGTCTGAACCAGATCATGAGCTTCTGATATACTGATATAATACGTCGAGAACGTAATGACGCAATATTTCGAAAAAACAGATGGTTTGCTGTCCGATACAAGGGGCTATAAATGATCTCGGGGAATTACACATTTTTCCCGGCTGATCTTGCTTCTTGATCCTATTTTAATTTTTCCGTGATGTCATATTTAGAAATTTGCGAGCTTTAAAAACGTGTATAAAAGGGGGGAATATTTTGAAATTTAGTCAAACTCCGACGAAGACATTGCAATGCAACTGTACGCGGCGGTTTTCTTCCTCATAGGTTCCGCCTTAGCGGAATTGAAGGCTGAAGAGAAGAAAGAAACGGGCGACTTGTGGAGGGATTCCATGAGAAGTGACGAGCTTCTTCAGGACGAGAAGGAACTCTATCACGATGGTCCAGTAGATGAGGAAAACGGTTAGTGTATTTACGCCGATCGACTGTCGTCTTTTTGACGAACTACGCGTTCGATTCTAAAGTATGCCACAGCCATCATCGATTAATAACATTTCTTAATTCATTTACCGGTCTCGATGATTCAAAATCTCCATCATTGGTAGATGGCCATGCACCCTTCGAGATTTCAGCCCTATCAGTTTGTAATTTGTTGTATGTCACCTAAAAGCTTTAATACCGAGCACATTTAGTTG
>OX421449.1:46669004-46674004 GCA_949126865.1 Montipora capitata | reverse complement strand
CCCCAGCCGGAGATCCCATGGAAATTGTCCGAAGTGCTCATGTCCAACTAATGAACTAATGAACGGTGGCAGATGAAAGGCCGATGCTTTAATTAATTTAATACTTCTTTAAATAAAATTTCATAGCTTAGCTTATTGCATGACTATTCCGATTTAAATCCTGTCTTGTTTTAATTAAAATCACCAGAAGCGTCTCAGTGGGAGCCTACATCTCCCCTTTTACCTTTTGGATCGGGCGTTTTGACAGACCTAGTTACTTTTAGAAACACTTCCCCGGGAAACGCTGGTTACAGTTAGCCAATTAGTGCTGTAGGTTATGCACTTACAGTCAATTTCACGTTAATTAGCTCTGGCTTAACGGGAATCGAAAAGCTCAAATTAAGAGGTAGAAAGTAATAGAGATACGGATAAATGGTATTCAGGTGACGACTGTCAGAGTAGTGAAGAATCTGACAGTAAGAGTGAGAGTGAGTTAGAAAATAGCCAAGAAAGTGATCGAAACAAAGAAGCGACGCGGTCCGAAGAAACGAGGCGCCGATACGGCCAAAAAGGATCCGGAAAACGAACCTAAACAACAAACTCAATCTTTCTGAAGGAGGATGAAATGGAGAAATTGCCATCATGTAATTTGTCACGAGAACAAGCCACTAGCGTTGAGGAATTCATCTACTTTCTACCTCTGAGTTTGAGCTTCCCGATTCCCATTTGGCCGGCATGTTTCAGCCAGAGCTAACTTATGTGAAATTGTAAATGCGTAATCTACGGCACTAATTGGCTTACCGTAACCAGGGAAACGCTGTTTCCCAGGAAAGTATTTCTAAAAATAACTAAATCTGTCAAAATGTGCGACGGAGGAAGGCTTCTACTGATCAGATGGGCTCCTGAATCTCCGATAATTATAACTATGGCATACATTTTTGCTGATTAGATAAGAGAGAAGAGATTAGATAATTTCCAACAAAGAATCGAATTTTCGTCATGTTTTTTTCTGTGTACCGATTTTCTCTGGAGAGAACTAATGACGGATAAGGAATAACGAATATAATAACGAATTCGTCAAATCTTTTGTCTATCATACTATTCAATTCTATTGTTAGAAACAGTTGAAGTAACTTTCTCCCTCGATGATCTACTCTTTCGAATATGCAGGTTTGTGATGCCTGCAGTTTATAACCTTAAATTTCTTTTAGACTGCGAGCAGTCTCTCTCCTAATTTTCGTAACGCACGACATCGTGAGAGATGTGCAGCCGTAGGTTATACTCGCTGCTGGAAACTCGTTCAAGGGTGTAAAGAGGTATGCTTCCTTTCTCCAGACTCTCCGCGCGCTTTCCTGCTAACTTTAAGGGATTTTTAGGGAAGCTTCCGCGAAATTCTTGATAAGCAGAAAATCAACTCTTTAGTGGCTGTAATTCACCGTGCATGATTAGCGGCATCTGTAACTGTACAATTGCAGATAATATGGAATGTGTCAATAAACAGTTCTTTCAATAAAAAGGAGGACTTCTTCAATCTCTTCGACATCCCTCTTCGCCCGCTTCCACATCCATTTCGCTCAATTCATCCTCCGCTCTGCTCATTAACATAATCGTTTCGCCTAATACCACTTCCGTCTCGCCCCCAATTGCATCCGCTTCACCTACCTACGTAACTGTTTATTACAGTTAAACACGGAAGAGAACTATATAATTATGGAACGTCTCACAAGATAACAAATGGTAAGTGGCCATATTGGAAAGCGAGAACACCCTGGGGACGAGGTTGCGTGGAAATCGCCCGAGGGATAAAAACGCAAATTCGGCCCGGTAAAGCCAGATGTCTTGGTGACGCAAAGGCAGCACGCACGCGCTTCGACAAGAAGGTTTCTGGTTCAAACCCAGGAACGCGGTGGTTGAAAAAGGGACATGTCTTTATTGTGACATCACTTCCCGCGGGAAACGGGTTACGGGAAACTTTAAAAAAACATTGCAATTTGCGGATACGAAGAAAAAGAAACTCAACCGAATTTTTACCGTGGGTGCCACAGGTATCCCACGGAGATATCATTTTACAAGTTCGTCTAGAGTGCTTCTTACGAAAGATATTAAAGTTCAGCTGGAAGTTGAGGAAAAGAGCTGCAAGGGGACCCTTGGTGACGCTTATTGAAGAGCTCTGGGGAACCCTGTGAAAGAAACTGTCTTCTCATTGGTTTTTGTCAATAAAAAGCTTCTCTGATTGGTGCATTCATGTTTTCACGAGGAGTGAGCAGGCGCCGTAACTAGCGCCGTAATTCATCTGTCCACTAGTCTTCCGCTTTTCTTCTCCACTTCGATCTTTAACCCCTGTAAGGCAAATCCTGACAGATTCGGCGAAAATGGCTACTTAAAGTGGCCTTGCCATGTTCTCTTTTGTTGTTGTTGTTGTTGTTGTTTTAAGGGGGTAGCCCTTGACTACCAAACTGTTGCTACGGACCCCCTCAATTAGTCATTTCTCCAATTCCTTTAACTGTACAGTTATCCCTTTTTGTTTTTTTGCCAAGTGTGTTCTATTTAACATAGACCTTAGCGGCTAACTCAATGTTGTACCCAATTCAAATCTCCCGGGACTAAGATTCTTTGTGTATTGTATTTGCATGAAAATGTAGCATTCATATTTAAATGATATGGAAATACCTGGAACAAAACGTTTTATTCCCAAAGGGTTTGAATTGGGTACAACATTGAGTTAGCCGATTAGGTCTATTCCTTCGTCTGGTTCGATTGACAACCATATTTGGTAAATCACGTGACCAAATTTGAAACTGCCTAAAAACTGAGCGAGTTAACTATGCTTTCACAAATTTTTGACGCAACAGTATGAGAACATTCTAACACAAAAATATTTAGCATGGATTTTAAAAGAAATAATTATTTTTCAAAAAAATTATGACGTCATAAGGCCCTCCTTTGATACACTTTTCAAAATACCAGTTCCATTTTATTGTCCAAACAGAAATTCCATGCTACAGTTTATGATGTGACGGTTCCCACCCAGTGAAAAAAGCGTCTCTTCCTTTCGTTTCCTGAGAGCCTTCACATGTTTTTTACTGAAACGCACGGCAGAGGACTGGGACTAGTTGCGCATGCGCCTTCTGTTTGAAGTGATGTGAAATTTCAATTGAAAAAGCTACTTGATAGAACCATTGATGCATTCTTTTCTTAGGGCTCTTTGACTAAAAAGCTTCCCTAGCAACCATTGTCTTTCTGCAGTTAAGTGCCACCTTCCTTAAGTTATTAATAAGCTTCCCTTACTGAAATATGCCTGTTTTTAAGTATTTATTTCCACATGACGTAAATTTCAATGAGGTAAAGGTAGGTTTATTAACGCATATTGTCTCATACTATTTGTATTTCTCCTGCAATATCGGAAGGGGAAAATCTATATATCCAGAAGTACATGGCCTTGAATCAAGATCATTAGCTTCCGATACATTATATAGTTTCGCCGGGCCAAAAGCTCCTACCGCATAAATATTCTTGTGTACTGGTATTAAAGTGCTTGTCTCGTATTCAATACAATACAATACATACTTAATTGACCGCTCCCCATAGGGGCTTTTCAGGGCCAATGACACACAACGAAACGACAGAACAGAACAACAACTGTTAATAAACCCAACTGGCTGGAGGCAAACCAGTTGGCTATTTACTAGTGCGGCTGGGAAGTTAAACCAGGGACTACCAGGATCAATTTCAACGAGTGGTCAGAGCGGGTCTTAAACCCGGGATCTCCGGATCTCAAGGCAAGCGCCCTAACCACTGGACCACACTGCCTCCTAGCCAAGGAAGCTGCAAAACAGCTCACTTCTTTTCGTCATTCTGGCGTTCATTTTAATGTTAATGTTTTTATCTTTACTGAAGTGCTGGTGAACATACAGACGGATATTTTAAAGTCGATAGATTTATTGGAAATCGAGTCCAGACCCCGCGCAATCGCTTTCAGGGTTTCAACGGAATTGTCCATAGCCTCCTAATGAAGAAAACCACATCTGTAGGAAGAAGGTCAATTTGTTAGGCTCTTGTGTTCACTTGAAAGGACTCAGAATAAACTGAGATGGAAGGATATGAAGATCGGCTTTAGATGAAGTTAGCCTTGTGACACTGTACGTTCGTGATACATTCCCTTTGAAACTTAAAAGGAAAATGTGTTTAACAATGAATATTTTTCCCTTGTTGCTTATTTTTAGTTAGGATCTTTCTGTTTTTCTGTTTAACTGAGCAGTGTTACCATAAACTCAACTTAATTCAAATATTTCAAAAGTCACACAAAGTGGTCACCATAAAGAGAAACTGAATGTTGATCTGTGTGAGTGATTAAGAATGGTTACAAAACGATCTTCTAGACAATTTTACAAGGGTGAAAATATTCAAGCTCGGGACGGAATTCTAGCTTGACTCACTTACTACTGCAGTCTGATCATTTATTCCTTTGTTTCTGTCAACCTCGTTCCCAGGGTCTCTCGAGCGAGGAGAGACCCTGGTAGGGTCTGGTCACGTGCTTCCGTGACTATTGAAAACACTAGGGAGGAGTCCTCTCTAAACAAGGAATTTGTCGCGTTTGTGGCCTTAATTCATGGCGTTGTAAAGTTCCTCCAAACACAGCCTCGGCTAAGGCGAGCAATTCCTCTGTGGCCTTCTTGAACAGATTTTTACAACGTAAAACGTCTTTGACTGAACCGCACAATCTACAGCAACTTATGACAGACGATGTATATGTTTTCTTCGGCGTTTGCAAACTATTATCACCGGACATAGCCGCAGAAGAACATGTGTTCACATACCGCAGCACGTAAAACTTGGTTTGTTATGGTGACGACACATTCCGCACTCCCGTAGTCTCAGTATAGACAAAATTCTTACTAAGCCGCCCCTCCCTTCATTGGATAAATTGTCATCTCCCAGATTCTGGGAGACACGTTACCAGACCCTACCAGGGTCTCTCCTCGCTCGCCCCAGGCATTAAGATGAGAGACCCTGGGAACGAG
>OX421449.1:46649004-46664004 GCA_949126865.1 Montipora capitata | reverse complement strand
AAACATGTGCCATATCATGCACCGGAATTCATGGAAGAGTCGAGCCGCAACAAGAAATGTTTTTAATTAAAACGTTTGTATCTAATTTAATTGTGTATGCTCCTGATATGATTTTAATTAAGAAGAGATGACTATTGGCTTTTTTGGTTCAGTGGCCTTTTTTTAGCTTAACTTACCTTTTGTATTGTGTTTCTATCCACTTCTTCACACTATGATCTAGTAAGTTTTTTTGCGTTGATTTTTATTTCAAAGTCGACATAACAGGGGCACCTAAGGGATCTGTTCCTCACATTATCTGTTCCTCAGAGGAATCTTGCTGGCTGGCAAAAATACAGGTGTTTCGATGAGCTGGCTGGGAAATTTTGTTATTGATTGAGGTTTTGGCTGGGAATTACTGCCTTTTTCTAGCATTTCAACCCGAGCTGGCTGTAGAAACTCTGAAGACTGAGGACGACTACAAAAACGAAAAAAAAAAAAAAAAAACAAACAAAAACAAAAACTAAAAAAAAAAAAAACCCCTTCCCTCTCCCAGAGAATAGTCACAAACATACGACGGCTGGTCAGAGTGATTGCGCTTGCGGAAAAAAACCTGTTTTGTCCCGGTTTTGTCACTTTTGTTCGGTCGTTTTGGGTCGAGGGATTTGAAAGCGCGCGGAATTCCTGGCTGGGAAATAAATTTGATCAGCTGGCTGGGAAACCAACCAATTTTATCTAGCTGGCTGGGAAATTTCTTGTGTGTCTTGCTGGGAAAAAGGAACAGAGAATGTTTTCCCAGCGACACTGAAAAACACCTGAAAATGCCTTAAAATAACATTTATTTTCATTAACTGGGGTATAATAATACATTTTACAACAAATTGGTCGTTACGTGCCCCTGACATAAAAGATACTACTTATTAAGATCCAGTATAAATAAAAAAGAGTTTAAGCTATCTTGTGATTGATATAACATGTATTGTGAAATTGCAATTAATGGAGTTTTGAACCTTGATATTGAATCTACGTCACAGGAGCTAAACTAAAATCAAATCAGTTCAGTCGTATCTAAGGTTAGCCGCAAAGTTTATTTAAAAAAAAACCGGGAAAAACCCTTAGTGTTATATTTAGCTTAGGGTAAATGCAGCTCTTTATCTGTACTTGAAGAGCAGCATTTTCGAGATACTTTGTGAGGTTAATTGTCTGTATTCCGAGACACGATTGATTTAGCAGCATTTCTGGGCTGTAGAAGTTAAAGTTCTTATATTATAGGAGGCACAGGAGTTGCCGAAACATGTCTTTTTTCAAATTTAAAAGTCTTGTTCTCTTCATTAAGATTGTTACAAAAAGCATGGATTAAAATTCGGTGTTACTTTAACGGGGCTACCTGTAAACCCGATATCAACGAGTTGACCTTCATTCTTAGTTGCTGCAGTTAGTTCAAAACAAAAGAATGTAAATATCATTTTACAAGTTCGTCGAAAGTGCTTCTTACGAAAGATATTGAAGTTCAGCTGGAAGTTGAGGAAAAGAGCAAGGGGACACTTGGTGACGCTTATTGAAGAGCTCTGGGGAACCCTCTGAAACAAACTGTCTTCTCATTGGTTTTTGTCAATATAAAGCTTCTCTGATTGGTGCATTCATGTTTTCACGAGGAGTGAGC
The DNA here is from genome assembly GCA_949126865.1 of Montipora capitata. Classification (NCBI taxonomy): domain Eukaryota; kingdom Metazoa; phylum Cnidaria; class Anthozoa; order Scleractinia; family Acroporidae; genus Montipora; species Montipora capitata. The sequence continues at coordinate 46,662,365 of OX421449.1, read as the reverse complement.
AGCGCCGTAATTCATCTGTCCACAAGTCTTCCGTTTTTCTTCTCCACTTCGATCGTTAACCCCTGTAAGGCAAATCCTGACAGATTCGGCGAAAATGGCTACTTAAAGTGGCCGTGCCGTGGCTCTTGACTACCAAACCGTTGCTACGGACCCATTCAAATAGTCATTTCTCCAATTCTTTTAACTCTACAGTTATCCTTTTTTGCCTTTTTGCCAAGTGTGTTCTATGTAACATTCCTTCGTCTGGTTCGACTCACAACCATATTTGGTAAATCACGTGACCAAATTTGAAAATGCCTAAAAACTGAGTGAGTTAACTATGTTTTCACAACTTTTTGACGCAACAGTATGAGAACATTCTAACACAAAATATGAAGCATGGATTTTGAAAGAAATAATTATTTTTCAAAAAAATTATGACGTCATAAGGGCCTCCTTTGATACACTTTTCAAAATACCCTTTCCATGTTTTTGTCCAAACAGAAATTCCATGCTACAGTTTATGATGTGACGGTTCCCATCCGGTGAAAAAAGCGTCTCTTTCTTTCTTTTCCTGAGAGCCTTCACATGATTTTTACTGAAAAGAAAGCCAGAGGACTGGGACTAGTTGCGCATGCGCCTTCTGTTTGAAGTAATGTGAAATTTCAATTGAAAAAGCTACTTGATAGAACCATTGATGCATTCTTTTCTTAGGGCTCTTTGACTAAAAAGCTTCCCCAGCAACCATTGTCTTTCTGCAGTTAAGTGCCACCTTCCTTAAGTTATTAATAAGCTTCCCTTACTGAAATATGCCTGTTTTTAAGTAATTATTTCCACATGACGTAAATTTCAATGGGATAAAAGTACGTTTGTTAATGCATATTGTCTCATACTATTTGTATTCCTCCTGCAATATCGGAGGGGAAAATCTATACATCCAAAATTACATGACCTTGAATCAAGGCAATTAGCTTCCGATATATTATGTAGTTTCGCCGGGCCAAAAACTCGTACCGCATAAATATTCTTGTGTACTGGCATTAAAGTGCTTGTCTCGTATTCAATACAATACAATACATACTTAATTGACCGCTCCCCATAGGGACTTTTCAGGGCCAATGACACACAACGAAACGACAGAACAGAACAACAACTGTTAATAATCCCAACTGGTTGGAGGCAAACCAGTTGGCTATTTACAAGTGCGACTGGGAAGTTGAATGAGGGACTACCAGGATCAAATTCAACGAGTGGTCAGAGCGGATCTTGAAACCGGGATCTCCGGATCTCACCTTGCATACGGCGAGAGCTACTGAAATTTAAACTGACCAATCAGAATTCAGCGAGCGGGAAAAACTGTGCTATGCGATGTCACGCCAATTGTTTACATTCTGATTGGTTAGATATGTGGACATTCGCTCAGCCTTCCCTTGTGACTCTCTTGACCGTCGCTTCTTTGAACTCAGCGAGACAGAAGTGACGCATTGTTCTGACAATCAATTTGCCAATCCTCTTTATCCAGTCTATGGATTGGGCTAGCATGTGATTAACAACCAGGATCGCTTTTGAACTCTATTCTGTAGAAGAAGAAGACGTTGCTGAGTGAACATTTTACGACGAAATCCCTTGGTTTGTTCAGCACTTTGATGTCCGATAACTGAGCCGCTCTAACGAGTGTTGGGTCAATCACATTTGGTCGTCTGACCTTATGAAGTTCTTTCACCCCTTGTTTGTGTCCACCATGATCGAACTTCAGGTGAAGCGCTATGCTACTTTATGCCAACTTCGATGGCTTTTGATGAGCTTGCCTGTTGCCGAATTCGAAAACATTGTTGTTGTATTTGGGCAAGATTGGTGTTATCGGGTTGCAACTTAATAGTGAGGGGAACAATTTTTCGTTCATCTGCTGTGCCAAACAACGGACAATCCTGTTGGGTGTTCCACTTGCTTGGCGAGTCTTGCACGACCAACGTCTATCAGATCTGGAGTGGAGTTTTTTTTTCAATGATTACAACTTGCGATCGTTCTGATAACAGCACTTTTTTAGTGACTCGAGGATCCCGTTCTGCTGTTTCAAAAGGAGTCGTGCATTCTTGAGCAGTTTGTTCTTCAGTGCTTGTATTTTTTCGTTTGTTCCTTGTGGCGCAAAGTAACTTTGATGATTTGAAAGGACTTGAATCTGTACTTGAATTTGCGATTTATGGCCAACAAGTGAATGGTACGCAAAATTAGGAGAAACTGTTGGTTGAATAGACAATACTTGTAGACATAATTATCTACCCAGTTTAAGTACTAAGCTCAACAATTTGTTTGGCTCCACAAGTTTCATTTTCAGGCCAGGTACCCGAATTCACCCAGGTACTGGTACACTACCATAGTGTTCTTTGGGAATTGAATAGCTCCTTGAACACTTGGTTGCTTGAGAAGCAACTTGATGTGTTTGTTCTCTACATTGGTGAATGCAGCCACTAACTGTCCATTGCGGATAAACTCCGGACCAACTCTCCTTTCAATTTATTCTTTGTTCTTTGCAGGGCATCAACAATGGTGTCCCTTGTAAAATGTTAGTTTAAAGGGTTTGATAGAGTTATTTCCCATTTCATAGGGCACTGTGGTTGCCAGATTGACTTTCAAACTTATCATGGAAACGTAAATCAATACCAGTGAATAGACACTGAAAAGTCAGTCCCTTGACTTATTGATAGAAAATTAATTTAAATGCATATTGAAACATCAGTTGAGGAATTCTTTTTTTCATCCCCACTTTACGAACCTAAAATACATTGCTGCAGTTTGTTTATTGCTTGTTCATTCAATGTCTTCATCGCATCAAATTATCTAATTTTTAGGTATTGTGTCAGATCTCCATAGAGACACTATCTTTATCTAAAAACTTAAATGGTTGCTTTTTGGAGCCCTTTTGTGGCATATTTAGATAGGCAGGAAATGTTCCACATTTTATGGTAAATAGTTCTGCATAGTTTTAAGGAATATTGCAGCCAAATCTAATTGAATATGAGACATTTTGTGAATTTAAAGACTATTAATATTGTTTGCACTTGTTTTAAAAGACTTAGGGTTGGCACTCAAAAGTGTTCCTTCAATAATCTTATTCTTTAAAGATTGCCTAGGGAGAATTGGATTAAGGCTAGTTTTTTCTTCTAGCTTCTTTCCCCAGTGCCCTCTGAGAATGGAGTTGATTTGGTTTTGCCCAATGTTGAAAGATGAAACAATGCCTAAACCAGCTGCAAGGAATACCTCTTGGTGCTTTTTTACAAACACGGGCACGAGGGTGCTCGTAAGCATCTGAGCATTGTTTCGCATGCTAAAGTGTTGTTATAAATAATTTATTTCTCTAAGAGAGTCTTCTTTTCGTGTTGGTTATTCAAAAATTGTTGGAGCTGTTGGAGCTGTTGGATTAAAGAGGCAGAACATTTAATGAGGCCCTCCTTGGGGAGAGGGGTCCTTGTTCCCTTTAAATATCTGCTTGAGTTTCCTTGTTCCCCAAATTACTTTCAAACTTGTTCCCAGCTTTTTATCCCTAAAATTTCAATATTGGTTTTCTTCCCTTGTTCCCTAAAATATTTTGATATTGTTACTCTGTTCCCCAGTTCAAATAAGCCATGTTCTCTTCTTCCCCCAAACCCCTGGGAGTGCCTCTTTGATGTTGATTCTCGTATTGGCCTAATAGTAATTCACTGTAGAATTGCAAGACACAGCAAGTTCTTATTTGGGAGTGAGGAAAAGTTTTGAATAAATTTTCGCACAATACAAGAAACAAAATTTGACTGCACTTTCTAGATCTTACTCTTTTCGGAAATGAATCAGCTTGTTTGCACCTATCTGGCGACCTGCGGGAGGGCAAGCTCTAGAAGCTCTTCCTTAGTGAGCCTTCCGCTAAAAAAACTTTCCAAGTCTGGCTTTCCGGTGTTAGGGGCCGAGGTTTTTGTGCAAAATTCATCAGCGGCTTCCTTGCAGCTTTTAAAGGAATCGAGTTCCTTCGAGTAATGGTCAGTAAAGGTTTGTAGTGCTATATACAAATTTTTGCAACTTGAAAATGTATGTTTACACGAAACACATATCAGCTTGACAATTTTTCTTTCCCGATATCCCATTTAAAATTCACGTGAACGCTATTAATAGAGGGCCAGAAAGCCATTTAAAACATTTTGTGGCATTTTTTTTGTCAACAAACTTGGGTTGTCGGCGAGCAGAATTCGAACGCAAACTGTTGTGCTTTGGCTGTTATTTGTGCTTTTTCTAACTATTCTATGACGAATTCAGGCTGGCATTTTCGAATCAAGTGTAAGAAGACGGCAAAACCATATTGATAATGTATTTAGTTGTACTGACTTCGCGAATAAACACTTTGGTAGCGTCCTTTCGACGGGATAGATCGACAAAAACCGAAATGCCTTGTTTCCGGTGAAAGGGCAAATGATTGACAGGATAGCACGGTTTTGACTGCCGTGCGCACTGCGGGCGCGGGTTCCGTATGCAAGGCAAGGCAAGCGCCCTAACCACTAGGCCACACTGCCTCCTAGCCAAGGAAGCTGCAAAACAGCTCACTTCTTTTCATCATTCTGGCGTTCATTTTAATGTTAATGTTTTTATCTTTACTGAAGTGCTGGTGAACAAATAGACGGATATTTTAAAGTCGATAGATTTATTGGAAATCGAGTCCAGACCCCGCGCAATCGCTTTCAGGGTTTCAACGGAATTGTCCATAGCCTCCTAATGAAGAAAACCACATCTGTAGGAAGAAGGTCAATTTGTTAGGCTCTTGTGTTCACTTGAAAGGACTCAGAATAAACTGAGATGGAAGGATATGAAGATCGGTTACAGATGAAGTTAGCCTTGTGACACTGTACGTTCGTGATACTTTCCCTTTGAAACTTAAAAGGAAAATGTGTTTAACAATGAATATTTTTCCCTTGTTGCTTATTTTTAGTTAGGATATTTCTGTTTTTGTGTTTAACTGAGCAGTGTTACCATAAACTCAACTTAATTCAAATATTCCAAAATCCACACAAAGTGGTCACCATAAAGAGAAACTGAATGTTGATCTGTGTGAGTGATGAAGAATGGTTACAAAACGATCTTCTAGACAATTTTACAAGGGTGAAAATATTCAAGCTCGGGACCGAATTTCAGATTGACTCACTTACTACTGCAGTCTGATCATTTTTTTTCTTTGTTTCTGTAACTCAGGCGGTATTTTGGATCCAATTCTTGACTCCAGTTTTGCAAGTAATGCCATATATCTAGTGATTTGATTATGAGTTTTACATATAAACTATGCATGTGATTTTTGTGTCACAAAAATTAACACAGTAAACCTAATCGGTTCCCTGAGGGAAAGAAGAATCTTGGATGAAACTCAAAACCGTACCCATGTTTGGAGTTTTCATTATTCGGTATTTTTTCGTTTTCAGAAAATAGAAAAACCCCCACTCTAACATAGGAAGCTAAGGATGACATAACATCGACAGTAAACACTTCAGTAGCTTATACTTGCCAGAATCTACTAACCCGAATAAAAGGATCAAAATTAATCAGACTACCAATATAACGTGGTATCTGTTCCACAGTTACGTAACTATTTAGATAAACGAGATTGAGATATTCCCTGAATACCAGACAGTTGAGTGTTTACAGTCCCAGACACCTCTTCATACGAACAATTTGTTTTGTTGGTGACGTTGTAGGGCTTTTGAGCAAAACACGATTTATATGTAGAGAGCCTTTGCATTCACTGGAGCAGGGGTTTTATTTCAACTGACACTTGTGAAAAGTATATGCATACAGGTTTCTCTGTTTTTACGGCACCAACATGGCCGTCATGACGTCATGTGCATATAAGCGTTAGCCAATCACAACAGGCACACAATCAAACGAACCAATCACAACGCAAGGCAAATAGAAGCAACCAGTGCTGTCATCAAGAGCGGGAAAATTCGTGCGAATTTGCCACAAGCATGGCGCGAAAAGCCAATCACTAAGCGGGCCCTTGCAAAGGCGAAAAGATGGGTAATTTATTTTCCTTTACAAATATCCAAGTGTTTTCTGGTAATCAGAAGTTGATAGTTCTGAATTTCTTTCAGCTTTCTCTAATTTTTCCCTTTATTATAGTGTGCAGACAGTATGTGAAGTAGGACGTCACCTTACTGATTTTCTAGATGCAATTGAGTTAAGTTTGCAAAATTGCTGCTATCAAGGGTGTTTTTGTCCATTCGTTTACTATACTCTACGTTTTGCAGGAACTAGAAGCAGAAATTAAATAAACGTAATTTGTAAATTGATAACAATATGGGTTTTTATGTTGCGAGCCGGCGGAATTCTGCGAATCCTGCAATCCGATTGGCTCTGGCAGCGGGCGGTTGCGTGAGCTTGTGTGATGAGCCGGCGCCATGTGACTTAACATGGCTATATTGAAATGTTTTGGATCAAAAATAGATTTTTTGAAGCCTTTTATAAATGCTTTTTAAAGTAAACAGTGTTGCTTAACGAATTAATAAATATTGTGAACAGAATCAACCGATCATTGCGATTGCCTGATATTTCGCTTTTGATAATAAGCATCGCAGGCCAGCCTTTAGCAATGGTCCCCAGTCAGAGCACACCTTTTTAGACAAAAAAAAAAATACAAAAATTAAACAGGTTATTCACCGGCCTTGGTCGGTCCGTATATGGAAAAACTGTGCCCGAAGTCTCGAGTACGGGCCTATACGGACCTTCCGGCTGGTGAATAACATATATTTACTGAAAGGAGAAAATGATGTTTCTTTTATGCATGGAGACCACAAAAGATTCTTCTGGTGTTTGATCGCAAGGACATAATCTACTGAGACAACCAAGAATCCTCCAGTATTGGCAAGGACTGAATGCTTTTTCCCTTCAACGTTTATTCTGAGATCTATTTGAAGCGGAAATTGTACGGAAGCACAGAGAGAATAAAGCCGGAATAAAGAGCTTCGTCTTTTAGAAAGTAACCACTCTGTTTGCTGAGGGTCAATGAACATACAATCAAATTAAATATCTCCGTGGGGCTGAGGGTGAAAGAAAGGACTGAAATGCGTATTAAAGATGAGCAGTGCACTAGTTAAAGTTGAATTTATTAAACATTTGGTGAAATGTACTAAACATGTGCCATATCATGCATCGGAATTCATGGAAGAGTCGAGCCGCAACAAGAAATGTTTTTAATTAAAACGTTTGTATCTAATTTAATTTTGTATGCTCCTGATATCATTTTAATTACCGGTAAGAAGAGAAGACTATTGGCTTTTTTGGTTCAGTCGCCTTTTTTTTAGCTTAACTTACCTTTTGTACTGTGTTTTTGTTGCAACTTTTTCATCCACTTCTTCACACTATGATCTAGTAAGTTTTTTTAGCGTTGATTTTCATTTCAAAGTCGACCTAAAAGATACTACTCTTTAAGATCCGGTATAAATCAAAAAGAGTTTAAGCTATCTTGTGACTGATATAACATGTATTGTGAAATTGTAATTAATGCGATTTTGGCCCTTGATATTGAATCTACATCACAGGAACTAAAATAAAATCAAAACAGTTAGTGTTATACCTGTCAACCCGATTTCAACGAGTCGACCTTCATTCTTAGTTGTAGTCAGTTCAAAACAAAAGAATGTAAATATTATTTTAATTCGTCTAGAGTGCTTCTAAGGCTAGCTGTTATGGATCAAGGTTTTTTTATTCTACGCTTCCTAGAAATCACCTCCTTAGCTAAGCCGAGTGACATTTTAAATAAACTTCATCTCAGTAACCATTTTATTCTTCCTAAATAATATTGTGAGAGTCGTCCGCATTTTGTTTGCGTGGGATGTTGCAATTACGCGGCTGGCATACAGCCGAGTTTCATGCAGTAACTGCAATACTGAGCTAAATGATCGTAATGTCTGAGTTTGCTTAACAGTTTGACCCTAAAGTTTTTTTCTTTGGTGAACTCTTACCAGTTGGTAAAGGACTTGCAGTTTTCGAGGCCAACAAAATACCAAAATAACGAGAAAGTAAAACGAGCAATCGATCGATCGCGCACCCCAATTTTCCTTTAATCACGATAACTCGTTCATTGCGCAGGCTCAATTCACACTTTAAAATAATGCACGCGTCGTCATCTAATATTCGCTCATCCGACGTACGTCTTTAGATATCAAACACATGTTGGTTGCTCGTGCTATCGAATTAGACACGACAATTTGCGTAGCTATATTAGATGTCTGTAAAGTGCTATCAATGACATCACTGGTTGTACAAATTTGATGACTTCCGTGGTTTGTGATTATATAGTGATATTATATAATCAGAGGCACGTGACCATGAAGCGTGTAATTTGAAACTCTTTTCCTTGGAACAAAGCTGGGGCCTTTTAGGACACCAATTTTATGCCCAAATACGGACAGAAATAAGATCGACGCTGCATGCGCGGGAAAATGTACGAGCTACGTAAAATCGAAATGACAAATTTCCAGGTCAGGTTTCCAGATCATGAGCTTCTGATATAATATAATACGCCGAGAACGTAATGACGCAATATTTCGAAAAAACAGATGGTTTGCTGTCCGATACAAGGGGTTGTAAATGATCTCGGGGAATTACACATTTTTCCCGGCTAATCTTGCTTCTTGATTCTATTTTAATTTTCCGTGAGGTCATGTTTAGAAATTTGCGAGCTTTGAAAACGTGTATAAAAGGAGGGAATATTTTGAAATTTAGTCAAATTCCGACGAAGACATTGCAATGCAACTGTACGCGTTGGTTTTCTTCCTCATAGGTTCCGCCTTAGCGGAATTGAAGGCTGAAGAGAAGAAAGAAACGGGCGACTTGTGGAGGGATTCCATGAGAAGTGACGAGCTTCTTCAGGAGGAGAAGGAACTCTATCACGATGGTCCAGTAGATGAGGAAAACGGTTAGTGTATTTACGCCGATCGACTGTCGTCTTTTTGACGAACTACGCGTTCGATTCTAAAGTATGCCACAGCCATCGTCGATTAATAACATTTCTTAATTCATTTACCGGTCTCGATGATTCAAAATCTCCATCATTGGTAGATGGCCACCCTTCGAGATTTCAGCCCTATCAGTTTGCAATTTGTTGTATGTCACCTAAAAGCTTCAATACCGAGCACATTTAGTTGGAACACTTAATGAATGGTCTAGAATCAGAGATTGCAGCTTATCCCGTTTTCCTTCTCCCTCCCCTCAATTCAATTTTGTATGGGAATTTTTCGGGCAACTGCTCGTTGGTTAAAAAAAAAAATTAGGTACCTTTAGATTGCAGCACGAGGACGAGAACGAGAACGAGTAGGAGATTTGACTGCCTGTTTTTAGCGAAAATGTTTATAACCGGGACGACTAATCTTACTCTTTGTTAGTAGCACAGGTTCCTCCGTCATTCTTATTGCTGATAACAGAGCCTTTTTCTGATAGAAAAATTCCCAAACTACTACAGTGTTGGTGAGTTGTTTTGACACGAAGACATTTTTGCAAAACCTCGTACTAAAATGACGCGAAGGTGGTTTGCGCGTGCTCACTGTTGTTCTATGAGAAAATCTTGTACTCGTAGCCGCTCTCGTCCTAGAATCTAAAGCTCTATCGAGTACTGTAATTGAAGCCAGGTCTGTTATTACTGTTATTCAAGTGGTCAATAGAGCATATTAACTAGGCATCGCAAGGGTCTACGTTCGACTCCTACTCGATCAAAATAAAATTATCTTTCCGGTCGAACATCATCCCCGAGCTATCATCGTTTAACTACTCCAGCGGCTTAGTGTTCAAGTCCTCAATTTTCATCAGCATTATCAAATTGGCTTTTGTTTTCATTTTCTTCGGATTTCTAAATAGCTTGGTTTGGTAATATGTCTGGGAAATCGTATGAATGCGATTTATGGGCACGAACCGTAGACGAGTGCAATTCGAGGACTTTAAATACATCTCGAGTGACTATAAATAACGAAATGCACGTGCAAGTTAATACGATTTTTCATTTGTTATCTACTCCACAAAATTACTCCGCTGTTTCCATAGCAACTTCCGTACTGCGCTCTATAACCTATTTAAAAACCCTCGAGGGACGAATTGCCAATACCCTTGCAAATAACTACCAAAAGTGGATGGAATTGGACATGAAAAGACGCGACCATGAAACCCTAATTGAATACCAAACAAAAGGAGCTATTATAAGATCTAAGTCTCGATGGTATAACGAAGGCGAGAAAAATACTAAATACTTTCTTAGCCTAGAGAAGCGACACTGCAAGCAAGGAACAATCACTCAATTGAGAATTAACGAAAACAAGCTGGTTCAATCAGACAGAGAAATCTTATATGAGTGTGAGACTTTTTATAAAAATCTGTACCGTTCCAAAACGCAAGTGAGCGACTTTCCGGAAGACTTTTTTCCACCCACACGAGAATTATTAAATGACGAAAAGCGATCCTCTTGTGAAGGCCAGTTAACTTCTAAGGAATGCCTGGAGGCCCTAAAAGACATGGCGGCAGGGAAATCACCTGGTACAGATGGCCTACCATGTGAATTCTACATGGTTTTTTGGGAAGATATAGGAGAAACCCTCACCAGCGCTTTTCATTTCTCCTATGAAATATGTAACCTGACTATATCACAAAGGCGAGGAATTGTCAAACTCATACCCAAAAAGGATTCTGACCCTGTCTTGATTAAAAATTGGCGCCCCTTAACCCTATTAAATTGCGATTACAAGATTGCTTCAAAAGCCATCGCGAAGCGAATCAAAACAGCTCTACCAGAGCTAATATCAGATGATCAAACAGGCTTCATTAAAACCAGATGCATCAGTGACAACATACGTACATTAGATAGCGTCATCAAATATACAGGTAATAAAAAAATCCCTGGACTTCTCCTTTCTCTGGACTTTGAAAAGGCTTTCGATACTCTCGAATGGTCTTTTATCAACAAAACTCTTCAACATTTTGGTTTTGGTCCCTCGCTTTCAAGTTGGGTCAGGCTCTTTTATTGTAACATCGAAAGCTGCGTATTAAACAATGGCTGGACAAGCAATTTTTTTAATCTAAGCCGAGGAGTCAGACAAGGGTGCCCTCTATCGCCTTACCTTTTCATACTCTCTGTAGAAATACTCGCTGAAGCCATAAGAAATAAAAGCGAAATTAGAGGTATTAAGATACAGGATACTGAATTTAAATTAAGCCAATATGCAGACGATACGACGCTCATTTTAGATGGATCTGAACAATCCTTTAAGTCTTCGCTTTCTTTGATAGAAGCTTTTGGTAAAATATCTGGCCTCAGACTGAATGACAAGAAAACAGAAGCTCTCTGGATAGGGTCTAAAACAAACAGCAATCAAACATTTTGCCCCGAAATGAATTTTAAATGGCAAAAGGGAAAGACTAAGGCACTGGGCGTTTGGTTCGCAACGGATCAGGATACGGCAATATCTTTAAATTACAACGAAAAGCTTACGAAAGTTAAATCTATCTTAGGATGCTGGAAATTTCGAAGACTTAGCTTAATAGGGAAAATTGTTGTTCTGAAGAGCCTAGTAGCATCGCAACTTGTATACGTACTCACATCGTTGCAAACTAAGCACCATGTGATTAAAGAGATTAATAGGATGTTTTTTAAATTCTTATGGAATGATAAAGGTGATAACATTAAACGCAAGGTTATGATCAATGATTATTCTGAAGGTGGACTCAAAATGATCGATATTACAACTTTTAACAAATCCCTTAAAGCTAACTGGATTAAAAAATACCTGAACACAGAAAACTGCAGCAAATGGAAAGTTTTTTTTGATCTAGAACTCGCAACATATGGAGGCAACGCCGTCTTTAAAGGGAACCTAAACAAAAAAGACATCGGTAATCTAAACATAGAAGACCCATTTGTTAAAGAAGTTATGGAAATATGGTCTGAGACCTTCTTTGAGAAAGGAATAGTGTCCAAAGATCACTTTCTAGCTCTACCTCTGTGGCAAAATTCATTAATAAGGATAAACAATGCACCAGTACTATGGAAAGATTGGCTTTCCAAAGGTATAACACAAGTAAAACATTTAATGGATGATTCTAACAACTTTCTTTCCCTTACCAGCTTTCAAAATAAATATCAACTCAAAGTCAGATCACTAACTTTTTTTGGCATAATCTCTGCTGTTAAACCTTTACAGCAACAGATTCCGAGGTCTCAGCTGAAGTATGCAAATTTCATGAACACGTTCCTAAAGCACCAAAAACCATCGAGAATAGTTTACAAGAAATTAATTTCTGACCAAGCGGAACGACCGCTATTATCTCAAGAGATGTGGCAGAAAGATATCGGGTCCACAGCCAAGGTAAAAATTGACTGGAGAAAAGCCTTCCTATTGTCTGCTGCGTGTACAAAGAGTTCCAAATTAATTGACTTCAATTTCAGATTTTTACATAGACGGCTAGCGACCAATAATTTTTTGCAAAAAATAGGAATTAGAGAGGACGGAACATGCACCTTCTGCCATGATAAACAAGAAGATCTGTTACATTTATTCTGGGGATGTGAAAAAAGTCAAATTTTTTGGAATGACCTCTCTATATGGCTGCAGGCGTGCCACGTGCTTTCAAAAGAGAACCACTTAGGAATGGAAACGGCCTTAGGCCTGAAGCCAGACGACTCCAATTTTAAACTCCAAATTAATTTTTTTTGCCTAATGGCTAAGCACTACATTTGAATTTGCCGTTCGAAAGAACGATCCCCAACCCAAAACAACTTCTTGCTTTCCCTGAAACAGACGCACCAATTGGAAAACAACACAATAAGAAATTCAAAGAAATGGAAGCCACTTCTGTCCCCGCTGCAACGAGTTTCCTAAACCCTTAACCTTAACCTTGAATTTTTAAATATTGATTCCTCTATTTTAAAACTATCATTATAAATGTAACCCTAAAGGAAAGAGATGGTTTTTAGAAGTGCTAGAAGTCGTATTTCATTTATTTATTTTATCTATTATTTTTATTTTTATTTTTTTTTTATGTTAGAAAACGTAACTTAAATGCAATTAGTGCTTAGTAGTGCTGTAATTCATTTCACGTTCGTATTGCAATACTCATTGTATCGTTTACTGTAGTTTGCAATGTTTTATGGTGTAAGTGGTAAGTGTGCATATTTAAAAAATAAAATTATTATTCAAAAAAAAAAAAAAAAAAAACAAACCTATTTCGGAAAAGTAATATTCTTTTGAGTAGAGAATAAGATCGAATACTTCTCGCCCCGAAAGAAAAGAATATCGGAGGCATACGAATGACTCGCGAGCGACTTTCTATATGGAGCAATCCTTGTTTACATTTTTTCCTCATCAGCAAAAGAGTATTGTTTTTTAATT
>OX421449.1:46636504-46644004 GCA_949126865.1 Montipora capitata | reverse complement strand
TGCATATTTTTTTCTGTGTACCGATTTCCTCTGGAGAGAACTAATGACGGATAACGAATAACGAATAACGAATTCGGCAAATCTTTTGTCTATCATACTATTCAATTCTATTGTTAGCAACAATTGAAGTAACTTTCTCCCTCGATGATTGACTCTTTCGAATATGCAGGTTTGTGATGCCTGCAGTTTATAACCTTAAATTTCTTTTAGATTGCGAGCACTCTCTCTCCTAATTTTCGTAACGCACGACATCATGCGAGATGTGCAGCCGTAGGTTATACTCGCTGCTAGAAACTCGTTCAAGGGTGTAAAGAGGTATGCTTCCTTTCTCCAGACTCTCCGCGCGCTTTCCTGCTAACTTCCGCGAAATTCTTGATAAGCAGAAAATCAACTCTTTAGTGGCTGTAATTCACCGTGCATGATTAGCGGCATCTGTAACTGTACAATTGCAGATAATATGGAATGTGTCAATAAACAGTTCTTTCAATAAAAAGGAGGACTTCTTCACCCTCTTCGACATCCCTCTTCGCCCGCTTCCACATCCATTTCGCTCAATTCATCCTCCGCTCTGCTCATTAACATATTCGTTTCGCCCAATACCACTTCCGTCTCGCCCCCAATTACATCCGCTTCACCTACCTACGTAACTGTTTATTACAGTTAAACACGGAAGAGAACTATATAATTATGGAACGTCTCACAAGATAACAAATAGTAAGTGGCCATATTGGAAAGCGAGAAGACCCTGGGGACGAGGTTGCGTGGAAATCGCCCGAGGAATAAAAACGTAAATTCGGCCCGGTAAAGCCAGATGTCTTGGTGACGAAAAAGCAGCACGCACGCGCTTCGACCCGAAGGTTTCGGGTTCAAACCCAGGAACGCGGTGGTTGAAAAAGGGACATGTCTTTATTGTGACATGACTTCTCGCGGGAAACGGGTTACGGGAAACTTAAAAAAAAAAAACATTGCAATTTGCGGATACGAAGAAACAGAAACTCAATTTTTACCGTGGGTGCCACAGGCATCCCACGGAGATATCATTTTACAAGTTCGTCTAGAGGGCTTCTTACGAAAGATATTGAAGTTCAGCTGGAAGTTGAAGAAAAGAGCTGCAAGGGTACTCTTGGTGACGCTTATTGAAGAGCTCTGGGGAACCCTGTGAAAGAAACTGTCTTCTCATTGGTTTTTGTCAATAAAAAGCTTCTCTGATTGGTGCATTCATGTTTTCACGAGGAGTGAGCAGGCGCCGTAACTAGCGCCGTAATTCATCTGTCCACAAGTCTTCCGTTTTTATTCTCCACCTCGATCTTTAACCCCTGTAAGGCAAATCCTGACAGATTCGGCGAAAATGGCTACTTAAAGTGGCCTTGCCATGTTCTCTGTTGTTGTTGTTGTTGTTTTAAGGGGGTAGCCCTTAACTACCAAACTGTTGCTACGGACCCCTTCAGTTAGTCATTTCTCCAATTCCTTTAACTCTACAGTTATCCCTTTTTGTTTTTTTGCCAAGTGTGTTCTATTTAACATAGACCTTAGCGCAGTAACTCAATGTTGTACCCAATTCAAATCTCCCGGGACTAAGATTCTTTGTGTACTGTATTTGCATGAAAATGTAGCATTCATATTTAAATGATATGGAAATACCTGGAACAAAACGTTTTATTCCCAAAGGGTTTGAATTGGGTACAACATTGAGTTAGCCGATTAGGTCTATTCCTTCGTCTGGTTCGATTCACAACCATATTTGGTAAATCACGTGACCAAATTTGAAACTGCCTAAAAACTGAGCGAGTTATCTATGCTTTCACAAATTTTTGACGCAACAGTATGAGAACATTCTAACACAAAATATGTAGCATGGATTTTAAAAGAAATAATTATTTTTCAAAACAATTATGACGTCATAAGGCCCTTCTTTGATACACTTTTCAAAATACCAGTTCCATTTTATTGTCCAAACAGAAATTCCATGCTACAGTTTATGATGTGACGGTTCCCATCCGGTGAAAAAAGCGTCTCTTTCTTTCTTTTCCTGAGAGCCTTCACATGTTTTTTACTGAAACGCACGGCAGAGGACTGGGACTAGTTGCGCATGCGCCTTCTGTTTGAAGTGATGTGAAATTTCAATTGAAAAAGCTACTTGATAGAACCATTGATGCATTCTTTTCTTAGGGCTCTTTGACTAAAAAGCTTCCCCAGCAACCATTGTCTTTCTGCAGTTAAGTGCCACCTTCCTTAAGTTATTAATAAGCTTCCCTTACTGAAATATGCCTGTTTTTAAGTATTTATTTCCACATGACGTAAATTTCAATGAGGTAAAGGTAGGTTTATTAACGCATATTGTCTCATACTATTTGTATTCCTCCTGCAATATCGCAGGAGAAAATCTATACATCCAGAAGTACATGGCCTTGAATCAAGATCATTAGCTTCCGATACATTATATAGTTTCGCCGGGCCAAAAGCTCCTACCACATAAATATTCTTGTGTACTGGTATTAAAGTGCTTGTCTCGTATTTAATACAATACAATACAATACATACTTAATTGACCGCTCCCCATAGGGGCTTTTCAGGGCCAATGACACACAACGAAACGACAGAACAGAACAACAACTGTTAATAAACCCAACTGGCTGGAGGCAAACTAGTTGGTTATTTACTAGTGCGGCTGGGAAGTTAAACCAGGGACTACCAAGATAAAATTCAACGAGTGGTCAGAGCAGGTCTTGAACCCGGGATCTCCGGATCTCAAGGCAAGCGCCCTAACCACTGGGCCACACTGCCTCCTAGCCAAGGAAACTGCAAAACAGCTCATTTCTTTTCGTCATTCTGACTTTCATTTTAATGTTAATGTTTTTATCTTTACTGAAGTGCTGGTGAACATACAGACGGATATTTTAAAGTCGATAGATTTATTGGAAATCGAGTCCAGACTGCGGGTAATCGCTTTCAGGGTTTCAACGGAATGGACCCTTTGCAAGATAATGATCACATGGTACAAATCCGCCATACTGGGACGCAAATTGCCCACTGGGACATCTAAAACAAAGAACATTTAGATTAGCTAGCTTTGTTTTAAATGTCCCAGTGCGCAATTTGCGTCCCAGTATGGCGGATTTGTACCATATGATCACTATCCAGCAAAGGGCCCATTGTCCATAGCCTCCTAATGAAGAAAAGCACATCTGTAGGAAGAAGGTCAATTTCGTAGGCTCTTGTGTTCACTTGAAAGGACTCAGAATAAACTGAGATGGAAGGATATGAAGATCGGCTACAGATGAAGTTAATAGCCTTGTGACACTGTACGTTCGTAATACATTCCCTTTTGAGCTTAAAAGGAACATGTGTTTAACAATGAATATTTTTTCCCTTGTTGCTTATTTTTAGTCAGGATCTTTCTGTTTGACTGAGCAGTGTTACCATAAACTGAACTCAATTCAAATATTCCGAAAGTCACACAAAGTGGTCACCACAAAGAAAAACTGAATGTTGATCTGTATGAGTGATTAAGAATGGTTACAAAACGATCTTCTAGACAATATTTCAAGGGTGAAAATATTCAAGCTCGTGACTCACTTACTACTGGAGACTGATTTATTTCTTTGTTTCTGTACCTCAGGCGGTATTTTGGATCCAATTCTTGATTCCAGTTCCACAAGTTATGCCATATATCAAGTGATTTGAATATGAGTTTTACATATAAACTATGCCTATGATTTTTGTGTCACAAAAATTAACACAGTAAACCTAATCGGTTCCCTGAGGGAAAAAAGAATCTTGCATGAAACTCAAAACCGTACCCATGTTTGGAGTTTTCATTATTCGGTATTTGTTCGTTTTCAGAAAATAAAAACCCCGCACTTTAACATAGGACGGATGACTTAATATCGACAGTAAACACTTCATATACTTGCCAGGATCTACTAACCCGAATAAAAGGATCAAAATTAATCAGATTACCAATAAACGGGGTATGTGTTCCACAGTTACGTAAATATTTAGATAAACGAGATTGAGATATTCCCTGAATACCAGACAGTTGAGTACTTACAGTCCCAGGCACCTCTTCATACGAACAATTTGTTTTGTTGGTGACGTTGTAGGGCTTTTGAGCAAAACGCGATTTATATATGGCGAGCCTTGTCATTCACTCGATCAGCGGGTTTGTATTTCAACTGACACCTGTGGAAAATATCTGCATACAGAGAAACCTCTGTTTCCTTTACAAATATCCAAGTGTTTTCTGGTAATCAGAAGTTGATAGTTCTGAATTTCTTTCAGCTTTCTCTAATTTTCCCCTTTATTATAGGACGTCACCTGACTCATTTTCTAGTTGCAATTGAGTTGAGTTTGCAAAATTGCTGCTATCAAGGGTGTTTTTGTCAATTCGTTTACTATACTCTACGTTTTGCAGGAACTAGAAGCAGAATTAAAAAACCGTAATTTGTAAATTGATAACAATATGGGTTTTTGTGTTTGTTCTGAATGCACGATCTGGCGGAATTCTGCGAATCCTGCAATCCGATTGGCTCTGGCAGGGGGCGGTTGCGTGAGCTTGTGTGATGAGCCGGCGCCAGTTGACTTAACATGGCTATATTGAAATGTTTTGGATCAAAAATAGACTTTTTGAAGCCTTTTATAAATTCTTTTAAAAGCAAACAGTGTTGCTTAACGAATTAATAAATATTGTGAACAGAATCAACCGATCATTGCGATTGCCTGATATTTCGCTTTTGATAATAAGCATCGCAGGCCAGCCTTTAGTAATGGTCCCAAGTCAGAGCACACCTTTTTAGACAAAAAAAAAAAAAAAAATTAAAATTAAACAGGTTATTCACCGGCCTTGGTCGGTCCGTATATGGAAAAACTGTGCCCGAAGTCTCGAGTACGGGCCTATACGGACCTCCCGGCTGGTGAATAACATATATTTACTGAAAGGAGAAAATGATGTTTCTTTTATGCAGCGCGACCAGTAAAGATTCTTCTGGTGTTTGATCGCAAGGACATAATCTACTGAGACAACCAAGAGTCCTCCAGTATTGGCAAGGACTGAATGCTTTTTCCCTTCAACGTTTATTCTGAGATCTATGTGCGGAAGCACAAAGAGAATAAAGCCGGAATAAATTAAAGTTTCGTCTTTTAGAAAGTAACCAATCTGTTTGCTCATCTTAGAGTCAATAAAAATACAATCAAATTAAATACCTCCGCGGGGCTGAGGGTGAAAGAAAGGACTGATATGCGTATTAAAGATGCGCAGTGCACTAGTTAAAGTTGAATTTATTAAACGTGTTGTGAAATGTACTAAAGATGTGCCATATCATGCACCGGAATTCATGGAAGAGTCGAGCCGCAACAAGAAATGTTTTTAATTAAAACGTTTGTATCTAATTTATTTTAGCGTTGATTTTCATTTCAAAGTCGATCTAAAAGATACTACTCTTTAAGATCCGGTATAAATCAAAGAGAGTTTAAGCTATCTTGTGACTGATATAACATGTATTGTGAAATTGTAATTAATGCGATTTTGGCCCTTGATATTGAATCTACATCACAGGAACTAAACTAAAATCAAAACAGTTAGTGTTATACCTGTCAACCCGATATCAACGAGTCAGCCTTCATTCTTAGTTGTAGTCAGTTCAAAACAAAAGAATGTAAATATTATTTTAATTCGTCTAGAGTGCTTCTTAGGCTAGCTGTTGTGGATCAAGGTTTTTTTATTGTACGCTTCCTAGAAATCACCTGCTTAGCTAAACCGAGTGACATTTTAAATAAACTTCATCTCAGTAACCATTTTATTCTTCCTAAATAATATTGTGAGAGTCGTCCGCATTTTGTTTGCGTGGGATGTTGGAATTACGCGGCTGGCATGCAGCCGAGTTTCATGCAGTAACTGCAATACTGAACTAAATGATCGTAATCTCGGAGTTTGCTTAATAGTTTGACCCTAAAGTTTTTTTCTTTGGTGAACTCTTACCAGTTGGTAAAGAAGGACTTGCAGTTTTCGAGGCCAACAAAATACCAAAATAACGAGAAAATAAAACGAGCAATCGATCGATCGCGCGCCCCCATTTTCCTTCAATAACGATAACTCGTTCATTGCGCAGGCTCAATTCACACTTTAAAATAATCATCTGCACGCGTCGTCATCTAATATTCGCTCATCCGACTTGCGTGTTTAGATATCAAACACATATTGGTTGCTCGTGCTATCGAATTAGACACGACAATTTTCGTAGCTATGTTAGATGTCTGTAAAGTGCTATCAATGACATCACTGGTTGTACAAATTTGATGTCTTCCGTGGTTTGTGATTATATAGTGATATTATATAACCAGAGGCACGTGACCTTGAAGCGTGTAATTTGAAACTCTTTTCCTTGGAACAAAGCTGGGGCCTTTTAGGACACTTTATGCCCAAATACGGACAGAAATAAGATCGACGCTGCATGCGCGGGAAAATGTACTAGCTACGTAAAATCTAAATGACAAATTTCCAGGTCTGAACCAGATCATGAGCTTCTGATATAAAATAATACGTCGAGAACGTAATGACGCAATATTTCGAAAAAACAGATGGTTTGCTGTCCGATACAAGGGGTTATAAATGATCTCAGGGAATTACACATTTTTCCCAGCTAATCTTACTTCTTGATTCTATTTTAATTTTTCCGTGACGTCATATTTAGAAATTTGCGAGCTTTTAAAACGTGTATAAAAGAAGGGAAGATTTTGAAATTTAGTCAAATTCCGACGAATACATTGCAATGCAACTGTACACGTTGGTTTTCTTCCTCATAGGTTCCGCCTTAGCGGAATTAAAGGCTGAAGAGAAGAAAGAAACGGGCGACTTGTGGAGGGATTCCATGAAAAGTGACGAGCTTCTTCAGGAAGAGAAGGAACTCTATCACGATGGTCCAGTAGATGAGAGGAAAACGGTTAGTGTATTTACACCGATCGACTGTCGTCTTTTTGACGAACTACGCGTTCGATTCTAAAGTATGCCACAGCCATCATCGATTAATAACATTTCTTAATTCATTTACCGGTCTCGATGATTCATAATCTCTATCATTGGTAGATGGCCACCCTTCGACATTTCAGCCCTATCAGTTTGTAATTTGTTGTATGTCACCTAAAAGCTTCAATACCGAGCACATTTAGTTGGAACACTTAATGAATGGTCTAGAATCAGAGATTGCAGCTTATCCCGTTTTCCTTCCTTCTTCCATCAATTCAATTTTGTATGGGAATTTTTCGGGCAACTGCTCGTTGGTTTTTAAAAAAAAAAAAGGTTCCTTTAGATTGCAGTTCGAGGACGAGAACGAGAACGAGTACGAGATTTGACTGCCTGTTTTTAGCGAGAATTTTTATAACCGGGACGACTAATCTTACTTTTTGTTAGTAGCATAGGTTCCTCCGTCATTCTTATTGCTGGTAACTGAGCCTTTTCCTGATAGAAAAATTCCCAAACTACTACAGTGTTGGTGAGTTGTTTTT
>OX421449.1:46591504-46629004 GCA_949126865.1 Montipora capitata | reverse complement strand
AACGCTCACATGGTTCATATGGGGTTGAAAACTGGCACTTTACATTACACTCTAATCAGTTAAGTCTATTAAAATTATAACCGTACAAAGAGCGGATGACACGGTAGCTTAATGGACCATTTTATTTCTTGCAGGATTTGCTTCACTGCCAGCGGTGAAAGCTGAAGAGGGGATTCAAAAGGAAGAGGTGTTGGAAGATGGCATGATAAATGACGATACTTTTTACGAAGAAGACGACGACGACGACGACGACGACGACGACGATAAAGACGGGGATGGTGGCGGAGGGGAAAAAAACGGTAAGTACGATTTTCATTTTTACAGGGACTTTCCTTATCGTCATCGTCATCGTCATCAAGATAATCATCATCATCATCATCAACATCATCATCATCAACATTATTAGAAATATCATCAGCATCATCACCATCAATTTTATCATCATCGACATCATCATCGTCACACCATCAACAACATCATCATCATCGTCGTAATCAGCATCACCAGCATTTCATCATTATAACTGCCTTTGCACACCCTTCTATTTAAGAAAAAGGGGCATTATTCCTGTAAGGCACGATGCTATTTATGTCGTCCACTTTGACTCCCTCTGTTCACGTGATGCATTGGGCTAGGAATATGAGCCAATCAAAGATAAAAGCGGAGTGAGAACAGGACTAGCTAAGGCCCATTGCAATCTTCGTGACTGGCGCTCTAAGCAATACCTTCACGGAGTAAACTTGGTTTATAACTATATAACTTTCTAAGCAAGGACTCCCGTAACAAAACAGAAGCACCGGATCCTGGTGAAGGACCTTATCACTGATTTAAATATTACCAAAAGCCAAAGAGGGCAAGGCTGATATAACGGTGAAGGAATGTATTGAAAAACCCTGATGAAAAAAAGGCAGTGCCTTTTGAAATATTAGCAAATTTCAATATATTTCTTCACTGTTATGTCAGCCTTGCCCTTTTTAGCTTTTTGGATAATCAAACTAGTGCCACTACTTGCAAAGTGAACGGCGTTCACTGTTGCTATTTTAAGGCCGGGGATAATTGTCAACATAAAACCAATTTTAGCTTTGATCTGTGACTACTGCACAAGTAAAGAAATTAGTATCAGTTTTAAATGAGTTTACTAGTGCTGAAGGGTTAGAGCCAGTGAAACATGACCCTTCATCCAGAATATTGAGCAATCACTCCCCACATGGTGAATTAACCAATTATTATAAATTTCTGTTAAAAATAAAATTGGGAAACAGGAAAATAACAGAAATTTACAGACATAGCATACGGCGTATTACTACTACTACTACTACTACTACTACTACTACTACTACTACTACTACTACTACTACTACTACTACTACTACTACTACTACTACAAAAAGTGCTGATATGTGAACTTTGTCGATGGAAACGAAGAACAGGTTATATTTTATAAAAAATATAGCTTCTTAGGTTGCCACTTGGAAAGAGTCTCAAGCATAAGACAGAGACCAAATGATTGTATGTACTTGTGTCCACCCTATCAGCAAGCTTTAAGATTTATCTGCTCATTCCCGGGCTTTGTACACCTGTTCTTAACCCTGGCAAAAACAGCTGACACGGTGCTCAGTTCTTATTACTACCAGGGTGATCTGTTGATTCCTTACTAGTAACAAATAACTCCAAAAGAATTTGATACCAATGCAGCTGAGACGCCTCAGAACCACTGAATCATCACTCACTCAGTCTGGCACAAATTAATTATTTTGCAAGGAGGGACAAAACACTATCTCGCCGGCGACGAATACTCCCAAGCCGGCGACAAATACACCCCAGCCAGCGACGATTACTCCCCGGCCGGCGACGAATACACCCAAGCCAGCGGCGAATACACCCCAGCCGGAGATCCCATGGAAATTGTCCGAGGTGCTCATGTCCACGGAGAGAAAACAACTACTGAACGGTGGCAGATGAAATTTAATAGCTTAGCTTATTGCATGACTATTCCGATTTAAATCCTGTCTTGTTTTAATTAAAATTACCAGAAGCGTCTCAGTGGGAGCCTACCTCTCCCCTTTTACCTTTTGGATCGGGCGTTTTGACAGACCTAGTTACTTTTAGAAACACAGGTAGCCAATTAGTGCTGTAGGTTATGCATTTACAGTCAATTTCACGTTAATTAGCTCTGGCTGAACGGGAATCGAAAAGCTCAAATTAAGAGGTAGAAAGTAACTAATAGAGATACGGATAATTGGTATTCAGGTGACGACTGTCAGAGTAGTGAAGAATCTGACAGTAAGAGTGAGAGTGAGTTAGAAAATAGCCAAGAAAATGATCGACACAAAGAAGCGACGCGGTCCGAAGAAACGAGGCGCCGATACGGCCAAAAAGGATCCGGAAAACGAACCTAAACAACAAACTCAATCTTTCTGAAGGAGGATGAAATGGAGAAATTGCCATCATGTATTTTGTCACGAGAACAAGCCGCTAGCGTTGATGAATTCATCTACTTTCTACCTCTGAATTTGAGCTTCCCGATTCCCGTTTGGCCGGCATGTTTCAGCCAGAGGTAACTTATGCGAAATTGTAAATGCATAATCTACAGCACTGATTGGCTTACCGTAACCAGGGAAACGCTGTTTCCCAGGAAAATCTTTCTAAAAATAACTAAATCTGTCAAAACCTGCGACGGAGGAAGGCTTCTACTGATCAGATGGGCTCCTGAATCTCCGATAATAATAACTAGGGCATACACTTTTGCTGATTAGATAAGAGAGAAGAGATTAGATAATTTCGAACAAAGAATAGAATTTTCGTCATATTTTTTTCTGTTTACCGATTTCCTCTGGAGAGAACTAATGACGGATAACGAATAACGAATAACGAATTCGTCAAATCTTTTGTCTATCATACTATTCAATTCTATTGTTAGAAACAGTTGAAGTAACTTTCTCCCTCGATGATCGACTCTTTCGAATATGCAGGTTTGTGATGCCTGCAGTTTATAACCTTAAATTTCTTTTAGACTGCGAGCAGTCTCTCTCCTAATTTTCGTAACGCACGACATCATGCGAGATGTGCAGCCGTAGTTTATACTCGCTGCTAGAAACTCGTTCAAGGGTGT
Organism: Montipora capitata; assembly: GCA_949126865.1. NCBI lineage: Eukaryota > Metazoa > Cnidaria > Anthozoa > Scleractinia > Acroporidae > Montipora > Montipora capitata. The sequence goes on along the minus strand of OX421449.1, from coordinate 46,625,892 downwards.
AAAGAGGTATGCTTCCTTTCTCCAGACTCTCCGCGCGCTTTCCTGCTAACTTCAAGGGACTTTTAGGGAAGCTTCCGCGAAATTCTTGATAAGCAGAAAATCAAATCTTTAGTGGCTGTAATTCACCGTGCATGATTAGCGGCATCTGTAACTGTACAATTGCAGATAATATGGAATGTGTCAATAAACAGTTCTTTCAATAAAAAGGAGGACTTCTTCGCCCTCTTCCACATCCATTTCGCTCAATTCATCCTCCGCTCTGCTCATTAACATATTCATTTCGCCCAATACCACTTCCGTCTCTCCCCCAATTACATCCGCTTCACCTACCTACGTAACTGTTTATTACAATTAAACACGGAAGAGAACTATATAATCATGGAACGTCTCACAAGATAACAAATAGTAAGTGGCCATATTGGAAAGCGAGAAGAGCCTGGGGACGAGGTTGCGTGGGAATCGCCCGAGGGATAAAAACGCAAATTCGGCCCGGTAAAGCCAGATGTCTTGGTGACGGAAAAGCAGCACGCACGCGCTTCGACCCGAAGGTTTCGGGTTCAAACCCAGGAACGCGGTGGTTGAAAAAGGGACATGTCTTTATTGTGACATCACTTTCCGCGGGAAACGGGTTACGGGAAACTTCAAAAAAAACATTGCAATTTGCGGATACGAAGAAAAAGAAACTCAACCGACTTTTTACCGTGGTTGCCACAGGCATCCCACGGAGATATCATTTTACAAGTTCGTCTAAAGTGCTTCTTACGAAAGATATTGAAGTTCAGCTGGAAGTTGAGGAAAAGAGCAAGGGGACACTTGGTGACGCTTATTGAAGAGCTCTGGGAAACCCTGTGAAAGAAACCGTCTTCTCATTGGTTTTTGTCAATAAAAAAGCTTCTCTGATTGGTGCATTCATGTTTTCACGAGGAGTGAGCAGGCGCCGTAATTAGCGCCGTAATTCATCTGTCCACAAGTCTTCCGTTTTTCTTCTCCACTTCGATCTTTAACCCCTGTAAGGCAAATCCTGACAGATTCGGCGAAAATGGCTACTTAAAGTGGCCTTGCCATGTTCTCTTTTGTTGTTGTTGTTGTTTTAAGGCGTAGCCCTTAACAACCAAACTGTTTCTACGGACCCATTCAATTAGTCATTTCTGCAATTCCTTTAACTCTACAGTTATCCCTTTTTGTTTTTTTGCCAAGTGTGTTCTATTTAACATAGACCTTAGCGGCTAACTCAATGTTGTACCCAATTGAAATCTCCCGGGACTAAGATTCTTTGTGTATTGTATTTGCATGAAAATGTAGCATTCATATTTAAATGATATGGAAATACCTGGAACAAAACGTTTTATTCCCAAAGGGTTTGAATTGAGTACAACATTGAGTTAGCCGATTAGGTCTATTCCTTCGTCTGGTTCGATTCACAACCATATTTGGTAAATCACGTGACCAAATTTGAAACTGCCTAAAAACTGAGCGAGTTAACTATGCTTTCACAAATTTTTGACGCAACAGTATGAGAACATTCTAACACAAAATATGTAGCATGGATTTTAAAAGAAATAATATTTTTTCAAAAAAATTATGACGTCATAAGGCCCACCTTTGATACACTTTTCAAAATACCCTTTCCATTTTATTGTCCAAACAGAAATTCCATGCTACAGTTTATGATGTGACAGTTCCCATCCGGTGAAAAAAGCGTCTCTTCCTTTCGTTTCCTGAGAGCCTTCACATGTTTTTTTACTGAAACGCACGGCAGAGGACTGGGACTAGTTGCGCATGCGCCTTCTGTTTGAAGTGATGTCAAATTTCAATTGAAAAAGTTACTTGATAGAACCATTCACGCATTCTTTTTGTGGGGCTCTTTGACTAAAAATCTTCCCTAGCAACCATTGTCTTTCTGCAGTTAAGTGCCTGCCCACCTTCCTTAAGGACGTTCGCGCCAAAATCTTCCTACGGTGAGATTTTCTTCATTTCTCGCCTAGATTTAGGTCATAAAGTACTTACTCCAAAAATGAAAAAAAAAAAATGGGAGTCACCAACTTTGTTTCGGAGAAAATGGCAGTGGAAAAATGCCTTAATTTCGAGAAATCGGTCATAATAGCGAGATGTAGGCTCATCTGCTCATACATCGAAAATCATAAAAATAAACTGTTGGAGTGAAAGTTTCCGTGCATAGGTTTTTAGGAGTGAGAATTTTAGGTAATTGTATGCCGCTAGGGATGTGGTAAACAGTAGAGTTCATCCTCGACGAGCGTTTTCGTAAGCTCTATCCGTTGCAACCACTACCGGAATTCGATGGCACGAGGAAAGAAAATGTTACAAAAAGATAACTTCTTACGGTGAGAATTTTTTCATTTCATCATATTTTGTAGATAGTAAGTAAAGTAAGTGATTCATGATTAAAAAAAATAGGGGTCACCGATGATCTGAACGAGTGAAATCGATGTGATTTTGCAAAGCTCTTGGAAGAATTTGTTTGTCACGCTTTTGCGTGACCTGTTGGGCAAGGACTGGAACCCAAGAGAGGATCGATCGTTGAAGAGATGAAAGGCTTTTACCGAAAAAAAAAACCTTTCTCGAGCATAGCAACGACGTTTTAAGCAGGGGTCATCTTCATTTGGTTGGTGTTTTGTATAATATCTCTCCATTGCTGTCATGCTCATCCTCTGGAGTGTGTTTTTTTGTGAAATTCAATCGCTTATTGTTTCCACGCAGGTCCGCACTATTCAAGCGGACGAGGACGAAAATACTGTCCAATTTTCACGAAAGTAAAGGAAAAGAACTTTTAAAACATGCATTCACTTTGAACTTAAGTTCGTAGGGTAATAAAAACATTAAAAAGAAACAGCCCCATTAAATTTACGCAACGGTTCGTCCTCGAGTTTTCCAAACTTTCAGCCACTAGTCTACTCGATCAGCTACCTTTTCCAGAGCTTTTCCATCCTCCCGCTCACTTCTCTTTGAAGTTTCATGAAGATTCGGAAATAAATGTGCCATTCTTTTGCCGGCCTGGAATTTTTTTCTCGGCGTTTTTGTCTCCATGTTATTTTAACTAATGCTTGAAAAATTTGTATGAAAGTCAAGTAGACTAGTGCACGACTAATAAAACCTCGCGAATATCAGTCGTGCAGTAGTCTACTTGACTTTCATAAATATTTTAAATCAATTTTGACTGATCTTCTCTGATCCAACGCTGTGCAAGACTTATCGTCCACGGTTTTTGCAAAGGTTTTAAAACCTCAACTCAATCTCGACCCCAGAGCTCTTCTCCTGACCGTGGGAGAGAAGAGCTCTGGGGAACCCTGAAACAAAGTGTCTTCTCATTGGTTTTCGTGAAGAACAATCAAAAGCGTCTCTAATTGGTGCATTCATGCTAGCACGAGGAGTGAGCAGGCGCCGTAGGGCTCAAATAGCCAATTTTTGGCTGTAAGAATTCTACGGCGCATGTTCTCCTACGCAGAGTTTCCCAGAGCCTTGGATCGACCCGAGGCTCTGGTGACGAGAATGAACCTCAACTTCACTAATGCTCGAAGTAATGCGTGACATATCACAGTCGCGTTACCTGCGCAGTAACGTTGCGCACAAACAATTAGCGCGAACGTCCTTAAGTTATTAATAAGCTCCCCTTACTGAAATGCCTGTTTTTAAGTATTTATTTCCACATGACGTAAATTTCAATGAGGTAAAGGTACGTTTATTAATGCATATTGTCTCATACTATTTGTATTCCTCCTGCAATATCGGAGGAGAAAATCTATATATCCAGAAGTAGATGGCCTTGAATCAAGATCATTAGCTTCCGATACATTATATAGTTTCGCCGGGCCAAAAGCTCCTACCGCATAAATATTCTGTGTACTGGTATTAAAGTGCTTGTCTCGTATTCAATACAATACAATACATATTTAATTGACCGCTCCCCATAGGGGCTTTTCAGGGCCAATGACACACAACGAAACGACAGAACAGAACAACAACTGTTAATAATCCCAACTGGTTGGAGGCAAACCAGTTGGCTATTTACAAGTGCGGCTGGGAAGTTGAACCAGGGACTACCAGGATCAAATTCAACGAGTTGTCAGAGCGGGGCTTAAACCCGGGATATCCGGATCTCAAGGCAAGCGCCCTAACCACTGGGCCACACTGCCTCCTAGCCAAGGAAGCTGCAAAACAGCTCACTTCTTTTCGTCATTCTGGCGTTCATTTTAATGTTAATGTTTTTATCTTTACTGAAGTACTGGTGAACATACAGACGGATATTTTAAAGTCGATAGATTTATTGGAAATCGAGTCCAGACCCCGCGCAATCGCTTTCAGGGTTTCAACGGAATTGTCCATAGCCTCCTAATGAAGAAAACCACATCTGTAGGAAGAAGGTCAATTTGTTGGGCTCTTGTGTTCCCTTGAAAGGACTCAGAATAAACTGAGATGGAAGGATATGAAGATCGGCTACAGATGAAGTCATTGTTAGCCTTGTGACACTGTACGTTCGTGATACATTCCCTTTGAAACTTAAAAGGAAAATGTGTTTAACAATGAATATTTTTCCTTTGTTGCTTATTTTTAGTCAGGATCTTTCTGTTTGACTGAGCAGTGTTACCATAAACTGAACTAAATTCAAATATTCCGAAAGTCACACAAAGTGGTCACCATAAAGAGAAACTGAATGTTGATCTGTGTGAGTGATTAAGAATGGTTACAAAACGATCTTCTAGACAATATTTCAAGGGTGAAAATATTCAAGCTCGGGACGAAATTCAAGACTGACTCACTTACTACTGGAGACTGATCATTTATTTCTTTGTTTCTGTACCTCAGGCGGTGTTTTGGATCTAATTCTTGACTGCAGTTTTGCAAGTTATGCCATATATCAAGTGATTTGAATATGAGTTTTACATATGAACTATGCATATGATTTTTGTGTAACAAAAATTAACACAGTAAACCTAATCGGTTCCCTGAGGGAAAGAAGAATCTTGGATGAAACTCAAAACCGTACCTGTGATCTTCTTACGTCTACAAAACTCCAGCGATAAAAATTCAAACGCGCTTTATTATTCCTTCAACTGCCTATGACGGCGCGAACTCAACCCATGCGGTGAAAGCGAAAAGCGGTTAAGACTAGAAAACAAATAGATACAAAAATCGCTTAGTAAAATGAACTAATCGTAAACAGAAACTCGACGAAAAGATACACTTACATTTGTTAGGAGCTGGTAACTGAATATTGACTGCTTGAAGCGAAGAAAGTAACAAACTGCAGAAAGCGAAACTACAAGAACTACTCACAAGCGAAAATGACTGATCGAGAACCCTAGAAATGACTAAATTAAGCCTTAAATACCTCTAAGAGAATGAATAAATTAAGCACTAAATTCCTGATTAAAAGACTGACAACTGCATTCCTAAGAGAGGAATGCAACCCCGCTAATGAGCAGGCGTTTGGATCTAACAGTACCCATGTTTGGAGTTTTCATTATTCGGTATTTTTTCGTTTTCAGAAAATAAAAAGCCCGCACTTTAACATACGAAGGATGACTTAATATCGACAGTAAACAATTCATTAGCTTATACTTGCCAGGATCTACTAACCCGAATAAAAGTATCAAAATTAATCCGACTACCAATATAACGGGGTATCTGTTCCACAGTTACGTAAATATTTAGATAAACGAGATTGAGATATTCCCTGAATACCAGACAGTTGAGTGATAACAGTCCCAGGCACCTCTTCATACGAACAATTTGTTTTGTTGGTGACGTTGTAGGGCTTTTGAGCAAAACACGATTTATATATGGCAAGCCTTTTCATTCACTCGATCAGCGGGTTTGTATTTCAACTGACACCTGTGGAAAATATCTGCATACAGAGAAACCACTGTTTCTCTGTTTTTGCGACACCAACATGGCCGTCATGACGTCATGTGCATATAAGCTTTAGCCGATCACAACAGGCACACACAATCAAACCAACCAATCACAACGCAAGGCAAATAGAAGCAACGGGTGCTGTAAAGAGCGGGAAAATTCGTGCGAATTTGCCACAAGCATGGCGCGTAAAGCCAATCACTAAGCGTGCCCTTGCAAGAGCTAAAAGATTGGTAATTTATTTCCCTTTACAAATATCCAAGTGTTTTCTGGTAATCAGAAGCTGATAGTTCTGAATTTCGTTCAGCTTTCTCTAATTTTCCCCTTTATTATAGGACGTCACCTTACTCATTTTCTAGATGCAATTGAGTTGAGTTTGCAAAATTGCTGCTATCAAGGGTGTTTTTGTCACTTTGTTTACTATACTCTACGTTTTGCAGGAACTAGAAGCAGAAATTAAAAAACCGTAATTTGTAAATTGATAACAGTATGGGTTTTTGTGTTTGTTCTGAATGGGCGAGCCGGCGGAATTCTGCGAATCCTGCAATCCGATTGGCTCTGGCAGAGGGCGGTTGCGTGAGCTCGTGTGATGAGCAGGCGCCAAGGTGACTTAACATGGCTATATTGAAATGTTTTGGATCAAAAATAGATTTTTTGAAGCCTTTTATAAATGCTTTTAAAAGCAAACAGTGTTGCTTAACGAATTAATAAATATTGTGAACAGAATCAACCGATCATTGCGATTGCCTGATATTTCGCTTTTGATAATAAGCGTCGCAGGCCAGCCTTTAGCAATGGTCCCCAGTCAGAGCACACCTTTTTAGACAAAAAAAAAAAAAAAAATGAAAATTAAACAGGTTATTCACCGGCCTTGGTCGGTCCGTATATGGAAAAACTGTGCCCGAAGTCTCGAGTACGGGCCTATACGGGCCTTCCGGCTGGTGAATAACATATATTTACTGAAAGGAGAAAATGATGTTTCTTTTATGCATGGCGACCACAAAAAATTCTTCTGGTGTTTGATCGCAAGGACAAAATCTACTGAGACAACCAAGAGTCGTCCAGTATTGGCAAGGACTGAATGGTTTTTCCCTTCAACGTTTATTCTGAGATCTATTTTAAGCGGAAATTGCACGGAAGCACAAAGAGAATAAAGCCGGAATAAAGTTTCGTCTTTTAGAAAGTAACCACTCTGTTTGCTGAGGGACAATAAACATACAATCAAATTAAATATCTCCGCGGGGCTGAGGGTGAAAGAAAGGACTGATATGCGTATTAAAGATGCGCAGTGCACTAGTTAAAGTTGAATTTATTAAACGTGTTGTGAAATGTACTAAAGATGTGCCATATCATGCACCGGAATTCATGGAAGAGTCGAGCCGCAACAAGAAATGTTTTTAATTAAAACGTTTGTATCTAATTTAATTTTGTATGCTCCTGATATCATTTTAAAAAGAGATGACTATGGCTTTTTGTGTTCAGTCGCCTTTTTTTTAGCTTAACTTACCTTTTGTACTGTGTTTTTGTTGCAACTTTTTCATCCACTTCTTCACACTATGATCTAGTAAGTTTTTTTAGCGTTGATTTTCATTTCAGTCGACATAAAATATGCTACTTATTAAGATCCCGTGTAAATCAAAAAGAGTTTAAGCTATCTTGTGACTGAGATAATCTGTATTGTGAAACTGTAATTAATGGGATTTTGGCCCTTGATATTGAATCTACATCACAGGAACTAAACTAAAATCAAAACAGTTCGTATCTAAGGTTAGCCGCAAAGTTAGTGTTATACCTGTCAACCCGATATCAACGAGTCGACCTTCATTCTTAGTTGTAGTCAGTTGAAAACAAAATAATGTAAATGTTATTTTAATTCGTCTAGAGTGCTTCTAAGGCAAGCTGTTGTGCATCACGGTTTTTTTGTTGTAGGCTTCCTAGAAATCACCTGCTTAGCTAAACCGAGTGACACTTTAAATAAACTTCATCTCAGTAACCTCTTTATCTTCGCAAAAACTCTCCCTATAAAATATTCTGAGAGTCGTCCGCGTAACAATAAAAAAGGGAAATATTGTTTAGGTGGGCTGTTGCAATTACGCGGCTGGCAGCCGAGTTTTATGCAGTAACTGCGGTGGACGATCGAATGTTGGCCGTGCAATACCAAGCTAGTTTGCCCCTAATTTTTTTCTTTGGTGAACTCTTACCACTCGGTAAAGAAGGACTCACAGTTTTCGAGGCCAACAAAATACCAAAATAACGAGAAAGTAAAACGAGCGATCGATCGATCGAACGCCCCCATCCGGTTTTTCCTTCAATCACGATAACTCGTTCATTGCGCAGGCTCAATTCACACTTTAAAATAATCATCTGCACAGGTAGTCATCTAATATTCGCTCATCCGACGAGCGTCTTTAGATATCAGACATGCTGATTGCTCGTGTTATCGAATCAGACACGGCAATTTCCGTAGCTATGTTAGATGTCTGTAAAGAGCTATCAATTACGTCACTGGTTGTACAAATTTGATGACTTCCGTGGTTTGTGATTATATAGTGATATTATATAATCAGAGGCACGTGACCTTGAAGCTTGTAATTTGAAACTCTTTTCCTTGGAACAAAGCTGGGGCCTTTAGGACACCAATTTTATGCCCAAATACGTACAGAAATAAGATCGAAGCTGCATGCGCGGGAAAATGTACGAGCTACGTTAAATCTAAATGACAAATTTCCAGGTCTGAACCAGATCATGAACTTCTGATATACTGATATAATACGTCAAGAACGTAATGACGTAATATTTCGCAAAAACAGGTGGTTTGTTGTCCGATACAAGGGGTTATAAATAATCTCGGGGAATTACACATTTTTCCCGGCTAATCTTGCTTCTTGATTCTATTTTAATTTTTCCGTGACGTCATATTTAGAAATTTGCGAGCTTTGAAAACGTGTATAAAAGGAGGGAATATTTTAAAATTTAGTCAGATTCCGACGAAGACATTGCAATGCAACTGTACGCGGTGGTTTTCTTCCTCATAGGTTCCGCCTTAGCGGAATTGAAGGCTGAAGAGAAGAAAGAAACGGGCGACTTGTGGAGGGATTCCATGAGAAGTGAAGACCGTCTTCAGGAGGAGAAGGAACTCTATCACGATGGTCCAGTAGATGAGGAAAACGGTTAGTGTATTTACGCCGATCGACTGTCGTCTTTTTGACGAACTACGCGTTCGATTCTAAAGTATGCCACAGCCATCATCGATTAATAACATTTCTTTAATTCATTTACCGGTCTCGATTATTCAAAATCTCTATCATTGGTAGATGGCCACCCTTCGAGATTTCAGCCCGATCAGTTTGCAATTTGTTGTATGTCACCTAAAAGCTTCAATACCGAGCACATTTAGTTGGAACACTTAATGAATGGTCTAGAATCAGAGATTGCAGCTGATCCCGTTTTCCTTCTCCCTCCCCTCAATTCAATTTTGTATGGGAATTTTTTGGGCAACTGCTCGTTGGTTTAAAAAAAAAAAATTAGGGACCTTTAGATTGCAGTACGAGGACGAGAACGAGTACGAGATTTGATTGCCTGTTTTTAGCGAAAATGTTTATAACCGGGACGACTAATCTTACTCTTTGTTAGCAGCATAGGTTCCTCCGTCATTCTTTTTGCTGATAACTGAGCCTTTTCCTGATAGAAAAATTCCCAAACTACTACAGTGTTGGTGAGTTGTTTTGACACAAAGACATTTTTGCAAAACCTCGTACTAAAATGACGAAGGTGGTTTGCGCGCGCTCACTGTTGTTCTATGGGAAAATCTTGTACTCGCAGCCGCTCTCGTCCTAGAATCCAAAGCTCTCTATTGAATTAAGAAGGGGGAAAACGGGATTTGGCGTTCCAGAAAATGTGACGAGTATTGTAATTCAAGCCAGGTCTGTTATTACTGTTATTCAAGTGGTCAATAGAGCATACTAACTAGGCATCGCAAGGGTCTACGTTCGACTCCTACTCGATCAAAATAAAATTTCTTTCCGGTCGAACATCATCCCCGAGCTATCATCGTTTAACTACTCCATCGGCTTAGTGTTCAAGTCCTCAATTTTCATCAGCATTATCAAATTGGCTTTTGTTTTCATTTTCTTCGGATTTCTAAATAGCTTAGTTTGGTAATATGTCTGGGAAATCGTATGAATGCGATTTATGGGCACGAACCGTAGGCGAGTGCAATTCGAGGACTTTAAATACATCTCGAGTGACTATAAATAACGAAATGCACGTGGCAGTTAATACGAATGTACTCCACAAAAATACTCCTTCGCTGTTTCCATAGCAACTACTGTATTGCACTCTATAACCTATTTATCCATTCGCCATTGACCAATCGGAAAAGTAATATTCTTTTGAATATAGAATAAGCTCGAATACTTCTCGCTCAGAAAGAAAAGAATACCGGAGGCATAAGAATGACTCGCGTAATATTCTTTTGAGTATAGAATAAGCTCGAATAATCCTCGCCCCGAAAGAAAAGAATATCGGAGGCATACGAATGACTCGCGAGCGACTTTCTATATGGATGAATCTTTGTTTACATTTTTTCCTCATCAGCACAAGAGTATTGTTTTCTAATCAGTCAACCGAGAATAAAGTGCTGGTACCGAATATTGAAAGTGCATTGCATAATGAGCTATCTCTGGAAATATGAACTTGATATACCATATAATCTCTGAGCAATGATGCTTTCAAAATTTGAAATTTTATAAAGAGTGTTTAGGATCATAAGCGCCTTTGCCAACCAAGAATAACCCACTTTCGATAAATTAAAACTCAGTCCTCAACAAAAGGCATCATCTCGAGGCTCTGGGGAATAAACTCATACACCTTATTCCAAACCGGCCGCCATTTAGATATTCTTTTGTTTTTATTGAAATTAGACCTTGATGCCTCGTTCAAGGCAAAATAATCTTTTGAATTTTCAGCTCAAGAACGAGGCATCAAGGGCTAATTTCAATAAAAACAAAAGAATATTTAAATGACGGCCATTTTGGAATAAGATGTATACAAATCCTTATATTTATTGCCCAGAGCCTCAAGATGATACCTTTTGTTTAGGACTGAATTTCAATATATCGAAAGTGGGCTATTTATTAGTTTTCGACGGCTAATAAATGACTCGTTATCAAAGCTAAAAGGCAGCTTAAAACTGGAGATTCAACTAAGTGGACTGCTCACGTAACATTGCATTTGTCAACGTAATCAAGGGGTATTAGTCTGATAAAATATATTCCTTATCCCCGGACAACCGATATACAACGAAAGGTGAAGGTAAAGTCGCGCTCACATAATGAATCAGAAGAAAGGCAAATGAAAACTGAGTGTAGAGGGATGGTGAAGAGGACCGTTCGATATATTAAAATTCAGCTTGAAAGAGAGGTTCTGAGGACAAAGACAAAGGAAAGTGGTTGATATGCAAATATTTTTCACATTCGTTCCAACGTGTTTCTATTGTTTTTGTCCTCACTGCCTCACTATCAAGCTGAGAATTGATATTTCGAAAATGGCCTATTAAAATTATAAGGAAGGATTACGTTTTTGCAAACGTTGGCCGTGTAGCACTTATATTAGAACAGACTTAACTGATTAGAGTGTAATGTAAAGAGCTAGGTTTCTACCCCATATGAACCATGTGAGCGTTAGCCCTACTTATAACGCTCACATGGTTCATATGGGGTAGAAAACAAGCACTTCACATTAGTTAAGTCTATTAAAATTATAACCGTACAAAGAGCGGATGACACGGTAGCTTAAAAGACCATTTTATTTCTTGCAGGATTTGCTTTACTGCCAGCGGTGAAAGCTGAAGAGGGGATTCAAAAGGAAGAGGTTTTGGAAGATGCCATGATAAATGACGATACTTTTTACGAAGAAGACGACGACGACGATAAGGATGGTTGCGGAGGAAAAAAAAAGGGTAAGTACGATTTTCATTTTTACAGGGACTTTCGTTATAGTCATCGTCATCGTCATCAACATCATCATCAACATCAACCACATCATCATCATCGTTATCGCCATCAACATTATCATCATCATTAACAGCATCATTATTTTCAATATCATCATCATCATCACATCATCAATTTTATCATCATTAACATCATCAACATCATTATCAATATCACCAACATCAACAACAACATCATCATCATCGTTTAGCCATCAACGTCATCATCATCATCATCATTAACATCATCATGATCAACATTATTATCAATATCAACATCATCATCATTATCAATTTTACCATCATTGACATCATCAACGTCATTATCAATATCACCAAAATCAATAACATCATCATCATCGTTATCGCCATCAACGTCATCATCATCATCATCATCATCAACATCATCATGATCAACCTTATTATCAATATCACCATCATCATCAATTTTATCAACATCATCAACATCATCATCATAATCGTAATCAGCATCACCATCACTTCATCATTATAACTACCTTTGCTCACCCTTCTATTTAAGAAATAGGAGCATTATTCCTGTAAAGCATGATGCTATTTATGTCGTCCACTTTGACCCCCTCTGTTCACGTGGTGCATTGGGCTAGGAATATGAGCCAAACATAGATAAAAGCGGAGTGAGGACAGGACTAGCTAAGGCATGGCAATCTTCGTGACTGGCGCTCTAAGCAATACCTCCACGGAGTCAACTTCGCTTATAAATATTTAGTATAAACACACAGGTGATTATACAAAATCGCGCGCTCTCATTGGCTCGCTATCTCGGATTATCAGCCGATAATCACCTCGACGGACAAAATGGCTGCCAGTAGTCGTTTTGCCACTGTAAGTGAAGATAATTTCGCGTTGAAATGCTTTTTTCTCTTTTTTGAAGTAATCACCTGTGTATTTATACTAAAACAAATATTTGCCTCAGGCTCAGTGATTATCGGTGAATATTCAACTCGACGCTTCGTCTCGGTGAATATTCACTGATAATAATTTCGCCTTCGGCGAATAACTGTTAAATAACTTTCTAAGCAAGGACCAGCATAAAAAAACAGAAGCATCGGATCCTGGTGAAGGACCTTATCAGCGATTTAAATATATTACCAAAGGCTAAAGAGAACAAGGCTGATATAACGGTGAAGAAGGAATGTATTGAAAAAACCTTGATGAAGAAAGGCAGTACCTTTTGAAATATTGGCTGATTTCAATATATTCCTTCACCGTTATATAAGCCTTGCTCTTTTTAGCTTTTTGGATAATCAAACTAGTGCCACCGTGACTTGCAAAGTTCACGACCGGGGATAATTGTCGACATAAAACCTACTTTAGCTTTGATCTGTGACTACTGCACAAGTAAAGAAATCAGTATCAGTTTAAAGTGCCCCCGTGATCAAAAAAACCACTTCCTTTTTTCCTTCAGATTTTGAAAGTGTGTTTTCTTAACACCTGACTGGCAAAATTTTGAGCTTTGATTTTTATCCAAAGGCCGTTTACTTTGAGTGAGAGTTTTGGATTTCATTTCACGGTCAACCATTTTTCACGTTCAAAACTGACCGATTGGACCTCAGACGGTTGGATCCAGGGAAAAGTGACGTCAGAGGCTCACTAGCTTAAAATTTCAGCGTGCGAACGCAGCTTATTATATATGCAAAGCGTAAGTTTAAAAGTCTGAAAGCCCAAAACCCCCGTGCTGAATATTGATTCTGCGGCGTACACACGTATTGCATTCTTAAACTAGTGAGCCTTTGACGTCATTTTCTCTTCGATCCAGCTCTCTCAAGAACATAATGTTAGTAATGGCGGACCATTAAATAGGAAAATTACAGTTAAAATAAAGAGGTGTCTTTTTGAAATCAAGGCTTAAAATGTGGGTCACTTAGTGTTTTGTTAACATAGTTTTGAAATCCAAAGAAAAATATGAATTGATTTTTTGGTCACAGGGGCACTTTAAGTGAGTTTACTATTGCTGACGGGTTAGAGCGAGTGGAACATGACCCTCCATCCAGAATATTGAGCAATCTCTCCCCAAATGGTCAATTCAGTAATTTTTATATATTTCTGTTAAAAATTAATTGGGAAACAGGAAAATAACTACTACTACTACTACTACTACTACTACTACTACTACTACCACCACCACTTCAACTACCACTTCTACTACTACTCTACTACTACTACTACTACTACTACTACTACTACTACTACTACTACTACTACTACTACTACTACTACTACTACTACTACTACTACTACTACTAACTACTACTACTACTACTACTACTACTACTACTACTACTGCTGCTGCTGCTGCTGCTGCTGCTGCTGCTGCTGCTGCTGCTACTACTACTACTACTACTGCTACTACCACCACTTCAACTACCACTTCTACTACTACTACTACTACTACTACTACTACTACTACTACTACTACTACTACTACTACTACTACTACTGCTACTACTACTACTGCTACTACCACCACTTCTACTACCACTTCTACTACTACTACTACCACTTTTACTACTACTACTACTACTACTACTACTACTACTACTACTACTACTACTACTACTACTACTACTACTACTACTGCTACTACTACTACTACTACTACTACTACTACTACTACTACTACTACTACTACTACTACAAAACGCATAACAATTGATTAAGTCAAGGAGTCCCGGTCTTTTAGGTCTTGGGTTCCCTGGAGATTCTTTTTTAATCTCATAGCTTCTTAGGTTATCAAGCATAAGACAGAGACCAAATGATTCTATGTACTTGAGTCCACCCTATCAGCAAGCTTTCAATTTTATCAGCTCATTCCCGGGCTTCGCACACCTGTTCTTATCCCTGGCAAAAACAGCTGACAAGGTGCGTCAGTTCTCGTTACTACCAGGGTGATCTGTCCATTCCTCACTAGTAACAAATAACTCCAAAAGAATAAGATACCAATACAGCTGAGACTCCTCAGAACCACTGAATCATCACTCACTCATTCTGGCACAAATTAATTATTTTGCAGGGAAGGGCAAAACAGTATCCAGCAGGCGACGAATACTTCCCAGCAGGCGACGAATACTTCCCAGTAGGCGACGAATACTTCCCAGCAGGCGACGAATACTCCCCAGCAGGCGACGAATACTTCCCAGTAGGCGACGAATACTTCCCAGCAGGCGACGAATACTTCCCAGTAGGCGACGAATACTCCCCAACCGGAGATCCCAGGGAAAATGTCCGAAGTGCTCATGTCCACGGAGAGCAAACAACTAATGAACGGTGTCAGATGAAAGGCCGACGCTTTAATTTAATAGTTCTGTAAATAATAGCTTGGCTTTTTGCATAGCAAATGACTATTCTGATTTAAATCCTGTCGTGTTTAATTAAAATCACGAGGAGCGTCTTTTACCTTTTGGATCGGGCGTTTTGACAGACCTAGTTACTTTTAGAAACACTTTCCCGGGAAACAGCGTTTCCCTGGTTACAGTTAGCCAATTAGGGCTGTAGCTTATGCATTTACAGTGATGGTATTCAGATGACGACTGTCAGAGTAGTGACTAAGAATCTGACAGTAAGAGTGAGAGTGAGTTAGAAAATAGCCAAGAAAGTGATCGACACAAACTAAGAAGCGACTCGGTCCGAAGAAACGATGCGCCGATAGGGCCAAAAAGGATTCGGAAAACGAACCTAAACAACAAACTTAATCTCTCTGAAGGAGGATGAAAGGGAGAAATTGTCATCATGTATTTTGTCACGAGAACAAGCCACCAGCGTTGAGGAATTCATCTACTTTCTACCTCTGAATTTGAGATTCCCGATTCCCGTTTGGCCGCCATGTTTCAGCCAGAGCTAACTTATGCGAAATTGTAAATGCGTAATCTACAGCACTGATTGGCTTACAGTAACCAGGGAAACGCTGTTTCCCAGGAAAGTATTTCTAAAAATAACTAAATCTGTCAAAACGTGCGACGGAGGAAGGCTTCTACTGATCAGATGGGCTCCTGAATCTCCGATAATTATAACTAGGGCATACACTTTTGCTGATTAGATAAGAGAGAAGAGATTAGATAATTTCCAGCAAAGAATCGAATTTTCGTCATATTTTTTCTGTGTACAGATATCCTCTGGAGAGAACTAATGAAGGATAACGAATAACGAATAACGGATAACGAATTCGTCAAATTTTGTCGGTTTCTTTCGAAACTGCATAAGTTGTTAATCGCACTGCTGTCACGTTCTCTCTAACATAAATTCTTTCATCCTTAGTACAGTTCAGATATTGCGTCTATATTCTTTACCATACTATTCAATTCTATTGTTAGAAACAGTTGAAGTAACTTTCTCCCTCGATGATCGACTCTTTCGAATATGCAGGTTTGTAATGCTTGCAGTTTATAGCTATGTTCTCCGTGTTAAATTTATTTTAGACTGCGAGAAGTCTCTCTCCTAATTTTCGTAACGCACGACATCGTGCGAGATGTGCAGCCGTAGGTTATACTCGCTGCTAGAAACTCGTTTTAGGGTGTAAAGTAATCTTCCTTTCTCCAGACTCTCCGCGCGCTTTCCTGCTAACTTCAAGGGATTTTTAGGCAAGCTTCCGCGAAATTCTTGATAAGCAGAAAATCAACTGTTAGTGGCTGTAATTCACCGAGCAGGATTAACGGCATCTGTAACTGTACAATTGCAGATAATATGGAATGGGTCAATAAATTGTTCTTTCAATAAAAAGGAGGACTTCTTCGCCCTCTTCGACATCCCTCTTCGCCCGCTTTCACATCCATTTCGCTAAATTCATCCTCCGCTTTGCTCATTAACGCATTCGTTTCGCCCAATACCACTTCCGTCTCGCCCCCAATTACATCCGCTTCACCTACCTGCATAACTGTTTATTACAGTTAAACACGGAAGAGAACTATATAGTGATGGAACGTCTCACAAGATAACAAATAGTAAGTGGGCAAAACCAAATTCTTAAATTAGAGTGCAGCACTTTCCACAAGATAAATCGAGATCGCTTCGATAGTGCATTTTATGGAAAAATCATTACCTATGACTTCGTTGTCTTTTTTACAAATTTAGAAACACTAGAAAGCGCAAATTGCTAGGGCAGTGCCATCCCTGATGCACAGCCGGGGGGGGGGGGGGGGGAAGAGGGAAACCTGTCATTCTTTGATTGCACCTGACATAACAGCGGCAATGTTGGTAGAAAGAACAATAGCGAAAAAGTTTTGAGCTGTATTTTTCTATTGTTTTGGCACCAACATGGCGGTCTTATCACGTGAGTGCAATCACAGATTTAGGCAGGTTATTGACGTAAGGGAGGTTTGAGGCCGATATGATAACAAAGAAAGGATGTAACAACAACAGAGCAGACTGACACATTCTAAGTAAAACTGGTGCATGTACGTGTTTTTAAACACTTATATGCACGCATCTCACCAGAAAACCATTCTTAAGCCCGCCGCACACACTAGAGCCGTCAGCTAAGCAAAGTTTCACTCGTCACTATTGGCGTAAGCACGTTCCCCCAGTGTGCGGAGGCGTTTCGAGCGCTAATGTTGACGCCTGCCATCGGCGCCGAATATTTCAACATGTTGAATAATTTTGTGCACGAGTGAACATTTCCTCCAAGTGTGTGCGCGTGCAAAGCTATCAGCTTACAATATGAGGCACATACGCATGCGTGTTACAAATATTTTCAAATCAAAATGGCGACATCAACACCGCTTGTCGTCATTTTGATTTAAAACTATCAATCAAAGATATTTGGTTTGACGGAAAAATTCTGGTGTAAATATATGGCATAATTAAGGTGCAACGTGTCACCATACACTAACAAATATCGAAAAAATAGCCAAAACATTAGGGCCATTTATACAGGAGAAAATAAGACGCGTCTTATGTAAGACGCATCTTAAATAAGGCGCGAACTGCTCGTATAAATGCTACAAAACAAGCGTTCGCGTCTTATTTTATACGCGACTGACATAAGACGCGTCTTATCTTGGAACATAAATTTCGGCTGTTCCTATTTTGCCCGCGTCTTAAATAAGACGTGAACTTCCTCGTATAAATGGTTTCGCGACCTAAATAAGACGTGAGCTATAAGTGCGCATGCCTGTCACATAATTGACGACCGTGACAAGAACATCCTCGTTTTGTTAACGAGTCACCCAGGCTAACAAAATGGCTTGCCAGTCAGGCTCAAAAACACCAACAAAACAGAAACACTTGGACTTTGGTGGAGGAGAAAGAGTTCCTCCTCATCCTTTGCCGGGAACTGGCAATCGCGGAACAACTTGATGACTGCGTGACAAGCGGCTCGTGTAAGTTATTTTTAGTTTTTGTTCAATTGAATTGAAAGGGTTTTTAATTTGGAACTTTGCGGATGAAAAGTACAAAGGTGGTAACTGTAAATTAACAGTTATTCCTCGAGGGTGTGCTAGATTTATAATGATAAATAACCAAATAAGACGCGTACCATTTATACGAGATGTTCCCGTCTTATGTAGGACGCGAACGTGTAAATGGTACAGTTCGCGTCCTATTTAAGACGCGTCTTGTTTTTTCCCGTATAAATGGCCTTATTAAGTATAGAGTGAAAGGACAATTAATGTGTTGCCATATCTGTAAAAAGGTCAATTTAAAACGCATGTACCCGTTAATTTAATCTCCTCAAAATGTGTAAAATTAAGCACATCATTCAGTTTTCTTTTGAAAGTCGCTCTCTTAAGTTTTTGAATTTCAAGGGGAATCAGCCATTCCAGAGTTTTGCACCAGTTCTAGAAAACGAAAATAACTGTTGCTTTGTTCAGGACATTTAAATGCGGAAGTTGTCAGCAACTAATTAAGGCCCAAGTGTAGGAGATATTTATTTCATCTGCTGATATGAAGAGGTCTTTTCAGACCTCTTTTAGGATCTAAGAGTTCAAAAATCATCCCAAATCGCACCTGAGGATACCTGATGTTTAACAGTCTATTTGTAACTCTTGGTAACCCTTGTATATCAGGAAATAATGAACTCAACCGCAATATCCCTGGTGGTAAATAAGCTTGGATCTGTTTACGTATATGACAACCTCTATAAATAAACGAGTGAAGAGCCAAAGCAATATACAATAAGTGCTATTTCTTTGAAGTATTTTGCTGCTAACACAAAAAATACTCCGCTCCTTTCTCTTTATTTGAACTTGTCAAGCATCGACTACAAATGGTTTGCAACCAATCTCTGGAAACACAGATACAATGATGTAATGTACATTTGTTGGTGGACGAACAAAAGGAGTTAGCTAATGAGAGATCTCTTGATTTCGTCCACCAATATGGCTGTGATGACGTAACGTGAACACCACCTATTGGTTTTTTTTCTCCATAAGCCGAATGCCAGAGCATAAAAAGGTCAACTCTTCCGTCACAAGAGGAAGAACGCGCTACGGGACCTTACTTGGCCTAGCGCAGAAATGGCTGCAGCGGGAATAGTCTTATTCAATACTATTTTTGTGCTTACAGCCTTTGTTACCGTGAATCCTGAAGATGAGACGTTGCCTGCCAAAGGAGAATTTGATACGCTTACTATCGACCCTAACCAGGTTCAGTGTAACCTGGATGACAACGGAGTTCTTCAAGACAAATCATGCAACAAAGAAAACGGTCAGTCTTAGCAAACACTTAATTTGACTTACAGTATCCCTAAGTCTCTGAATAAGATTGAGACTTGATTAATAGACCATGATTACTCCTAATGTTAAGAATAGTACTGAGGCCCGGCTTGTTTTCTTGTTTGCTTATATTTCCCCGCGCCGTGATTCTGAACCTTTGTTCGGACTTCCGAGGGACACGCTCTTTGTGGGATGTTATCTCGAATGTTGAATGAAATTAAAGTGATTTGCCCCCTGTTTCAACGTTGTTTGGTGTGAGCGTGCGCTCTAATCAGCCTCTCAATGCATATCCGTATCCATAGTAACAACCGCGGCTGCAGCCTGGGATTGAATACTAGGCAGTCTCGTGAAGCTTTGTTTTTTTTAACTTCTCTCTTCTTTTCTTTCGTGAAGCTTTGTTGAATCAAATGTCGATGGTGTATTGTAGGAGGCAGTGTGGCCCAGTGGTTAGGGCGCTGGCCTTTAGATCCGGAGACCCCGGGTTCAAGACCCGCTCTGACCACTCGTTGAATTTGATCCTGGTTGTCCCTGGTTCAATTTCCCAGCTGCACTTGTAAGTAGCCAACTGGTTTGCCTCTGGCCGGTTGGGATTCTTAACAGTTGTCGTTGTTCTGTTCCGTCGTTTCGTTGTGTTTCATTGGCCCTGAAAAGCCCCTATATCATGGGGAGCGGTCAATTAAGTATGTATTGTATTGTATTGCATTGTATTGGAAGCGTTTGCCCACTTCACCAGTTAACATCGTCCAAAAAAATCACACGGATGTTAAAGAAAATGTTGAAACCGTTTTTCCGGGCCTTAAACACTTTTTTAAAATACCATTACTCAAAAAAGTAAAATAATATGATGATTATGTATACAAATACCTCGAACGTTTGGGAGAGAACAAAATTATTTTGCGCAAACAATTGTTTTCCGTGAAAAGCGTTGCGATAGTCTACATATGCTGTTAATCAAACTAAATTTCTACTTCCGGCCAAAAGTGTTTTTCCAATAGACCGTGCCAAGAAATTAGCCTTTTGTCTTTGTGTTGATCATCCTCACGATAGCCTCGTTAGCACGGACAAAACTCAAAAGAACTTTTGCTGTAAAGTGGGGCTAGTGAGGATGATTAGCACAAGAATAATTTCTTGCCTGTCATTTATGAATACGGTCTATACTTGATCTTTTTAAATACTCTTAATTGTGTGTTCGATAGGTGTAACTAGAAACCCATAAGGGTTGAAACATGTAACGGCCCCTTGTGTGCTGGGAAACAAGCTTCTGAATATTCAATTTGCTAAGTACCATATTTGGAACAACAAGAGAGAATCGTTCAACCAATCAGTTCGCAAGAACACCGTGACGCAAAACCACCAATGTTCTCGCGCGAAATTAACTGGAGCTAGGGGTTTCCAAATATGGTACTTAGCACTGAATATTCGGAAGCTGTAAGCGCACGTCACACGTTTCAACCCTTATGGTTTTCTGGTGTGGCATTAACCTTTACTTGAAATCCAAGCAGTTGCAGTGCACTCGGACGGCCGTGGATTCGAATCCCGTTCAACTCTTAAATTTTGATTTTTTTTTTCAGGGAACTTGCAACTATTAAAGTTTCCTATTCAACTGAGATGACCTTTCTAACATTCATTTCAAGAAAAATGTTACATAAGTTTACTACTATTGCCTTTGATATACAATATACTGTACAGTGAGTGTCAGATCGCCCAGTCCTTAAAATTTCAAAATGATCCCTTTTAAATTGTGAAACAAGTCTCTTTATGCGGCTCAAGTTATAATAATAATAATAATAATAATAATAATAATAATAATAATAATAATAATAATAATAATTGCCAACGAGTCAGCCGAGCGAAGACGAGAGGCTGACGAGCGGCAGCCTCAATCGAGCCGAAGCGCGAGATTGTTGTGTTTGCAGAAAAATATTCGAGCGCTCCAGAGAAAATGTAATGTAAGGTAAGGGAACAAAGGCCGCTTGTCATGTAACTTCAAGAACCAATGAAAGCGCTTTTAAATTTGATGTGTGATGTCATTAGACAAACTTGCATGACGCGCGCAACTATTTATGTCTGTGTTCGGAGGTGAGTAAGACACATTTTTTTCCCATTTCCCTGACTATTGTGTTCTGCACACTTGCTTTGAGTGTTCTTTAATATTTATTTTTGAACCAGCGAGTTCTATGTTGAGTGAACGAGTTCAAAACTAAACCGGCGTACGAGTTCTTATTGGCCGCTGCTATCAATTTCGGCCCTCGGCCCGAGAGTAGAGCAGTTTGGTTTTTGTTTTGTAACCATTGAGTTGTGAACAATTTAATTTAATTTTCAAAGGAAATATGTTGTTTGCAAAGTACACAATTCAAAGATCAATGTGACTAATAATTCATGGCGGTATCTCAAAAGAAAAAAATTCTACAAGCGAAACAACTTTCACGAGCGACAGAGTTTGATTCCCTATAACACGGTTTCACACTGAAAAAAGTGAAAAGTCTGAAAACGCTTTGGCGATTTTTTACATGGCACTGATTTTAGTCAACTTAATTATTTTATATTCCTGTTAAAATTACGGCTGTTCAAAAATTACAACAGTACTTTCCATATTATTGCAACATTCCATTCCATATTATTGCAACATACAATAATATTGACAATGTTGTTCGAGATACAAAGTGTGCAATTTCTATAGTTATTGGATTAAGGTTGAGTTTGAGTACTTTGGAATAAAAATTGACAACTACTGTTGGGTATTTTGGAACTCTGATACAAATCTGCAAACTATGTATTATAATGACCGTATCGTTGGCACTTAGCGATAGCTATTATTAGTAATAATAATAATGGTTTATTCAATGGATCCATGGAATGGATAAAATTAAAGATAATTTATCAGATATAGATAATCTAATAAATAAAAAATTACAGCAAAAATTAACTAACCGCTTAGTGCTCTATTGCAAAAAAGAATTTTTTCAAAGTTTTAAAAAAGTTCTGTAATCTAAACAATTTCTAATAGATTCTGGTAAATCATTAAATAGCTTCGACGCGTTATCATCTTGGAAAGTGCCGTTTTCGGTGGGGACCGCTAAGCTAAAAGAGTTGCTTGAGAGGAGTTATCGCCGCTTGAGCACAGTTATTTGTCAACATTTAAAACAGAGTGTTCAAAATATGTATAAGATGGTGCATTAATTTGAAAAACCGGTTATATGATCATACATCAAGTTATATTTATATGAAACGAGTTCTATATATTTAGAAGAAGTCATATATTTTGAGGAAGTAATTCAGGGGCACCCAACGACCAATGTGTTGTAAAATGTATTATTATACCCCAGTTAATGAAAATAAATGTTTAAGGCATTTTCAGGTGTTTTTCAGTGTTGCTGGGAAAACATTATCTGTTCCTTTTTCCCAGCAAGACACAAGAAATTTCCCAGCCAACTAGATAAAACTGGTTGGTTTCCCAGCCAGGAATTCCGCGCGCTTTCAAATCCCTCGATCCAAAACGACCGAACAAAAGCGACAAAACCGGGACAAAACAGGTTTTTTCCGCAAGCGCAATAACTCTGACCAGCCGTCGTATGTTTGGGAGAGGGAAGGGGTTCTTTTCTTTTTTTTTTTTTTTGTAGTCGTCCTCAGTCTTCAGAGTTTCTACAGCCACCTCGGATTGAAATGCTAGAAAAAGTCAGTAATTCCCAGGCAAAACCTCTATCAATAACAAACTTTCCCAGCCAGCTTATCGAAACACCTGTATTTTTGCCAGCCAGCAAGATTCCTCTGGGGAACAGATAATGCGAGGAACAGATTCGTTGGGTGCCCCTGGTAATTTTGTCCACTCTAGCCCGTCATATCTTTCAATACTAAGTAAGTATCTCTGGCTGATATAGTCTTTCTAACGAGGCAAAAAAATGCAAACAAAAATTAAATTCCTTCATATGTACTGAGCTAAAAAAAGAGACGCAACAAAAATCGAACCTAAACAAGAGTTGGAATGACCTATTAACGAGCTCCTTTTTTTATTTTTTTGCAGGATTTGACTTATCTTCTAGGAAAGCCGCAGAGGGGAGCGAAACGGAAGACTTGTGGAGAGACACTTTGAATAATGATAATAATGACGAGTTTTTTTCAAAAAGAAAGGGAACCCAGGGCGGTTGGACGTCGTAGACGTATGTATGGTATTAGCGACCTTCAGGTCGGAGTACGACTACGACTACGAGTACAAGTTCTTCGTACTGAGCACGCGCAATGGGTCCGGAGGTTGAAATTTTCTCAAGTGCGCGTGCTCAGAACGAAAAACTCGTAGTCGTAGTCGTACTCGTACTCCGATGTGAAGGTCGCTATCGATCTGAAGGTCGCTATTAGCGACCTTCAGATCGGAGTACGACTACCACTACACTATTTCAGACCAAAATCTTAACCCTATCTTCAGACCAAAATTTCAAAGAGCTTTTAAAGGCTAAAAGAACATAATTGGAAAAATGGTATTTAATTCAAAGCGAGCCTAAACTAAAAGAACTAATAGATATAGTCAAGGAACCTCAACCTCTTGATCTCTTACAGAAGAAGAATATCTCTTACAGACGTGCTTGTCAAAGCAAAACTTTTAAGGTTAGTAGAGTACCATGGACACACAACAGGAGTTGTGATGGTCTGTCAAGCCAATTTTACACAATAGACCTCATCAGCTTGTACATTTTGTTTTTCAATTTCAAACCACGTGATGTTACTCTGGGGAACAGTTTCTTTGAAATTTCATCTTGTACACGTGCATATGTAGGAAAAAATTATGAAAACAGAAAAGAAACACCTCCTTGAGTAAATCACGTGATCGGAAGCTGGAAAACAAAATGCACAAGCTGAAGAGGTCTATTCAAGACTTGAGTGCACGAGCCATACCCTATTTAAGACCAAAATAGTTAAAAATCGATACCCAGACCAAAACGGCTAAAAAACCGTCTTGCCTATATAGCGCAATAAGGGATCCCCCCCCCCCCCCGGGATAATAGTAACAGCCTTTAACTGAATAAGTTTCCACAAGTTGAGATTACACGTTGGAAATCGAAACCTTGGCTACATCTGCCTATTCGATTCAATCGGTTCAGTGTTTTCTGTGAAGTTCACTACTAACAGAAACGGTTTCGATGAGGAAATTAACTAAAATAGTCATCATATTGTCTGGCCGGAGAGAAGGCATTATAACACTTACATAAGTGTGGATGCTCAGAGTGAATTCCAGCTATTATGCGCGAAAATGTCCTTGAACAAACTAGAACTGTACTTTCACTAAAGAAACATAGCCGACTTAAGAGGCGGGAGGTCAACACACCTGAAAAAGCCTTTGGGAAGTCACAGGACTCGCAACAATGGTAATAACACAAGGACTACCAACAGCACCTTGAGCCACTTGTAAAAGCGGGACCTGAACTCGAGAACTGCCTCCATTCTTTATCTCGCATATGTTTGAGTATTTATCACTGTTTCCAATGAGTGTCGAAAGAACTGACTCGGACGAAGTTCAGTTTATGTAGAACCTTGTGATAATTGCAGTCCTCAACTTCGGGTCCGTCGAGGTCTTGTATGCGGCCAAGGGCGGATAATTTTAAGGGCAATATCCGGGACCTTTGAAACAGTTTTACCAATACGGACAGACCTACAATCCTGGTCAAAACTGTTGGGACAATTCCCGCTTTTCCCCCTCACCCCATTTCAATGTTGATTTGTCTCGGTCTCCGAAACCAAGATTACTTCATCGATGGCTCGAATGTTTCGACATTGCCTTGGGAGAAGGGGGCGCAAAAAAGACAGCAAAGGAAGAACACGCGTTGCTGACATAAAGATGGAAGCATGTGCAGTAAATTCTGTACTTTGGGCTCAAATTTAACAAGTGTCCCAAAGTCTTTTGACCAGGATTGTAAGCTGGTGAATAACATTTTTAGCAACTGCTGTGTCAACTCTTTCTTTTTACCCTATCAGACCCAAGATGCAAGCTCTTGAAGCCACGCCTCCAGATTCGCAGTTGAAAGCCCTGCCAAGTACAGAAGAGAAAGCTCAGACGGAACTGGGAGACAGCACTCACTTTCATCACACAACAAGACGCTCCCTCTTTCCCTTCGGCTCTCTCTCTCGATTGGTAGTACCCAGGCGTCTGCAGCAGGCGCTGTGAACTAAATTTTAGTGAGAACGATTGGCTTTTTTAGAGACGTCGAAAATATGTTTTTGAGTCACGATTGTTATGTACATAGTAAGATTTCTGGATGTTATGAATAAATTGTTATCTTTATCAACTGAAGAGGTCCGTTAATTTCGATTTTTGATTCGTAAGTTCTTTGGGTTCGATTACCTAGCGTTTGTGCTTCCTAATGGAGCATTTTAGGTCCATTTTTACCGCTGACCTCAAAAGACTAGTAGTCACGTGACACACCCTTGCTGTCACGTTAGAGGTTATTGGTTGGCGTTTGTGACGGCAAGAAGTAGCTTTCACGTAACTCATTTACCTCAGAATTTCACTGACCTGGCCCCAGTTGTTTAAAGACTGGATAACTTTAATCGGTGGATAAGTCACTGTTTCCACAGTTTCATCCTGTGCATAGATTTCAGTAATTTCAATGAAACCGTGAATATGCACTCTCTAAGTAGATCTTAGTAAAGACAAATACAAAAACCTGGGCTAATGTTTAACGTGAAGTATATTTTAAAGTCTGGCTAGCGACTTATCCACCGGATAAAGTTATCCGGTTTTTGTTCAACTGGGGCCTGAACTTTACGTTATCTCACGTACAAATGTTGCTTACATATAAAATCAGGAAATCAGTAGGGTAACAATTTTTTTCCTCTCGCCTTCTTACAAGAAAAATTAATATGGTGGCCCCAACATTTGCTTTTTGTCAACGTCAAGCTCAAGGTACAAATTTTCGCAACTTCTAACGCCAAATAGCGAATTGCTGCAGTTTACGTTCCGAGGTAAATTGTCGAAAGGTCTCCAGTGTAATGAAGCAGACTTACGTACCAACACTTCCCAATCTTTCTCATTCGGCCAATGAAATGATTTAATTGCAGACTGCACGTGCAGCTGCAGCGCGATTGTTCTCCTCATCATTAACCCTTTTTGAGGAAAAAGGAAAAGGAAAGGAATTTTATTTAAGTGTCTAGTTGTTCTAGCGCTAGAGCACTAATTGGGCACACTGTAAACTGAAATTAACAAATCAAATCAAAGCAAAATGTTAAGATCAAATCAAATCAAAGCAAATGTTTAACCCTTTTTGAGACGTTAATATCCCTGTTATCCAATCATAAGGCGCTGCGTTGATGCAATGGCAGCACTTTTTTTCTTTATTAATACTGTCTGTGTAACGGTTTTGGCCAAGGCGAGTGTGACACACGATTGCTTTTATTCGCTAACATTTTTTGTTACATTCATACATACATGCATGCACGCAAGGCTTAAGTCTGCTTCATTAGACTAGAGATCTTCAGACAATTTACCTCGGAACGTAAACTTAATTGACCACTCCCCATAGGGGCTTTTCAGGGCCAATGAAACGCAACACAACAACGACAACTGTTAAGAATCCCAACCGGTCGAAAGCAAACCAGTTGGCTATTTACAAGTGCAGCCGAGAAATTGAATCAGGGACAACCAGGAACAATTTCAATGAGTGTTCAAAACAGATCTTGAACCTGGGATCGCCGGATCTCAAGTCAACTGCTGTAACCACTGGGCCGCACTGCCTCTAGAACCAATGAAAAAAAACTAAAAATAATCTCATTTAGAGAATGGTGCTTTTGGGGTGTTGATTAGCTAGCTCGGAGGTGATCATTCAAGTACAAATCACTAAGCAACGCACTAGATTTTAAAAATCTGACCATTTGTCAGTTTACAATAACAAATAAAGAGTTTTTGTCCGCGAGTAATTTAGCTTGTGTGGTATATACTAAAACAACTTTTGGGCTTAGGGACTGTCCAACAATTACCTGAAAAGGGGTGAAATATGCCCCCAAATTAAGTCATACCCCCCTCTCATTAAGCAAAAGTTAGTTTCAGACATTCAGTGTGGGCAGACATTCAGTGTGTGATGCGAAAAGAATTTGACTTCGGTTTCTAATAAAAGCCAAGAGATACACTGTCATTCAATTTCACTTTTCAACTTGTACATTTCAGTAATTACACACGATACTTTCAACATTGTGCAGAAAAAACATGAAAGAATGAAGTGGGAAGGCCTTGTGCTAAAGAAAATCCAACAGAAATGGACTGTTAAACTATTTTTCATCTGATTGACATATGGATTTCACAACGTGGAATAAGTGATTTTATATACCACCTGACAAGTGACCTCCAGGTTGTACGGGTTGTAAGGCGTTATTCCTTTAGTACCGATAGAAAATATTCTCTTGTACGTGCAAATAGCAATATCATAATAATCTTGCATGCATAAAAAAGCAACCGGGCCTCACAGAAAACCTTTTGTCTCACACAAGCGAAGGCTTCTTTCCAAAACAAACGATTACTCACTTTCCGCACCAGGAATGTCTTGTAGTGAAATAACAAACCATATCTTCATTTCCCCAGATTGTTGCCATCTTGACACCTAATACACGATGATATAGTTAAGATTATGCATAGTTCAATTCTCCGTGTTACCTTCCTCCCCGGGCACACCCCCAGGGATTTGCCATGTTTTTTCTTATATGTCGTTCGATTCCCCATCCCCGGGCCTTTTTTTGGACTACAAAATAGTCTATAAGACATAATATTGATTTCCATACGATACCAAAACCAGACGTTTTGTCGACAACGTAAATGCTTCAATTAATGGACAGAAAATACAACCGATATTATACATTAAAAACATCAAAACTATTTTTGAAAAAGAAAAATTAAGAGAGATTTTTAACCGCACATCTTTGAAAGAAAGAGTTTACAACTTTTGAACAAAATATTTTGATACAACTACATTTGAATAACGATTGACCATCGCAGCACTAACAAACTACTTTGTTGTCAAAGCCGCCAACCATTGAATACTTCTATTGATATCGGAATTACTTACGAACTGGAGTAAAGTAGAAAAGAAAGAAGAAACGTGGTCCCTCATTGAAAGCAAAATCATCTTAGGCCATGTCAACTGACTCTAACCCTTAACTCCCAGAAGTGATTAGGATGTAACTTATAATATCAATGCACTGTTGAGCGGACACACTGATGAGTATAGATGAAATTATCAGTCTGAGGGTGTTGTTTTCATAAAACCCAAATTCCCCAAACTCATATATAAGGGAATGTATAGCAGCTAGAAAGGAGAATTACTAATCTTGATCTTGAGACTTAAGGGTTAATAATAAAACTGGTGCCAATCGAGCTATGACGTGTTTCGCAAGAGGAACGAGAAGAAATCTCATACCCAGATCTCCCGTGTAAGATAGAGTGAGATCTGGATAAGAAATAAAACGAAAAGATATTTTGGATTTGCCCTTCCCTCTGAACTCCCTACCAAGACAAGTCAGACGTTGGCCTATCCATTAGTCCTTTGTACCTTGGATCCTTCTGTTTCACTGAGAGCTCATCATCATTGGCTAAACCTCTTATTCAAGTTATATAAATATTCTGTAAATTCATGTGATCTCCAAATAAACTTGATACTTAGATAACTTTACTTCAACTCGGGTTGATAAGGCTGATAAGGCCTCTAGAAAAGCATGCTAATATGGTGATGCTGACGAAGGCATGGCCAGCCAAATATCTTAAGGACAATATTTCCATGTTGCTTTATCAACCTTGCTCTCACCAAATAGATTTTAAGAATAATCTTAAAAGCATGTCATTTAGTAATATTTAGAATAACAGCAATAATAACAGTATTAGTAATAATAATAGCAAAAAATTTAGTCATAGCTAAAATTTTCAATCACTTTACTTTCTTCTCCAACATTCAGTACCCGGGCTGGGACACTTCGTGCACTTTACATACCGGGGGTACCTGGGCTGGGACACGTTTGCATTTTTTGAATGCTTTTCCCTTTTTGTGGTTCCATGTAATCTAATAAAAGTTTTTAAAGAGTTTACATAGTTTTGGAGGACGCAACTTCAAAATTAAAGGCGTTTGTATGAATATTACTTATATTTTCATGTGCATCATTTGAAAAATTATCAAATTTTCAAACTTGAGTAGAAAGCCAATCCTAACGTTATCTTACAGGTGATGGTGTCGATTTATTGGTTAGGGTTCAAATTTGAAACTAGCCACAGTTCCCTGTGTTTTCTGGAATGGCCAAAAGAAGCATGTCAGATAGTCAATTTATATGAAATAATCAGGTTACAATTTTGTGAAATTCTTGCTAATGAAAACTGGTTGTGCTATGCAATAGGTTGTGTAGTTTGACTGTGGTGTACGGAGTCCGCTGATTTGTGGTATTTTATTTCATTAAAGGGCAGAGATGTCCGGCTGACCGCAGGTATTAATTTTGGTTCTGGTTTTGGGAATTTGATTGTCTATCGTTCCAGATATTTCAGTTCCAAAAACATCAGAAACAATGTATTGCATTCTTGTCTAAAAGACGTGATGACGATGAGAAGCACTTGGCCCGGGCTAGCATAATTTTTAAAAGTTATCGTTTTGATCGTCAACCTGTCTTTGATAATTTAGTAAAATTCCTTTGTTTGTCTCCTTTCTGTTGATACAGGTGTTAACTTAAAGGCGGTTATCGGTCTTGATGATCAGCAAGTTGCTGTTTGTAAACTGGATTTCTGGGTGCATGCACGTGATTAAAGATTGCAAGGAAATCAGTAGCAGTGGAAAGGTTAGGTAGAAGGGCAATGGTATCCTTTGACGTATCTCCTGTAGATATTAGGGGGCTTGCTTTTATGTGCAGTCTTGCCATTATGATCCTAATGTCGTTATTATTATAATACATTTATATAGCGCCTTTTCTACAAGATTCAAAGACGCTGCAGCAGCTATTAAAAGGAATCGTGATTTTCATGATTATCTAACTCGTTCTCGTTTCAACTTGCTTCAAATGTCCCTCTATCAATTTGCTATCAGTTCTCAAGCCCCGACTATTTGGAACGATATCCCCTTGACTGTCCTTGACAACCTTACAACTACTAACTTTAAAAAGAAATTAAAATTTTTCTTTTAAGTTTAAATAGCACTAGCGCAGGATTCGCTTAGTTTATTTAAGAATATCCATAACTCGATATACGCACGCTAAGCATGAACAAATTCTTACTTATTAAAAACTGGGTCGTTGTATAATGCAATTCAAGAAATTTGATTGGCTTAGTGGCCATGGTATATGAGCCATTATACCATGCCCTCCAAATATGGCAAGTCATTGTCTCTCCGCGAAGGTCAGCAATACCAAAGGCCATTTCTAAATTTTGAAGGTGATAGGATTTTGCGAAATAAAACGTGGCAAGATTTTAGCGAAATTTGGTGGTTGTTTTTAATAAGACAATTATTCCACGAGCGCGCGTTGGATATGAGATGATTCAAACGTCGAACGGTTCAAACGTCGAACTTTACATGTGCCGAATCATACATACATACATACATACATACATACATACATACATACATACATACCTACATACATACATACATGACCACTCCCTCATCAGGGCTTTTCAGGGCCAGTGACACGAACAGAACAGCACAACTGTTAACTCGGAATCCCAACTGGCCGGAGGCGAACCAGTTGGCTACTATACAAGTGCAGCCGAGAAGTTGAACCAGGGACAACCAGGAACAAATTCAGTAAGTGGTCGGAGCGTGTCTTGAACCCGGGATCTCCGGATCTCAAGGCAAGCGCCCTAACCACTTGGCCACACTGCCTCCTAATGCAAATGAGAAAAATCTATTGTTTTCGCTCATTTGCATTCGATTTGGCACATGTAAAGTTCGACGTTTGAACCGGGCCTAACTGATGGGCATATATGACACTGGAATTTTATGCGACTTTACATATTAATCAAATGCAAATGAGAAAAATCTATTGTTTTCACTCATTTGCATTCGATTTGGCACATGTAAAGTTCGACGTTTGAACCGGGCCTAACTGATGGGCATATATGACACTGGAATTTTATGCGACTAACAGCAGCGGTGAGATATGCTCGTGCTCTGTTTCCTTCACTAATTTCTTTACGTAAATAAAGAAATCTTTTACCTAAATAAAAGATTTATAAATAAAATGAAGTCTTTAATCACAGATAGCAGACGAAACTATTTATTATATTTATAAATAAAACAATATGTACAGATAGATAGTTTATTAATGACCGATTTGCAACTAAAAGTTGAATTATACGATTCTTTACAAAAGTTAACTATTATACAAAAGTTAAACATTGATAATTACAATAAAAAGACTACAAGTAATTTAAAACGGCGAATAAGGACACTATATGTTCTAAAAAGGTATATCGCTACTAAAATCGTTCAAGCCTTAAGGGAGTTAAAGGTAATACAACTATTACGAAACCTATTCGTCTTAAAAAGGCACCCAGTACACTATAGGCACATTACTGACAATACAGGTTTGGGAAATTCGGCAACGATTTCAAACCACAAGATTGCTTAAAATAAGAGCCAAGTTAAGTCTAAAATGCTTTATACCTTATTATTCAATCTCCCCCGTTCCCAGGCTCTGATGTGTTCTTTTACTTTTCTTTTCTACAGCCAACGAATCCGGACGCTTTTGTTTCATGTATTTCCAAACTTTGAATCTTTTGTAATTACGCGCCTTCAAATGTAGCATGTATATTTTAGCCTTTTTCAAAAGCCGTTATCGAAAGAAAAGACAAAAAATCCTACACAAGCCAAAGTTTTGGAATTTTACTGACTTCAAACACATTTTGCTTTAAATCCCTCAAAAAGAAGTTTCAGTTTCAGTTTTCAGTTTTTATTATGTATTTTGCATAAAATATCACAAAACTATGCAATGCTCGCAGTTAGCAATAGCTAGTCGAGGCGAGCATTGCTTACAATAAATATTCCAGATAAAATGGTTACCAATACATAACTACACATTCACATAAAAATAAATAAATAAATAAAATAAAATAAATTAGTTTTAGAATACAGTTAGTGCAGTGGATAACAGGTTAAAACTTGTACAGTATAACATAAATAAACATGAAAAAAGTAGTTTAAATAGAATAAATAAATTTTTAACTACATGACATACTAAACTAAGGAGTCAAAATTTGCCAATATTATCAAAACATCAATGTAATCATCATATTTTAGCAGTCTTTGTAAGAGGATATCATCAACATTATTTTTGAAGTTAGATTTTGACATCTGGCGGACTTCACAAGATATGCTATTCCAAACTTTAACGCCAATTCTTGTGAAAGATCTTTTTTGAATATCTATTCTCGAACGTTTAAGAAAATAATCTCCTCTTTGCGATGATCTCGTCTCGTAAGGATGAATATCAGCTTGATGGGTGAATAGGTTAAATATATTAGGAGGTGTCAAGTTGTTTGATACATCATGCATCATCACAGCCACAGATTTAAAATAGAGCATATCTAAAGGAAGAAGACGAGAAGAAATGAAGAAAGGTATTGCATGAGATTTGTAATCAGCAAAATACATTAGGCGAAGAGCTCGTTTTTGAAGGGTCAAAAGTTTAGTTCTATGAACTTTTGCAGTATTACACCACGCTACTATACCATACATTAAGTATGGTTGAATGAGTGACCTGTAGATATGGTGTAAAGTACTCAGCGGTACAAAGCAAAGCAGCAAGTTAATGGCTGTTGTTGCTATGGCAATCTTATTATCGAATTGAAGCTCCCTATCTATCCAGCTATTTACCTTTATGCTCATGGATATCTAAAAGCTACCAAGCATGCAAATTTAAAAAAAAAATTAATTTGTTACCACTCTTACAAAAAATGGTGCACTGTCCCAACCAGCGCTTTTCCAATCCGTTCACGCAAACGATTTTGAATTCGATTTCTTTCTGCACGAGCACTTGCTCATTTGCTCAAACGGCCCGATCTGGCCCGGTCTTTAGATGGCTTACTTGTACGTTTCCATTTAAGATTTTAAGAAATGTATCAAATAAAATTTGAGATGAGCAGATAAGCAAATGCTCATAACTTCCGAGTACTTGCTCATGGTCAAATTTTGCATAATGAGCGGATGAGAAAACGCTCATTTTAGTGAATGTATTTTGAGCACATGGTCAGCCGCCTATCCCTATGGTACGATGCAGGGGTCTAAACAATTGCAAAATTAAAAAACAAGACGACCAACTGACGTCATATAGTTTTTAATTTCAAGAGGGGGTATAACTTGTGACACACTGATTTTCGTCATAAATTGTGTAATGAAGCCATGTCGCACGTTTATCGTCTCTATACCTACTATATCCAATGTAAATTTATTTTGTAAATAGTTTATGCTTAGGTTTCCGTTCCATTATAAAAGGGAGCTTTAGATCTACGACAGCGACATCAACGAAAACGTCGCTTTAAATTGCAAATTGAGGTTCTCGAAACTTTTACGAGATTCTTTCAACTTGCACATTTCTTAAAACTAGCAGAACTATCCAATAAACGAATCACGAGGAACGGGGTTGAAACGAGAAGAGAATTTTAAAATTCGCCGTTGTGTGTACACGTTTCTCTTTCAACATTTCACGTCGCAGATTTGCCGAGAACGGGGTAGTTCGGTTCTTTCAGTTCGGTTCTTCTCCGCTCTTCCTGATTCAATTGTTGGATAGTTCTGCTACTTTTAAGTTGAACAAGCTGAAATAATGACTCCAAAGTTTCGAAAACCTGAATTTGTGATTCAAAGCGACGTTTTCGTTGACGTCGCCGAAGTTAATCTAAA
>OX421449.1:46576504-46586504 GCA_949126865.1 Montipora capitata | reverse complement strand
TTTCTTTCCGGCTTTGCAAACTTCTAGCGCCATAGTGCAACTCAAAGTACAACTGAGATTTATAGGAAGAATCGCCCCTGGAAAATCCGGTAACTGATACTTCTGAAAGCAAAAAGAAGGAAAGTGAACAAAATGTTGAAGGTGAAAATCTGAGATTGTTCTGGTTTTAGTGTCGTATGGAGATCAATATTGAATGAAATAAATTATATTTGAAGTGCGGTTTTTGAAGATAACTGAAGAAATCATCATTGCACTTAGTGGACAATTTAAGCAATTATCGTATATACATCTGAAAAATTTCAGGTGACTTTAAAGGGATTCGAGCCCATGACCTCAGCGATGCCGGTGCTTCGCTCTAACTAACTGAGCCACGAAGTCACTCAGTTGAGAGCTGGTTAATTTGTTGGACTCATGTGTTCCCGTGAAAGGAATGAGAACTGTGAAGAAATGATCATTTCACTTGGTGGACAATTTAAGCAATTGTCGTATACGCACCTGAAAAATTCCAGGTGAAATTAGTTTCACTTCCCTTATGTTTGCTTTCAGAAGTATCAGGTGCCGGGTTTTCCAGGGTCGATTCTTCCCATTGTTGTTGTCTATTTTTGAAATGCCCAATTTGTGGTCCAAGAGAAGGCCCGGGGATGGGGAGTTGCCTCTTTCTGTTTCCCGGGGGTGGGGGATTGACCGACAAGTTAGAACAAAACGGCAAATCCCAGGGGTGTGCCCGGGGGGGGGGGGGTGGTAACACTTAGGCACCGTTTACAAGAACCCGGTTTCATTTGTAACCGTATCGTTTTCGATGCGGTTACGCCTTCTGTTTACACGACACCGATCGAAACCTTTGGCGAAACCGGGTTGATTTGAAAACGCTGCCAAAAGTGGAGCGTTTTCAAAACGATGCGGTTTTATCTGACGTGTAAACGACGAAACCGCATCGATTTGAGTACGGTTACCATTTTGGCGTGAAATTTGCATTGTTCGTTTCAAAACGGTGGATTCTTTCTCTAATCCGGACCCATATCCTTTTGGTCTGCTGTGACTTCGGCATGACGTAAACAGTACGAAAACGGTTCCGTGTAAACACTTCAAAACCGCATAGATTTCGATACGGTTTCGAGTCGTGAAACCGTATCAACATGAAACCGCGTTCGTGTAAACGCAGCCTTAGGATTGTTACCAACAGCGTTTAATGCTATGAAAACAGAAAGTTTTTAACCAGCGGTCACGCGCTAACCAGATTTCGAGCAATCGGTCCCAGGTCAAAATTCTTGTTGTAACGAGACGTGACAAGCATACAAAAGTACTATCAATGCAAAACAGTTTAAATCTACTGCCATGCATTTTGATATTTACACTTATTTACACTCAAACACAAGTTTTCAGAAATACAAACGTCAATCTTGAATGTCAGGAAGCTTAAGAAACTTGGCCCGGGTTGCAGTCGAAACCTTAAATTCTGGTTCAGTTTTATACCTCTGCAGAGAGATTTATCCTAGCCTGCTAACCACTTTACAGCAATAAAAAATGGGGGTCACCAAGTTCGTTTCTGAAATATAAGCTTTTGAAGACAAAATATAGGGCTATTTTTTAGAAGGCTTTTTCGTTGCTATGATAAACTTTTACGTCATATTAAAGATTGCACCTTGTTAAGGCATGATTGGTGTTTCATTTGGTACCATAACATTTTATGTCATGTGAAATAATTGGGGTAGATTCAATCCTTCCAAATAGTACAGTTGGTTGAAAGTGTTGGTTTGAGCCTCAAGGGAAAGAAAGGCTACAGGCAGCCTATACTATGTCCTTTAATTTAGACCATTTCCGTCGCAAGGGTCACACCGATGGTATTTGGATATCCGGGTCATGTAACGCAAACCGAATGTTTTACGTACGTTTTAAACTGAAACCCTAATTTAATATAAGGCTCTGTTGCATTTTGCGATCTTTCATGCAACTTCTCTTGAAACGCCATATCGAAACAAGTTGCAAGTTGCAAGTTGCACACTTTACCATTGCCAAAAACAGGGTGAGACAAATTGCAGAACCCTTCGGGGAAAGTAGAATCCATTGCTACTTTGCGCATTGGTTTAGGCAAATTAGGAACGAAGGTTTCAAGCAATGCGTGCTGTGAAATCTGCCCTGCAACCTCTGTCTCAACGGATTTCGTCATCAGCCAGTGAAATGTTCCTTTAATCTCATGAGATCATCGAAAGCGAGACAAATTGCAAGAAACGTTGCCCAGTGTAACACCTGTCAAGCGAATAGCTTTACAGTGTGAGAACTCTTGTCGAAACAAAATTGAGAGACAAGTTGCTCGAAAAATTGCGAGTGTAACAGCGCCTTTATGGGTCAACTGAAGTAAGGAACCATCTAACGTTGGATAAGACAATTCACTGTCCATTTGCTCATCATATGACTTTATTAGAAATCATAAATATGCTCCGTTTTACAAAATGTATAAAAATGTGTCTTCCAAACGCACATACAAAATAAGTTTGCTAAGGTAGAGATCTGTAGATTAATGTTTATTTTTTTGAAGAATGTTACTAAAAAGGTTCGAAAACGAAAACACTCAGAAAAGCGATATTAAAACACCAGGCATTAAGCACCCTGAAAAGAAAACAGTGTTAAAGTCGGTGATTAGATGTAATAACTGTGTATATATAATTATCTACAGTTTGTAGGCATGGGCACCGATTTTTAAAAGGGTTTCCTTTAAAGCCCGGTAGCCTCGCAGCTCCTACAAGGTCTCACCTGATTGGAGACCACCCTTGAGGTTTAACAAAAGAACAAATAACAGAAACAATGGCCCTTTTGTTTTAGGCCTAGGGTAACAGAAACAATGGCCCTTTTGTTTTAGGCCTAGGGTCCATTGTTTCTGTTATTTGTTCTTTTGTTAAACCTCAAGGGTGGTCTCCAATCAGGTGAGACCTTGTAAGAGCTGCGAGGTGACCCTTTAAAGGGTGTTTCCTTTTCGATAGCTTCGGTGTGGATAGTATCCAAAAAAGACGACATAGCTCTGGTTTCAAAAGGTTTGCATGTGTTTCTCAACTTTTTTGCAATCCGTCCATGAAAACAGTGATTTCCTTTCGTCGTGGTGTAAACATAAAAACAAACAATATTATGTTGAGCCAGAGACAAAGTCTGGAAAAGTTAAGTAGTCAAAATGAAGTATACTACAACAATAAAGGATTTGTTTGGGATGCCAATATGACCGTAATTTCATTTTTTGCTTTGTTTTTTTCTTGTTTACGGGTGGGGGTGGAGAGGAGGATAACCCCTTCAAAAGTACTTGTTGTAGATTGTAAGGGTATGTTTTTTCTACAACTGAGCTTTTGATTTCATATCCGCAGTTCATATATAATCCATTTCATATATCACTTCATCATTGATCCATTCCTCACGGGAACATTAGAACCCACAAATGACTAGTTCCCAACGTCAGTGGCTTCATAGCTCAGTTGGTTAGAGCGTCGCACCGGTATCGCGAGGTCATGGGTTCAAACCCCGTAGAAGACCTGAATTTTTCAGGCTTCTTTACGCAATTGCAAAAATTGCGTTCATAACTGCGAGGATCATAGCTTCAATTGATAAGCTTTTAAGTGGCTCCGGAATTAGAAAATTTACAAACATGTAACTCTACTTCACATTTCAAGCATTAATGTTCACATTAGTCTGACAAAGTATTGAATGAATACTTTTTATGAAGACAGCAAATTCCAAGAAAAAAGATCATTAATTTTTTACTTGTCTTGCTTTAAGCAAAACGTATTTAATGTCGTGATACTTGCATACCTCTGCCAAACGAGCTCGTCGCAATCGTACTTTTCGTTTGAAGCGGATTACACATATGACGAGGCTCTGTGCACTTGTCAATATCTGAGTAAAAAAGAGAAGACAAATAATTAATTTAATGAGCTAAAAAAGCCAGTAAATCAGTCAGTCAGGGGTTAAGCCTGTCGTCTAACCAGACACTCATTTATCCAGTCACAGGAAATCAGCAAGCCAGTCAGCCATTAAGTCAATTAAACAACAACAGAAAAATCTCCCCCTTTAGTGTCAGTGAGTCATTTAGCCAGTTAGGCTGTCAGCCAGCCATTCTGTTAATCAATCGATTAAACCTTGCTTTACGTATCTCCTCACAAAAAACCCATTCACTTGAGTCCTACTATGATCAAAAACTCACTTCCTTTTGTTCTGATTTTGAAAGTGTGTTTGCTTAACACCTGACTGGCAACATTTTTAAGCTCAGTGAGCTTTGATTTTTATCGAAAGGCTGTTTGCTTTGAGTGTAAGATCTGGATTTCACG
This sequence comes from Montipora capitata, assembly GCA_949126865.1. NCBI lineage: Eukaryota > Metazoa > Cnidaria > Anthozoa > Scleractinia > Acroporidae > Montipora > Montipora capitata. Next base: position 46,582,197 of record OX421449.1, on the reverse strand, counting down.
GTCCGCCGTTACTCACGTTCAAATCTGATCGATTGGACCAAAGAGAGTTGGATCTAGAGAATGAGAAGTCATTTACTCACAAGCTTAAAATTTCATCTCGTAAATGCAGCTTCACCCTGCTAGCAGAGCCTTTCTTTTGCTTGCTCGATTTTGGCGTTCGCGAAAAAGGCTCTGCATAAATCGAGTAAGATCTTTATTGAATATGCGCTGCATGTTGCCAGGATACAGTCTCGAACCCAAGCCTACTATGCCAGATCTCGCCGCCATCTTGGTTTTTCATGGTACATCGGGCTCAATTATAACCATCGGTTTTGTCAAAAAACGGACGCTCGCACTGAAAAAACCGGTTTGACGAGAGAAAACAAGATTGACTAGTCCAGAAGTTCGGGCTGCGGCGGCTTCAAACAGTTGACGCGATTCGGGCAGAGCCTACTTTTCTCCTCCTCAGTAAAGAAAAAGACAAAAGGAGGCTCTGCTCGCAGGGTGATGCAGCTTATTATATATGCAAAACACGAGTTTAAAAGTCTAAAAACGCGGAACTCCCGTGCTGCGTATTAATTCAGGCCGCGTACACACGCATTGCATTCTTAAACTAATGAGTCTTTCACGTCATTTTCTCCTTGATCCAGCTCTCTCAAGATTCTAGAGTTAGTAATCGAGGACATTAAATGGGAAAATTCCATTTAAAATAAACAGGTGTATTTTTGAAAAGAAGGCTTAAAACTGGGGTCACTTAGTGTTTAGTTATCATAGTTTTGAGATGCAAAGAAAAAGAGAAATTAATTTGTTTTGGTCATATAGTAGTACTTTAAACGTTCCAATTAAATTACCAGTGCAAGTTGTGAGATCCGCCATTAGCCTGTATCCCGATTGACAGCTGCATTTAAAACTGCCTGCAGTGTGGTGGCAAATGTGACCACACATGTGGCATCCCAAAATGCGGTCATCGACATCTAAAAGGAAACAAAGAAGAAGAAAAAAACTAAATAAAAACCACATACGAATATTATGTCATGGCATGATAAGAATTAGCAGCATTTAGCCAATTGCGACACGAGAATGATGCAAGATCGTTGTTTACCCTCCATCTCGCCTCACGCATCGCGCTCGTTCTTGCTCGTTTTTGGCGATTCGCGCTGTGTTAAAACACCTGTTTAAAATGGAATAGCACTTATTTCTTTATCTCAAACTGACTATTCCTTTCGCTTCATCTTAAGTAGCATTCGCTTTAAGATTCGATTGGATTCGAGGTGGGAATCGAGTCTAGGGTCGTAGAATTTCGTCTTTCTAACTTCAATACCCATTAAGCTAACGGGACAAGATGGGATGAAGTTTATTTTTTGTAAGAACTGCCACTAAGGAGATCGTCACAACAACTTAAAACTAACTCTTCAAGTTCTTTTTCTTTGTTTGTGCTCAGACCTAGATACTGTAGATCAGTGATTAACTCTCTGGGAAACGTTGTTCAATGGCACGCTCTTCAGTAATAGAACGATAACCTTATCCCATACAGATGGGAATATTCCATCATGTAATCGTCGCGAGGTATCCCTCGTCATTTTGAGATATCGAAATTTACAAACCTCTAAAATGTTGGCCACTAGTACGCACAAATCAGTGAATCGGATGAAAAATAATTTACCTAGGCACGCCTTCCTGTCTTTCTCAATCATGTACCCGGACAATCTCGACTCCAGAGTTCTTCTCTTGACTGCGAGAGAGAAGAGCTCTGGGTAACCCTGAAACAAAGTGTCTTCTCGTTGGTTATCGTGAAGAACAATCAAAAGCGTGTCTAATTGGTGCATTCATGTTAGCACGAGGAGTGAGCAGGCGTCGTAAGGTTCAAACAGCCAGTGTTTGGCTATAAGAGCCCTACGGCGCATGTTCTCCTACATGGAGTTACCCAGAGCCTTGGGTCTATCCGAAGCTCTGGTGAAGAGAATGGTACGCGGAATGAGACGCACACCTAAAGCTGCCACGCGTGTGGATACACACCTGCTGACAATCATTACTGCGGGTTTTGCACTCGTCAAAATCTGACAGAATTGCAAATTTCGAGTTAGGAGACCTATTGCTGATTAGAAATAAACTCTTAACTCTGCGATTTAAATGGGCTATGTAGCGGGAGCTTTGATATTTTCCACAAAGTAGAATAAATAGATAGATAAGGAAAATAGGGAATAGGGCCAAGATTTAAGAAAAGTTCTTTATTGTATAAGCAGATTGAAGCATGGGTGCTACTAATCCAACCTGTGAGCCGTGAGGCTATTCATCTGTAACTTTGAGGAGCGCTGCGGCTGTGGCCGGTCCCGCGGGATTTGACGCCGCGCAGCGGTACATCCCTTCATCAATAAAATGAACGCAACGTATAACGAGGGATCCACTTGGTACGACCCTGAACCACTCCTCAGAGGGAATGGGCAGGTCTCTATTCAGTTCTGACGCCCCCGCGATGTGGGGAGCCGGGTGATCACGTGCTTGCAATAAAATATGCCACATTCTCCCTTTTTTCCATATAGTGGTCTTAATTTGTGGACCAACACTCCCGGTCCTGGTCTGAGAACGTCCTGCATGTCGTGCTCTTGCGTGTCAATCAATGTTTATTAATTATTTACTTATTTATTTATTTATTGAGCAAATAATTTGAGAATATTCCGGAGATTTGATTTTTTTATGGTGTTCGTTGAAAAAAAGGATGTGTAGGATCATGAATATGACCAACTTCGAAAGTACCTCTCTTCAGCATTTATCTACATTGGGAAAACAAAATGTGCAAGTGAAAAAGATCTATTCGATGTTAAGCATATAGCGCATGAGCTGAGATCTGACAAAAACTTGCACCAATCAGCGGCCGTACACATTACTGAATGAGGTTTTAATAAGAAATACAAAACTGAAATGAGTTCAAATGAATGAAATGTTTAAAGGAACAAACGAGTTTTTTAAGGAGGTTAATAACATTATTAATGAGAAGTCTTTAATGAGGAAAATAATTGCTCTTTCGTGCGGCAAGCATTTTAGTGCATTTCTTCGCCGTACTTTGTAAAACAACAACGGCAAATAACCGGATTTGCGATTTGACGCAAATCGTCAATATCGTACAACGTCAAAGCGATACCCTTACGATAGCTGGAAGTGTCATTTTGAAAATGCATTTTCATCGACTTTGCCTCTGTCCTTGCTAAAACTCAGTTTGTTTGTCTGTTGAAGCAGGTTAGTATAATGGTAGCTATATAGCTGATGCGGCCTGTATTAATTTTACACTTACATTCAAGGGTCAGATCACAACACCGGGGACAACACCGTCCCCTACTCTTCTCGAACGGTGTGTCCCACAGAGTTTATGAATAAGGGTACCATTTGCAGATGGAATTACAAAGTAAGAACCTCCGTGTTGGCTGGGCCGGAAGTCGAGCCTGCAACCTCCCGCACGAAAGTCCATTGCCCTTATCCAACAATGCTGTTTATCAGATGACGGTTGATACCATTTGTCGCATGAACACTCGTTGCTTCCAATATTGTTGTGACACAAGTGGCAACAGCTGGATTTTTCCAGTAAGCACTCGTTAAGTTCAAGAATAAATAAGGTAGAACTATGCGTATTCATTTAATTTTCAGGTTTATTTAATTTCGACATAACTGTTCCCGCTGGAAGAAGAACGGAACTTTCGTCAGTCCGGGTTGGCACTATACGGCTTGAGTAGTGCTGATTAAACACCGACACCGAGATATAGCTCAATTCTTGAAGCCCGATACAATTCAGAGATTGAGCAGTTTATCCGTTTGTTCCGCGGGGCTTGACCCCACAAACTCTCGCAAGAAATTCTGGTGCATTATTACCACCAGAAGCTAAAGGGGCTCTGGACCTTTCGGTTAAAGAATCACTATGACGTCATGGTCGTCGTGTTAAAATGATTTATCTGGAAATTGAAGACTATATGACACAATAGTCTTTTTGCAGCTTAGTAATCACATTGTACAAAAACCGCCATACTGAAACTCAAATATGCGCTCTGGGACATGTCTCAGTGGGCAATTTGCGTTGCAGTATTACCATGTGATCACTAAGCTGAAAAAGGCCTATTCATCTTTTATGCTTTAAGAGGTAGAAAATAACGGAGATACGGATAAATGGTATTCAGGTGACGACCGTCAGAGTAGTAAGGATAAGAGTGAGAGTGAGTTAGAAAATAGCAAAGAAAGTGATCGACACAAAGAAGCGACTCGGTCCGAAGAAACGACGCGCCGATACGGCCAAAAAGGATCCGGAAAACGAACCTAAACAACAAACTCAGTCTCTCTGAAGGAGGATGAAAGGGAGAAATTGTCATCATGTATTTTGTCACGAGAACAAGTCACTAGCGTTGAGGAATTCATTTACTTCCTACCTCTGAATTTGAGCATCCAGATTTTCGTTTGGTCGCCATTTTTCATCCAGAGTTAACTTACGCGAAATTGTAAATGCGTAATCTACAGCACTGATTGGCTAACCTTAACCAGGGAAACGCTGTTTCCCAGGAAAGTATTTCTAAAAAGAACTAAATAAAGAGAAGAGATTAGCTAAATTTCCAACAAAGAATCGAATTTTTGTCATATTTTTTCTGTGTACAGATTTCCTCTGGAGAGAACTAATGACGGATAACGAATAACGAATAACGGATAACGAATTCGTCAAATCTTTTGTAGGTTTCTTTCGAAACTGCATAAGTTGTTAATCGCACTGTGCTCACGTTCTCTCCAACATGAATTCTTTCATCCTCAGTTCAGATATTGCGTCTATATTCTCTATCATACTATTCAATCCTGTTGTTAGAAACAGTTGAAGTAGCTTTCTCCCTCGATGATCGACTCTTTCGAATATGCAGGTTTGTGATGGCTGCAGGTTATAGCTATGTTCTCCTTGTTAAATTTCTTTTAGACTGCGAGCAGTCTCTCTCCTAATTTTCCTAACGCACGACATCATGCGAGATGAGAAGCCGTAGGTTATACTCTCTGCTAGATACTTGTTCAAGGGTGTAAAGAGGTATGCTTCCTTTCTCCAGACTCTCCACGCGCTTTCCTGCTAACTTCAAGGGATTTTTAGGGAAGCTTCCGCGAAATTCTTGATAAGCAGAAAATCAACTGTTTAGTGGCTGTAATTCACCGTGCATGATTAACGGCATCTGTAACTGTACAATTGCAGATAATATGGAATGTGTCAATAAACAGTTCTTTCAATAAAAAGGAGGACTTCTTCGCCCTCTTCGACATCCCTCTTCGCCCGCTTCCACATCCATTTTGCTCAATTCATCCTCCGCTCTGCTCATTAACATATTCCTTTCGCCCAATACCACTTCCGTCTCGCCCCCAATTACATCCACCTCACCTACCTACATAACTGTTTATTACAGTTAAACACGGAAGAGAACTATATAATTATGGAACGTCTCACAAGATAACAAAATTCTTAAATCAGAGTGCAGCACTTTCCACAAGAGAAATCGAGATCGCTTCGATAATGCATTTTATGGAAAAATCATTGCCTATGACTTAGTTGTCTTTTTTACAAATTTAGAAACACTAGAAAGCGCAAATTGCCATAGCAGTGCCATCCCTTATGCACAGCCCGGGGGGGGGGGGGGGGGGGAGGGGGGGAAGAGGGAAGCCTGTCATTCTTTGATTGCACCTGACATAACAGCGGCAATGTTGGTAGA
>OX421449.1:46571504-46574004 GCA_949126865.1 Montipora capitata | reverse complement strand
AAGGTCAACTCTTCCGTTACAAGAGGAAGAACGCGCTACGGGACCTTACTGGCCTAGCGCAGAAATGGCTGCAGCGGGAATAGTCTTCAATGCTATTTTTGTCCTTACAGCCTTCGTTACCGTAAATCCTGAAGATGAGACGTTGCCTGCCAAAGGAGAATTTGATACGCTTACTATCGACCCTGACCAGGTTCAGTGTAACCTGGATGACAACGGAGTTCTTCAAGACAAATCATGCAACAAAGAAAACGGTCAGTCTTAGCAAACACTTAATTTGACTTACAGTATCCCTAAGTCTCTGAATAAGATTGAGACTTGATTAATAGACCATGATTACTCCTAATGTTAAGAATAGTACTGAGGCCCGGCTTGTTTTCTTGTTTGCTTATATTTCCCCTCGCCGTGATTCTGAACCTTTGTTCGGACTCCCGAGGGACACGCTCTTTGTGGGATGTTATCTCGAATGTTGAATGAAATTAAAGTGATTTGCCCCCTGTTTCAACGTTGTTTGGTATGAGCGTGCGCTCTAATCAGCCTCTCAATGCATCTCCGTATCCATAGTAACAACCGCGGCTGCAGCCTGGGATTGAATACCAGGCAGTCTCGTGAAGCTTTGTTTTTTTTAACTTCTCTCTTCTTTTCTTTCGTGAAGCTTTGTTGAATCAAATGTCGATGGTGTATTGTAGGAGGCAGTTTGGCCCAGTGGTTAGGGCGCTGGCCTTTAGATCCGGAGACCCCGGGTTCAAGACCCGCTCTGACCACTCGTTGAATTTGATCCTGGTTGTCCCTGGTTCAACTTCCCAGCTGCACTTGTAAGTAGCCAACTGGTATGCCTCTGGCCGGTTGGGATTCTTAACAGTTGTCGTTGTTCTGTTCCGTCGTTTCGTTGTGTTTCATTGGCCCTGAAAAGCCCCTATATCATGGGGAGCGGTGAATTAAGTATGTATTGTATTGTATTGTATTGTATTGGAAGCGTTTGCCCACCTCACCAGTTAACATGGTCCAAAAAAATCACACCGATGTTGAAGAAAATGTTGAACCCGTTTTTCCGGGCCTTAAACACTTTTTTTCAGGCAACTTGCAACTATTAAAGTTTCCTATTCAACTGAGATGACCTTTCTAACATTCATTTCAAGAAAAATGTTATATAAGTTTACCACTATTGCCTTTGATATACAATATACTGTACAGTGAGTGTCAGATCGCCCAGTCCTTAAAATTTCAAAATGATCCCTTTTAAATTGTGAAACAAGTCTCTTTATGCGGCTCAAGTTATAATAATAATAATAATAATAATAATAATAATAATAATAATAATAATAATAATAATAATAATAATAATAATAATAATAATAATAATAATAATAATAATAATAATAATAATAATAATAACAATAATAATAATTGCCAACGAGTCAGCCGAGCGAAGACGAGAGGCTGACGGGCGGCAGCCTCAACTATATATCGAGCCGAAGCGCGAGATTGTTGTGTTTGGAGAAAAATATTCGAGCGCTCCAGAGAAAATGTAATGTAAGGTAAGGGAACAAAGGCCGCTTATCATGTAACTTCAAGAACCAATGAAAGCGCTTTTAAATTTGATGTGTGATGTCATTAGACAAACTTGCAGGACGCGCGCGACTATTTATGTCTGTGTTCGGAGGTGAGTAAGACACATTTTTTCCCATTTCCCTGACTATTGTGTTCTGCACACTTGCTTTGAGTGTTCTTTAATATTTATTTTTGAACCAGCGAGTTCTATGTTGAGTGAACGAGTTCAAAACTAAACCGGCGTACGAGTTCTTATTGGCCGCTGCTATCAATTTCGGCCCTCGGCCCGAGAGTAGAGCAGTTTGTTTTTCGTTTTGTAACCATTGAGTTGTGAACAATTTAATTTAATTTTCAAAGGAAATATGTTGTTTGCAAAGTACACAATTCAAAGATCAATGTGACTAATAATTCATGGCGGTATCTCAAAAGAAAAAAATTCTACAAGCGAAACAACTTTCACGATCGAGAGAGTTTGATTCCCTATAACACGGTTTCACACTGAAAAAAGTGAAAAGTCTGAAAACGCTTTGGCGATTTTTTACATGGCACTGATTTTAGTCAACTTAATTATTTTATATTCCTGTTAAAATTACGGCTGTTCAAAAATTACAGCAGTACTTTCCATATTATTGCAACATTCCATTCCATATTATTGCAACATACAATAATATTGACAATGTTGTTCGAGATACAAAGTGTGCAATTTCTATAGTTATTGGATTAAGGTTGAGTTTGAGTACTTTGGAATAAAAATTGACAACTACTGTTGGGTATTTTGGAACTCTGATACAAATCTTCAAACTATGTATTATAATGACCGTATCGTTGGCACTTAGCGATAGCTATTATTAGTAATAATAATAATGGTTTATTCAATGGATCCACGGAATGAATAAAATTAAAGATAATTATCAGATATAGATAATCTAATAAATAAAAAATTACAGCAAAA
>OX421449.1:46544004-46554004 GCA_949126865.1 Montipora capitata | reverse complement strand
GGATATTTATCCAAAGGCTGTTTACTTTGAGTGTAAATTTTGGATTTCACGGTCCGCCATTACTCACGTTCAAAACTGGCCGAGGGACCTCAGAGGGTAGGATCTAGGGAAAGTGACGTCATTTACTAACCAGCTTAAAATGCAGTTCATTTTATATGCAAAACAATAGTTTAAAAGTCTGAAAGCCCGAATCTCCCGTGCCGCATATTAATTAAGCCTCGTACACACGCATTGCGTGAGTCTGTTTAGTTAACACTAGTTGATTTTTTGGTCATAGTAGCACTTGAAGTATGTCTTTTGCATCAGTGGTGAAGTAAATCGTTGATCGATGTTAGCTTAAGTCCTGCTTCGTGGTAAACTTTAGTTTTTATAATAATGTCTTAGACTTAATTTACTTTTAACTTTTCGTATCTGGCAATTTTGCCTAACCAGTCAAGCGTTATGGCCCAAAACCACGATGTTCCTAACTTGTCATCCTGTTTGATTCCGGAGTTTTTCCCGAGTTTGTTACGTCTTAGGTCGTCCAATAAGCCATGTAATTGAGGTTTAGATAAAGAAACCCGATTTTTGCAGATCTAAATTAAAATTAAATTATTCTCATCACAACCGTTATGTTAGAGTTACACGAAATGTGTGCCTTTCATATTTAGTCTAACACGATAACACGATATACAACGACTCAAAATGAAATTATCTCAGGCTTTCTCGAAAACTCCATCGATGCAGGAAGTATATTGCCAAGAGGAAATAAATAGATTTATGCTGAATATGACATGCTTAGTTAGTTATTTCCCTTGTTGCAGTTTGGGCATTTCTTTCATTCAGGATTTTCTCTAGATCATTCACCATTTGTACAAGCTAGGCGGAGGCTGATTCAACAGAGTCAAATCAATTTTCCCTCCCCACCCTCCCTATGTTTACTTTGTTGTGGATGGCGTGTGTCCCCTCACCTTTGCTGGGATCATGTCTTCTATATTTGAGTATTTCCTAGGTTACCACGCTGATTTTCAATAAACGGCCTAGCCCATCAGGGCTTGGCCAAAATATCCCAAACAAATGTGGTATTATTTGTGTCCCAGCAAACGGATGATCAAGGAAGTAAAGCAGGACTGTTTTGCTCAGTGGATGACTTATTAAAAAAAGGAGGGTGTGATTCGGAGTTATTGGTAAGCTGCAGTCATCCATGATTCAAATAACGTAGATACTGGCCTGTTGTAATTGCATCCCGGAAAAGGGAATTTCCCATCTTTCACTATTCAGTGCTCTGTGGTTCCATTAATACGCCCGTTTCTACAGTCAACCTTACTCATCAATTGAAAGTGGCCGTGGCTAAACAGTTCCTGTTTCATATCTCCTGTTCGGATTATCCTTTAGTAAAAGGCTGAATCTGTTAGCGCAAAATGATTGACTTTTGCACCCACTCATGGCTTTCTAGTTTTTTTTTTACTAATTCGAAAGCTCCATCGATACATGACTATTTAATTGTCGCTATTCTATTCTCGTGGTAGTTCACTGTCCCGCCTTAGCTTATCGATGCCACTCATGGATTTGGTAGCAAAATATTTCTTTCCGCTCTCTTCAACTACCTTAAGTCCTCTGTTGCGATGTATTACCATTCACTTCAATTCAGTACGGACAATTTTTTTGCGGGGATCTGGATCTCTGACATTTAAGCCGAAAAGCACAAACTAGAGGATATGCGTTATTCACAACCAAGGCATCCACAAATACTTGACTCTAACAAGACTAAGTTTAGTCCATATCATGCATGCATCAACAATGTATTTGGAATGTTCAGATATTCAGTTTGTAGATGGGATTTTAGGTGAGTTTTTTAGGGGAAGGGGGGTTTGCAGTCTCTAATAGAACTCAATGCCCCCGCCCCTTCCCCGTCAGAAAGGCTTCGAACATAGAGTATTATGTTCTTACCCAAACGCAATGCAATTCCTTTCTACGTGTGATGGACTTATGATGTTTCACAGTTTGTAATTTTAAAGCTCCAATAGCTGATGAATAAATTCTCTAACTTGCTCAATGAACCGCTGATCCTTGGCATGCATTTATAAATTATTGTAAAAACCCAGTCAACTATGATCAAATAAATGAATGGGACATTTTATGACGAGTCCTCTCCCTTAAGTTTTTCTTTGCTAAAGTTGTCATTGTGCTGGGTTTTTTGTGATAAGTAACGTTTAGACCTCTCTGATTAACTGAAACGCGTTTTGCCATTTAGCAATTGGTAAGTCAAATGCAAAACAAGGTGGCATGAATGCCTAAAGATTCAAGAAGCAACTGATTTTTCAGAAGGAATATTTAAAGCTCTTGTTCTTTCCAAAGCGTTAGTTCACTATTGTGCCAGCATTCTAGTTTTTCATTGGCAATGCGATGCTGAATTTTTCAACTGCCAAACTCGACATGAGTTATTTGATTTTATTTGTTTGATGATCAAGCAAGTAAAGCAGGACTGTTTTGCTCAGTGGATGACTTATTAAAAAAAGGAGGGTGCGATTCGGAGTTATTGGTAAGCTGCAGTCATCCATGATTCAAATATGTAGATATTGGCCTGTTGTAATTGCATCCCGAAATAGGGAATTTCCCCTCTTTCACTATTCAGTGCTCTGTGGTTCCATTAATACGCCCGTTTCTACAGTCAACCTTACTCATCCATTGAAAGTGGCCGTGACTAAACAGTTCCTGTTTCAAATCTCCTGTTCGGATTATCCTTTAGTAAAAGGCTGAATGTGTTAGCTCAAAATGATTGATTTTTGCACCCACTCATGTCTAAAATCGTGACGCTGTTAAAACCAAAGCCAATAGACCCTTTCAGGGTTTTTGGCGGCATCTTGGTTCGGGGGCAAACACAGCTAAATTTCCAGTAAATGTATGGGATTTTTGCCGACTTTGAACCGCTGTAGCACCGCTAAAAAAAGACACATCTCCACAGTGATAGTGTGTGTTAAAAGACATTTATACTGAGATTACTTTCATGAAATATAAAGAACAGATTCAGGCTACAACGACCATGAACGAATTTTTAAGATTCCATACAAACCCTTCTCAAATCATCACGGCAAATTGCCGCGAAATTAGAAGCAACATAAGAAGATTTATTATTCGACTTTACGGACGTCTTACTCTCGTTAATGCCTTTATTTTATGTTGTATGAATGAAATCAATAAAACTATTTAAAGTAGTGGCAAAAGTTGGAAATCTGTCTCTTTTGAGTGGCGCTACAGCGGTTCAAAGTCGGCCAAAATCCCATACATTTACTGTAAATTTAGCCGTGCACGTGATTGCCCCCCAGCCAAGATGGCGGTCAAAAACCGTGGAAGGGTCTATTCCGTTATTGATAGAAACTAAAGCGGAAGTCAGTTTTGTTTATGTTGCTTAAATTAATCTTCGTTTCCCTCAAATAACCTAATTGCAAATTTGTCCATGTTAGATTTTACAGGAAGTTAAAACTTCCAGTCAAATCTTTAAAATGCTTGGTGCTTATAGAAACATCGTTCCACCTCTTAAAATGAGGCTTCAGAAATAAGAGAAAAAATAAACCAATGTGAATGGTGTCGAAAGGCACAGTTCGACTGTAACCCGGCTTCCGGCACCCATGCGTGTTTTAACCCTTTTACTTGGATACGGTAATACTGCAGGTCATCCCTTACACGATCTTGAAAGCGAAGGTTGGCTCAACCTCGACAATGCGACCACTTCTCATGGTCTTAACCTATAGATGAAATTAGTACGAGGATATCTACAACTACAAGCGCCCTTAAACGTATAAGACCATTCATCTCAGAACAAGGCACTGCCCTCCAAATCTATCAAGCGTTCATCTTACCCCACCTTTGATTATTGTAGCTCCGTTTGGGGCAATTGCAACTGAACTTTAAGTGATAAACTCCAAAACCTTCAAAATAGAGCTGCCAGGGCGATTGCCAGGTCCAATTACGACACAAAGTGCCAGTTTCCTTTTAAATATGGTTAATTGGGATAATCTAATATTACACGCCGGAAAAAGACTAAAGCCACATTGATGTTTAAAATGATCAAAGGTCTCTCCCCAGCGAGAGCAGTACGATTATGGCTAAATCGTAGAATAGTATACACCGATTTAGGGGTACTATTATCCGATTTAACCACTACAGTTTTTGTTGTTTTACGAATATACCGTCCCATTCTTCCTATTCTATCTACGATTGTACTTTCAGATGTTTCAGAAATCTTTGTCCGATTCTACGATTTTACCTTAAGACCCTTAAGACTTTAAGATGAATTTAACCACTACAGTTTTTGATGTTTTACGAATATACCGTCCTATTCTTCCTATTCTACGATTGTGCTTTCAGATATTTCAGAAATCTTTGTCCGATTCTCCGATTCTTCCGATTCTACGATTTTACCTTAAGACCTTGAAGATGATTTTACCTTAAGAGTTTACGTTAAAAAGATGTTTCAGAAAGCAGAATTCACTCTCCGATTCTTCCGATTCTACGATTGTACCTTAAGATTCTCCAGAATTCACTCTCCGATTCTACGATTGTACCTTAAGATTCTCTCGGTAAAAAATGTAGTTAACCGAACCGTAAAATGAAAGCTAAAATTTTAAAAGAGTGCTTAGGCATAATCACTGAAACACTGAAACGAGCGCTTGGGCTTAATCAGTAAACGAGTGCTATATTCATCACACTATCCCGGCAAAAAGTGTAGTTAACCGAACCGTAAAATGAAAGCTAAAATCCTAATCACTGAAACGAGCGCTTAGGCTTAATCAGTAAACGAGTGCTATATTCTTCACACGATCTCGGTAAAAAGTGTAGTTAAACGAGCCGTAAAATAAAAGCTAAAATTTTAAAAGAGTGCTTAGGCCTAATCACTGAAACGTGCGCTTAGGCTTAATCAGTAAACGAGTGCTATATTCATCACACTATCTAGGTAAAAGGTGTAGTTAACCGAACCGTAAAATGAAAGCTAAAATTTTAAAAGTATGTATGTATGTATGTAAATCTTTATTTAAACACGGAAAATCATCAGTTAAGCTTAAGTTAAAAACTAAAACTAATTACAACTGCTTTACATGATTGCCGTGTGGGAATCCGATATATCAGCTACCTTCTTGATATTTCGCTTAAAATGCTCAACGGATGCAGCATTTTTTAAGTTTTTGGGCAAGTTATTCCATAGCATGGCCCCGCTGTAAGAGAAGCTTCGTTTCAAATAATTGGTGCTTGGTTTGGACAGGGTCAGCCTTCCCTCAGAGTTTCTTAAGTTGTAAGCAGAGTGACGCTGAGAGAAAAGACTTTGTAGATAATCCGGAGCAAGGTCATTCATGGTTTTATACATCATTAAGGCTTTTTGTTTCTTTCGGCGAAGAGATAGCCTCTCCCAGCTGAGGGTGGAAAGAAGGTGGTTTGAGCTCACATCAAAGGGTGATTTAGTAATAACTCTGGCTGCGCGATTCTGTAATTTTTGGAGCTTATCACTCAAGTAACCACTCAAACAGTCCCAGACGGGGCTGCAGTAATCAAAATGAGGCATAATTAAGGTGTTATAAATTAGAATTGCAGTTTCTTTGGATATAAACGGCCGCACACGTTTTAGGGCGCCTATAGCTGAAGAGACTTTCTTGCAAATCTCTTCAACGTGTTTACCCCAAGAGAGGTGAGCATCTATGGTAAGACCCAAGGATTTGGTATGAACAACTCTCTTGATAATTTGGTCATCAATTCTGATTACTACATCGTCACATTGGGCAGATAGCCTTTGTCTTGATCCAATAATCATTAGCTCAGTTTTAGCAACATTTAGACTGAGCTTGTTAGCTGTCAGCCAATTGCTAAGGTTATTTAATTCAGGGGTTAGAGCTAGCTTAAGTTCTGTTAACGTTTTAGCAGATAACGTAAGGGTGGTGTCATCGGCAAACATTCTTGGTACGGCGCCCCGCAGGGAGTTGGGAAGATCATTAATGTAAATTAAAAATAGCAAAGGACCCAATATGCTACCCTGCGGCACGCCGCAACTGAGGGTACGAGCAGATGATAGTTTGCCACTGACATTACATCTTTGGGTTCGGCCACTTAAGTACGACGAGAACCATTTTATGGCCGCCTGATCGACTCCCAAATATGACACTTACGCAAGATGATCTCATGATCAATGGTATCGAATGCCTTAGTAAGATCAATAAAGACAACGCCATTTAAAAGGCCAATGTCGATGTTTACTGACCAAGCATTTGTTGCCTCAAGCAAAGCCGTGAGCGTACTATGTAGAGAACGGAACCCTGATTGGCAACCCAGTAGCAATTTGTTAACATCTAGATAATGGAAAAGTTGATTATAAACAATTCTTTCGAAAACTTTCGAAATTATAGGGATTACAGATATTGGCCTATAGTTGTTAGGGTCAGATTTAATGCCCTTTTTAAAAAGTGGAGTCACTTTGGCCGTTTTCCAATCGTTTGGATATATCCCAGTTAGAATAGACTTTGAGAATATTGAGGTAAGAGAGGGTGCGACGATATTAGCAGCCATTTTCAACAATTTACTCGGAATCATATCAAGACCGGTGGCTTTCTTTTCATCAATTTTCGACAAAATGTTAGAAACAATATCAACACTCGGAATTTGCAGAGAAAACGAATGGTCAGTGGGCTCTAAATAAGACTCAGGATTAGCGTCGACAACAGGAATATCTTGTGCTAATATTTGCGCAACACTAGTAAAGTGATCGTTAATAGTTTCCGCAATGTCCATAGGGTTACTTGCTATTTTATTATCTACCTTGATCTCCAAAATATTCGTTGACTTACCACTGTTACGTGAAGTTAGCTCGTTGATAACATTCCATGTTTTGCGTAAATTACCTTTGCTGGCTTCCAAGTTGTCAGAAACATAGAGTTTTTTTGCGAGTTTAATTGCGTTATTTGCCTGGTTTCTTGCACACCTAAATTGATCCCATGTAGCCGGGTTGTTGGAAGAGATTGCCTTCTTTTAAGAAAATCTCGTTTTCGGATTTTGTTCAGTACCTCTCTAGTAATCCATGGAGATCGTTTTTTTTCGAATTCTTTTGGATTTAAGTGGTGCGTGTTTATCGACGCAACCAAGAAACATTTCTTTCCATATACGCCACATTTCATTGGGATCAGAATACAAATCAACATTGGCCCAAGGTAGTTGATTGAGGTCACTTAAAAATTTTCCTCTGTTAAAGTGTTTAAATTGCCGTGTATCAATCACGCGAGGGCCAGTACGGCAGAATTGAGTCTTACGTGACAAAAAAACAAGAGAATGATCACTTATGCCAAGGTGAATGACACCGGAATTTGTAACCTTCTCTGGGGAGTTCGTTATGCATAAATCAATTAATGTTTTTGAGTCCGAGGTGGCACGTGTTGGTTCAGTGATTAACTGACTAAGACCATATATATCGAAAATGTTTATCAGATGGGAAGAATTAACTGCAATTGCTTCAGGCAACAAATTGC
This sequence comes from Montipora capitata, assembly GCA_949126865.1. Lineage (NCBI taxonomy): Eukaryota > Metazoa > Cnidaria > Anthozoa > Scleractinia > Acroporidae > Montipora > Montipora capitata. The sequence goes on along the minus strand of OX421449.1, from coordinate 46,546,520 downwards.
AGTTGATATCACCAAGTAAATATAATTCCTTATTTTCCGCGTCAATTTTTGCAATAACATTCTCAAATTCGCTAAATAAATTGGGTGGAGAACTTGGGGGTCGATACCAAGTACCGACCAGAAATGGTGTACTTCGTGGCTTACTGATTTCAACGAAAAGACACTCCAAAAGATCATTATTTAAATCATTGCGTATTCGATAGTTCAGATTAGTGCGAACGTATGTACATACTCCACCACCATTTCTTCCGTTAATTTTACGATCTTTTCTGACTATTTCAAAGCCAGGTATGTATACTTCGTTATCACGTACTGTAGAGTCTAATTTTGATTCGTTGATATGTAAAATATCAACTTTAGAAGAGGACATAAAAACTCTAAGTTCGTCAATATGAGACAACAGACTATTAATGTTAAGGGACGCTATGGCTAAACCTCGACCAAAGATTGTGGGACAGATGGACTTACCACAGTTGGTATCCTTATGGACATCAGCCGAGTCGGATTCCCAGACGGTAATATCCTAATCTACACGTAAATGATTAATAAAATTTTGAGCTAGGCGCATGGTGACTTTCTTGTTTAAATGAAGACCACTTCGATTTAAGTGGCTAGTTCTTGAGATGTTAGAGTGGTCAACAAGACCGGATATAGATATCATAGCTGAAGATTCAGAGCTGATTGCTTCGGCTAGGTCAATCAGTTCTACTGCACATTCACGAGGAGTATAGGAGGATCGTAAACTATTGGTTCCCACATGGATAATTAACTCGTCCGGGTTTCTGCGTAGTAGTGGCTTGATATGATCCTTCATGTCTTGCGTTGTGCATCCCGGAAAAGTGGCTATCTTAACTTGTGAATTCTTCGACATTTTATGGCTTTGTAGGTATTTGAGAGTAGAATCACCCGCTATAATGACTTTCTTCTGACGGTTGGGCTGTGAATGATCAAATTGATCTGACGAATTGATTAAGTTAGTGTTTCGCATTCTAATCTCTGAGGACGACGGAGATGTTCTGTGTCCTGTGACAGCGCTATTCCCATTTTGATTGCTTACATTTCTTTCAATTTGATCTTCAATTTGAACTTGAAGAGGCTCAAATCCGTTACGGGTTTGAATTATATTGGCGGGCATTGATTTCTGGCTATGTTTTGCATTTGTACTTCTCGGGTGCGGCTTTGCCACGGACCAACGATCACTTGATTGTAGTTGATTGGTTTCAGCTTCACTCTTTTCTCGCGTAATGATGGTTAGAGCTAACTTTAGAGAATCATTTTCTTGCTCTAATGACAGAACTCGGCTTTCAAGGAACAAACATTTTTCTTCCAACTCATTAATTGCATTGTCTTTTTTGGATATGGTGGATAAAAACTTTTCACACTTCTTTTTGTAGTCGAGGAGCTCGACACCTAAAGCATTTCCATCTTGATTTTGAATATTTTTCATCGACAGAAGCTTTGTATTTTCTTGAACCTGTTTTTGAAGGATCAATAAATCGAGTTTCAATCCCTCAATATCGGCAATGATTTCTGAATTTTGTCGCTTTTCAGAACCATTTAGCACTCTCGCCATCAGTCGACGTTTGAAAATTACTCTCGCCGCTGTCGGTCTCCTGCAATAGAGTAGATGGTTGAAATGATTGTTCGGTGGAGCTAAGAGAATTGGCATCTTGCGTTTCAGCTATATTTCTCGGTTTCTTGTGAATTAATTCCATCAGCTTATCCTTTAAAGCCGGACCATCGCGGCCTTGAAAATTGAGAGTTTGTTGTTTCTTGCTGTACCAATTGATGATAACATTGCCGTTTGAACATTTAAATTGCTTTGTATTCCCGCCAGGCGTTAGCCACTTTCCTTGCAATTTTAAAACATTTTCCACGAATTTCTTTAGAGATTCCAAGTCATTCATCCATACCAACTTTCCATCATTAAGATGAAGACACTCTAGCTCACAAGACTCTGGATTGAGCGAGGAGAACTCGGTTTCTAAAACATGAACAGCACTTGCATCAGAGCTACAAATTGAACTTCCGTCCGCCATGGTGACTTAAATGGTCGGAGTGCTTAGGCCTAATCACTGAAACGAGCGCTTAGGCTTAATCAGTAAACGAGTGCTATATTCATCACCTTATCTCATAAAGAGTGTGATTAACGGAACCGTAATATAAGAGCTTTGAATGAAAGAACGAGGCTCGGCGGCTCGACGGCTCGACGGCTCGACGGCTCGTCAGTCAACGCGACTGGCAAGCCGTCGAGCCACTCGAGTGATACTTCTTTAAAAATGGCCTGTATTCTGTAGTTTATCCGCACTTACGTCTTTACTCTTTCATAACGGCGAATATCCATTGTGCTTTGCGCTTTAGTTCACGATTTTAGAACGAGGAATATACATTCTAATTACCGATTTTGGCGTTAGGACTCGGAAGAGTATATACTGTATATAGCCCTCTTGGGCTCTCACGCTTTGAGAACGAAGATTATTCATTGTGTTTTGTACTTTGGGGCATTTATGATTTTA
>OX421449.1:46514004-46539004 GCA_949126865.1 Montipora capitata | reverse complement strand
TTAGCCTATCATGGTCTGGGAAATGCTTATGGCAATTTAGGTTATTTTAAGGAAGCCATGGAGTTCTATGAACACAGTCTTAGTATTTTCAAGGAAATTGGAGACTGTACAAAAGAGGGAATTGCGTGGTATTCGCTAGGTGGTGATCATGAATTGTTGGGTTCCTTGAGTAATGCACTCAGTTGCTATCGTTTAAGTATAAAACATTTAGATAACACAAGGCGTAGTCTGAAGTCAGAAGATGAATGGAAAATAAGTTTTCGTGATTCTTATCGCGTGTTATACACTGCTTTGTGGAGGACACTTTTGAAGAATGGAGAGATTGAAGAAGCTTTGTATGCAGCTGAGAAAGGTCGAGCACAGGCTTTGATGGATATTTTGAAAGATCAATACGGCATTGACTTTCCGTCATTTTCTGCACTTGCTCCGAATCCAACTCTTACAGCTGAATTAGAGCTTTTACCTTCAGAAGCCGTTTTTGTGGCACTTGACCAGAACAAGATCACGTTTTGGGTGCTAAGAAAAGACAGCAAGATCAGCTTTCGGCAAAACGAAATCGCGAATGGAAGTGCTGATTTGTTGATGGAAACTATTTTGAAAGGGATCGGCGTAAGGGATGGTGTCAGATGCGAGAATCGTTCTTTGGATCCACTACGCAGTGACCTGTCTCACAGCAAAAACCTTATCACTGAGAAAACAGTTCTACCATCCTCATCCTCCCGTAACTCTTTACAGCCGTTGTATGATGTCTTACTCGGGCCCATTGCAGACTTGCTCCAAGGAAATGAGTTAATCGTTGTTCCCGATGGACCATTTTGCTTGGCTCCATATTCTGCATTGAGTGAATCTATCAGGATCCGCACCATTCCCTCGTTGACCGCTTTTAATGTGATCGTTGGTGCACCTGACGACTTCCATAGTAAGACTGGCGCACTGCTTGTAGGTGATCCGTGGTTGAAGGAAGTTACTAACAAGAAAGGGGAGCCCATTTTGGAACAGCTTCCGTGCGCAAAACAAGAAGTAGAGATGATTGGACAACTTCTGCAGACAACACCGCTGACTGGAAAAAGTGCCACGAAATCTGAGGTGCTGAAAAGTATGAAATCAGTTGCGTTAGTTCACATTGCAGCACATGGATGCCACAAAACGGGAGAAATTGCTTTAGCCCCAAATACCGAACGGAAATCGCCAATTCCCAAAGAGGAAGACTTCATTTTGAAAATGTCGGATGTTCAGACAATTTCTCTTCGAGCAAGACTAGTTGTGCTGAGCTGTTGTCACAGTGGCCGGGGAGAAGTGAAGTCTGAGGGAGTGGTGGGAATTGCAAGGGCTTTCCTGTGTGCTGGAGCTCGGTCTGTTTTGGTATCACTCTGGGCAATTGATGACGAGGCAACGTTGCTGTTCATGAGGAGCTTCTACCAGCACCTGGTAGATGGAAAAAGAGCAAGTACAGCTCTTCAACAAGCAATGAAATCTTTACGAGAGTCAAAGCAGTATTGCGCTATAAAGCACTGGGCGCCATTTGTGCTAGTTGGCGATGATGTCACGCTGGAATTTCCAAAAAAATAGTGAGTGAAGTTCGAGTTTAACACAGAAAACAAGAATACTTTCAAACTGGAAAACTGACGACAGCAATCAAATAGGCCTAAGATGGCATGCTAACGAGATGCAAGCTTCGTAGTATAAACAATTCAAAGTTTCCTCTAACATGCTTTAGTCACAAATGTAATTTCCACATGCCTATCACGCATGCACAGTAGCGTAAAGGATACATTTCACATTGGTGGACAAACTGTTTTCATTCAGCCTTTTCTGACTTTTGTTATCCGGTGAAGATGGCTCATCACCTCGTGATGTCTCTTTTGCTGTTTATGTTCTCCCATATACAGATCTCTAAACTTCATCTTTTGTAAGGAATTCGAAGACAGCATCGTCCTGCACGTAGCCATTCGCATCGGCGCATTGTACATGTATGCTCGAAAGAACCAGCTACATTTAGGGCTGTTTTATTTTTTTCTTTTTCCAAAATCGATGTCGAAGATGCTAGAAAACTACCTGGCAGGGCTGACGCTTCATTGATCGCCGAACTTGTAAAAAAAAAAACAAACATTAGAACGGGTTAACAATCATCGTTATGCCAGTAGAACAAGCTCCAAAGGTTTAGTAGAAGTTTACTGTGTTAACCAAACTAACAGACTGAGATTATTGTAAGTGAAATTATGACAGTACTAGTAAGCTTAGATCTATAGTAAAATGCTAGTTTTACCCGTTATTTTGATACTTCGTTTCTTTTATAACTTCAAAAGGCAGTGTTGCTTCAGTGGGGATCAAAATGATAGAGCTATATTTCAGTTGCTAAAAGTCATGTTTTATTTAGTTCTTTGAAACTGTTTTTGTTGTATGAGTGTAAGCCAGTTTCGAAAGAAAAGAAAAAAAAAAGCACTTCTGCTGATGACCCTTAACATCAGGCTTTTACCGTGATAAGGAAAAGAGAAACATTTGCAACATTCAACGATCACAAAATAAAAGGGAAACGACGGGTGAATTGTCTTTCCTGTTCTTCTGCATAACAAATGAATGAAATCATGAGCAAAAAAAAAAGACGTTTTTCTTTTCTTAATAAATTTCCAAGTTCTTTATAGGGCTTACTCCCTCGAGTTATCGGTGGTGTTTTTTAGGAAAGTGAAAGAATGTGTTTGCATTCGAAAGTAGTTCAATTCCTGGAATAATAGTTGGGGAACTAACAAATCCGCTGCAAAGTTAGAAAAAAAATATCTGGAGCAGATTCATAGCCACCTTCACAACTGGAAATTTTAAGGTGGCCCTGATTCCGCTTCAGAGAATTTTTTATACCTCTGCAGAGAGATTTATCCTAGCCTGCTAACCACTTTACAGCAATAAAAAAGTGGGTCATCAAGTTCGTTTCTGAAATATAAGCTTTTGAAGACAAAATACAGGGCAATTTTATCGTTGCTATGATAAACTTTTACGTCACATTAAAGAGTGCACCTTGTTAAGGCATGATTGGTGTTTCATTTGGTACCATAACATTTGATGTTATGTGAAACAATTGGGGTAGATTCAATCCTTCTAAATAGTACAGCTGGTTGAAAGTGTTGGTTTGAGCATCAAGGGAACGAATGGCGGCAGGCAGCCTATACTATGGCCTTTAAGTTAGACCATTTCTGTCGCAAGGGTCAAACTGATGGTATTTGGATATCCGGGTCATGTAACGCAACCGAATGTTTAACATACGTTTTAAACTGAAACCCTAATTTAATATAAGGCTCTGTTGCATTTTGCGATCTTTAATGCAACTTCTCTTGAAACGCCATAGCGAAACAAGTTGCAAGTTGCACACTTTACCATTTCCAAAAAACAAGGTGAGACAAATTGCGGAACCCTTCGGGGAAAGTAGAATCCATTGCTACTCTGCGCATTGGTTTACGCAAATTAGGAACGAAGGTTTCAAGAAACGCTTGCTGTGAAATCTGCCCTGCAACTTCTGTCTCTGAAATGTTTCTTTAACTTCATGAGATCATCGAAAGCGAGACAAATTGCAAGAAGCGTTGCCCAGTGTAACAACCGTCAAGCGAATAGCTTTGCAGTGTGAGAACTCTTGTCGAAAACAAAATTGAGAGACAAGTTACTCGAAAAATTGCGAATGTAACAGCGCCTTTATGGGTCAAGTAAGTAAGGAAACCATCTAACGTTGGATAAGACAATTAACTGTTCATTTGCTCCTCATATAACTTTATTAGAAATCATGAATATGCTCCGTTTTACAAAATGTATAAAAATGTGTCTTCCAAACGCACATACAAAATAAATTTGTGAAGGTAGAGATCTGTTGATTAATGTTTATTTTTTGAAAAATGTTGCTAAAAAGGTTCGAAAACGAAAACATTCGGAAAAGCGATATTAAAACACCAGGCGTTACGCGCCCTGAAAAGAAGACAGTGTTAAAGTCGGTCATTAGATGTAATAACTGTGTATAATTATCTACATTTGGGGTTAACTTAGTGTTAAGTTATCATAGTTTTGAGATGCAAAAAAAAAATTTGATTTGTTTTGGTCATAGTAGTACTTTAAACCTTCCAATTAAATTACCAGTGCAAGTTGTGAGATCCGCCATTAGCCTGTATCCCGATTGACAGCTGCATTTATTAACTGCCTGCAGTGTGGTGGCAAATGTGATCACACATGTGGCATCCCAAAATGCACTCATCGACATCTAAAAGGAAAGAAAGAAGAACAAGAAAAAAACGAAATAAAAACCACATACGCATATTATGTCATGGCATGATAAGAATTACTAGCAATTAGCCAATAGATGGTTTTCACCTGACGTCACAGCAGCCATGTTTGTGTACAGAACAATAGAGGAAAAAGTCTTTTGGGAATTTGACTCTATTATAATGCAAAACATATGCCATAATTTGCTATTGTTTTGTACACAAACATGGCCGTCTCATCACGTGATTGAAAACCATCTATTGCGACACGAGAATGATGCAAGATCGTTGTTTACCCTCCATCTCGCCTCACGCATCGCGCTCGTTCATGCTAGTTTTTGGCGATTCGCGCTGTCAAGTAAAGCTATGATCTTCGCAGTTATGAGTGCAATTTTTCCAATTGCGTAGAGAAGCCTGAAAAATTCAGGATTTCAACAGGGTTTGAACCCGTGACCTTGCGATTCCGATGCGACGCTCTAAGCAACTGAGCTATGAAGCCACTGACTTTAGGAGCTGGTCATTTGTGGGTTCTAATGGTCCCGTGAGGAATGAATCAATGATGAAATGGTATATGAAACAAATCATACATGAAGTGCGGATATGACAGCTATTCGCGCTGTGTTAAAACACCTGTTTAAAATGGGATAGCACTTATTTCTTTATCTCAAACTGACTATTCCTTTCGCTTCATCTTAAGTAGCATTCGCTTTAAGATTCGATTGGATTCGAGGCGGGAATCAAGTCTAGAGTCGTAGAATTCCGTCTTTCTAACTTCAATACCCATTAAGCTAACGGGACAAGATGGGATGAAGTTTATTTTTTGTAAGAATTACCACTAAGGAGATCGTCACAACAACTTAAAACTAACTCTTCTAGTTCTTTTTCTTTGTTTGTGCTAAGACCTAGATACTGTAGATCAGTGGTTAACTCTCTGGGAAACGTTTTTCAATGGCACGCTCTTCAGTAATAGAACGATAACCTTATTCCGTACAGATGGGAATATTCGATCATGTAATCGTCGGGAGGTGTCCCTCGTCATTTTGAGATATCGAAATTTACTGAAAACCTCTAAAATATTGGCCACTAGTACGCACAAATCAGCGAATCTGATGAGAAATAATTTACCTAGGCACGCCTTCCTGTCTTTCTCAATCATGTACCCGGACAATCTCGACCCCATAGCTCTTCTCTTGACTGAGAGAGAGAAAAGCTCTGGGTAACCCTGAAACAAAGTGTCTTCTCGTTGGTTATCGTGAAGAACAATCAAAAGCGTGTCTAATTGGTGCATTCATGTAAGCACGAGGAGGGAGCAGGCGTCGTAAGGTTCAAATAGCCAGTGTTTGACTATAAGAGCCCTACGGCGCATGTTCTCCTACATAGAGTTACCCAGAGCCTTAGGTCGATCCGAGGCTCTGGTGACGAGAATGGTACGCGGAATGAGACGCACACCTAAAGCTGCCACGCGTGTTGATACGCACCTGCTGACAATCATTACTGCGGGTTGTGCACTCGTCAAAATTTGACAAAATTGCAAATTTCGAGTTAGAACACCTATTTTTGATTAGACTGAATAAACTTTTAACTCTGCGATGTAAATGGGCTATGTTGCGGGAGCTTTTATATTTTCCACAAAGTAGAATAAATAGATAGATAAGGAAAATGGGGAATATGGCCAAGATTTGGGAGACGTTCTTTATTGTATAAGCAGATTGAAGCGTGGGTGCTACTAATCTAACCTGTGAGCCATGAAGCTATTCATCTGTAACTTTGATGAGCGCTGCGGCTAGCGCTGTGGCCGATCCCGCGGGATTTGACGTCACGCAGCCGTACATCCCTTCATCAATTAAATGAACGCGACGTATAACGAGGGATCCACTTGGTAGGATCCTGAGCAACTCCTCAGGGGGAATGGGCCAGTCTCCATTCAGTTCTGACGAGGGACGCGATGTGGGGAGCCGGGTGACCACGTGCTTGCAATAAAATGTGCCACATTCTCCCTAAATTTTGGTGAGGTCTTTCGCCGCTTGCGTTATTGTAGTAGGGACTGTTTGATTAAAAATTACAAAGAAAGATTAAGGCTTAAAAGTCTTCTCAAACTCTTATCAAGTCTCGGTTACCTTATAAGCGCACAACTGTATTTTTTCAGGTCCATGTGAGTGTTTTTTTTTTCTCATCAAAAAAAGTCGGCCCTGGTATTTGAGTTGGAAGGAGTGCATTACAAGGATATTTTACTGCTGCTTTGAGATAATCGTAAAATCAAATGAGAAAGGTGGTTAGATTACAATAGAATCGCAACTGAAAAAGTAAAATAAACTTGTGATATTAGTGCATTCGACATTTCCATTTGACCACAATATGTTTGTTTCACTCAGACCTCTGTTACACTTACCCTCCAGTCCCGCTACCACAAGGTGATCTTCATCTTTTTTGGAACCTATCTCTGTTATATCTGAGAAAAAGTACGACATTTACCAACTTAAATGAAAGAAGAAATTGAGAGACAAGGAGCTTTGATGACATTCTTTTTGGATACTGTTGGAGGAAGATGGAGCCAATTCTCACATGACACCGAGGCTTTCCATACTTTTGACACGTGGGAATCATATGAAAAAGAAAAAGTAAGCCAAGACCATGACATTTAAGGTTTTTTTTTTCCATATAATGGTCTTCATTTGTAGAATAACACTCCCGTTCCGGCTCTGAGAACGTTTTGCATGTCGTGCTCTTGTAATCGAGCGCGTGTCAATCAATGTTTATTAATTATTTACTTATTAATTATTTATTTATTGAGCAAGTAATTTGAGAATATTCCGGAGATTTGATTTTTTTATGGTGTTTGTTGAAAAGGATGTGAAGGATCGTGAATATGATCAACTTCGAAAGTACCTCTCTTCAGCATTTATCTACATTGGGAAAACAAAATGTGCAAGTGAAAGGGATCTATTCGATGTTAAGCAGACGGCGCATGAGCAGGGATATGACCAAAACTTGCACTAATCAGCGGCCGTTACGGTAACGTAACAAAACAATAACATTATTGAATGAGGTTTTAATAAGAAATACACACCTGAAATGAGTTCAAATGAATGAAATGTTTAAAGGAACTAACGAGTTTCTTTAAGGAGGTTAATAACATTATTAATGAGAAGTCTTTAATGAGGAAAATAATTGCTCTTTCGTGCGGCAAGCATTTTAGTGCATTTCTTCGCCGTACTTTGTAAAACAACAACGGCAAATAACCGGATTTGCGATTTGACGCAAATCGTCAATATCGTACAATGTCAAAGCGATTCCCTTACGATAGCTGGAAGTGTCATTCTGAAAATGCATTTTCATCAACTTTGCCTCTGTCATTGCTAAAACTCTGTTTGTCTGTTTAAGCAGATTAGTATAATGGTAGCTATATAGCTGATGCGGCCTGTATTAATTTTACACTTACATTGAAGGGTCAGATCACAACACCGGGGACAACACCGTCCCCTACTCTTCTCGAACGGTGGGTCCCACAGAGTTTATGAACAAGGGTTGTGATGCGGAGCCTACGATTTATAATCCTTATCTGAGAGGACTTTAAAGCCTTACCATTTGCAGATGGAATTACAAAGTAAGAACTTTCGCCTCCGTGTTGGCCCGGCCGGAAGTCGAACCTGCAACCTCCTGCACGAAAGTCCATTGCACTTATCCAAGGATTATTAATAATAATTACTTACGTAAACAATGGTGTTTATCAGATGACAGTTGATACCCTTTGTCGCATGAACACTCGTAGCTTCCAATAGTGTTATGACACGAGTGGCAACAGCTGGGTTTTTCCAGTAAACACTCGTTAAGTTCAGAAATAAATAAGGTAGAACTATACGTAATCATTTAATTTTCAGGTTCATATAATTTCGACATAACTGTTCCCGCTGGAAAAAGAACGGAACTTTCGTTCCGGTTGGCACTATACGGCTTGAGTAGTCCTGATTAAACACCGACTACCAGATATAGCTCAATTCTTGAAGCCCGATACAATTGACAGGTTGAGCAATTTATCCGTTTGTTCCGCAGGGCTTGACCCCACAAACTCTCGCAAGAAATTCTGGTGCGTTATTACCACCAGAAGCTAAAAGGGCTCTGGACCTTTTGGTTAAAGAATCACTATGACGTCACGGCCGTCATGTTAAATTGATTTATCTGGAAATTGAAATCTATATTACGCAATAGGCCTTTTGCAGCTTAGTAATCACATTGTACAAAAACCGCCATACTGAAACTCAAATTGCGCTCTGGGACATGTCTCAGTGGGCAATTTGCGTTGCAGTATTACCATGTGATCGCTAAGCTGAAAAAGGCCTATTCATCTTTTATGCTTTAAGAGGTAGAAAATAACGGAGATACGGATAAATGGTATTCAGGTGACGACCGTCAGAGTAGTAAGTGTAAGAGTGAGAGTGATTAGAAAATAGCCAAGAAAGTGATCATCACAAAGAAGCGACTCGGTCCGAAGAAACGACGCGCCGATACGGCCAAAAAGGATCCGGAAAACGAACCTAAACAACAAACTCAGTCTCTCTGAAGGAGGATGAAAGGGAGAAATTGTCATCATGTATTTTGTCACGAAAACAAGTCACTAGCGTTGGGGAATTCATTTACTTTCTAACTCTGAATTTGAGCATCCAGATTCCAGTTTGGTCGCCATGTTTTAGCCAGAGTTAACTTATGCCAAATTGTAATTGCGTAATCTACAGCACTGATTGGCTAACCGTAACCAGGGAAACGCTGTTTCCCAGAAAAGTATTTCTAAAAAGAACTAAATTTGTCAAAACGTGCGACGGAGGAAGGCTCCTACTGATCAGATGGGCTCCTGAATCTCCGGTAATTGTAACTAGGGCATACACTTTTGCTGATTACATAAGAGAGAAGAGATTAGATAATTTCCAACAAAGAATCGAATTTTCGTCATATTTTTTCTGTGTACCGATTTCCTCTGGAGAAACCTAATAACAGATAACAAATAAAGAATAACGAATAACGGATAACGAATTCATCAAATCTTTTGTCGGTTTCTTTCGAAACTGCATAAGTTGTTAATCGCACTGCAGTCACGTTCTCTCCAACATGAATTCTTTCATCCACAGTTCAGATATTGCGTCTATATTCTCTATCATACTATTCAATTCTGTTGTTAGAAACAGTTGAAGTAACTTTCTCCCTCGATGATCGACTCTTTCGAATATGCAGGTTTGTGATGGCTGCAGGTTATAGCTATGTTCTTCGTGTTAAATTTCTTTTAGACTGCGAGCAGTCTCTCTCCTAATTATCGTAACGCATGACATCGAGCGAGATGTGCAGCGGTAGGTTATACTCGCTGCTAGAAACTCGTTCACGGGTGTAAAGAGGTATGCTTCTCTTCTCCAGGCTCTCCGCGCGCTTTCCTGCTAAATTCAAGGGATTTTTAGGGAAGCTTCCGAAAATTCTTGATAAACAGAAAATCAACTGTTTAGTGCCTGTAATTCACCCTGCATGATTAACGGTATCTGTAACTGTACAATTGCAGATAATATGGAATGTGTCAATAAACAGTTCTTTCAATAAAAAGGAGGACTTCTTCGCCCTCCTCGACTTCCCTCTTCGCCCGCTTTCACATCCATTTCGCTCAATTCATCCTCCGCTTTGCTCATTAACACATTCGTTTTGCCCAATAACCACTTCCGTCTCGCCCCCAATTACATCCGCTTCACCTACCTACATAACTGTTTATTACAGTTAAACACGGAAGAGAACTATATAATTATGGAACGTCTCACAAGATAACAAATAGTAAGTGGGCAAAACCAAATTCTTAAATGAGAGTGCTGCACTTTCCACAAGAGAAATCGAGATCGCCTCGATAGTGCATTTTATGGAAAAATCATTGACTATGACTTAGTTGTCTTTTTTACAAATTTAGAAACACTAGAAAGCGCAAATTGCCATAGCAGTGCAATCCCTTGTGCACAGCCGGGGGGGGGGGGGGGGAGGGGGGGAGAGAAGAGGGAAGCCTGTCATTCTTTGATTGCACCTGACATTACAGCGGCCATGTTTGTGGAAAGAGCAATAGCGAAAAAGTTTTTTGGGAATTTGACTCTATTATTATGCAAAACGTAAGCTGTATTTTTCTATTGTTTTGGCACCAACATGGCGGTCTTATCACGTGCGTGCAATCACAAATTTAGGCAGGGGATTGACGTAAGGGAGGTTTGAGGCCGATATGAAAACAAAGAAAGGATATAACAACAACAGAGCAGACTGACACATTCTAAGTAAATCTCGTGCATGTACATGCTTTTAAACACATACATCACGCATCTCACCAGAAAACCATTCTTAAGCCCGCCGCACACACTAGAGCCGTCAGCTAAGCAAAGATTCACTCGTCACTATTGGCGTAAGCACGTTCCCCCAGTGTGCAGAGGCGTTTCGAGCGCTAACGAGGTATATGCGTTGGCAACCATGGCGGACGGACGTTCAATTTGTATCTCTGATGCAGGTGCTGTTCATGTTTTAGAAACCGAGTTCTCCTCGCTCAATCCAGAGTCTTGTGAGCTAGAGTGTCTTCATCTTAATGATGGAAAGTTGGTATGGATGAATGACTTGGAATCTCTAAAGAAATTGGTGGAAAATGTTTTAAAATTGCAAGGAAAGTGGCTAACGCCTGGCGGGAATACAAAGCAATTTAAATGTTCAAACGGCAATGTTATCATCAATTGGTACAGCAAGAAACAACAAACTCTCAATTTTCAAGGCCGCGATGGTCCGGCTTTAAAGGATAAGCTGATGGAATTAATTCACAAGAAACCGAGAAATATAACTGAAACGCAAGATGCCAATTCTCTTAGCTCCACCGAACAATCATTTCAACCATCTACACTATTGCAGGAGACCGACAGCGGCGAGAGTAATTTTCAAACTTCGACTGATGGCGAGAGTCTGCTAAATGGTTCTGAAAAGCGACCAAATTCAGAAATCATTGCCGATATTGAGGGATTGAAACTCGATTTATTGATCCTTCAAAAACAGGTTCAAGAAAATACAAAGCTTCTGTCGATGGAAAATATTCAAAAACAAAATGGAAATGCTTTAGGTGTCGAGCTCCTCGACTACAAAAAGAAGTGTGAAAAGTTATTATCCACCATATCCAAAAAAGACAATGCAATTAATGAGTTGGAAGAAAAATGTTTGTTCCTTGAAAGCCGAGTTCTGTCATTAGAGCAAGAAAACGATTCTCTAAAGTTAGCTCTAACCATCATTACGCGAGAAAAGAGTGAAGTTGAAACCAATCAACTACAATCAATCGTTGGTCCGTTGGTCCGTGGCAAAGCCGCACCCGAGAAGTACAAATGCAAAACATAGCCAGAAAACAATGCCCGCTAATATAATTCAAACCCGTAACGGATTTGAGCCTCTTCAAGTTCAAATTGAAGATCAAATCGAAAGAAATGTAAGCAATCAAAATGGGAATAGAGCTGTCACAGGACACAGAACATCTCCGTCGTCCTCAGAGATTAGAATGCGAAACACTAACTTAATCAATTCGTCAGATCAATTTGATCATTCACAGCCCAACCGTCAGAAGAAAGTCATTATAGCGGGTGATTCTACTCTCAAATACCTACAAAGCCATAAAATGTCGAAGAATTCACAAGTTAAGATAGCCACTTTTCCGGGATGCACAACGCAAGACATGAAGGATCATATCAAGCCACTACTACGCAGAAACCCAGACGAGTTAATTATCCATGTGGGAACCAATAGTTTACGATCCTCCTATACTCCTCGTGAATGTGCAGTAGAACTGATTGACCTAGCCGAAGCAATCAGCTCTGAATCTTCAGCTATGATTTCTATATCCGGTCTCATCAATAGATCTGATGACGAAGCCCTTGCACGTAAAGTACCTGACGTGAACAAAGTTCTTAAGGAATGCTGACAGCAAAAGAACTGGGGTTTTGTTGACCACTCTAACATTTCAAGAATTAGCCACTTAAATCGAAGTGGTCTTCATTTAAACAAGAAAGGCACCATGCGCCTAGCTCAAAATTTCATTAACCATTTACGTGTAGATTAGGATATTGCCGTCTGGGAATCCGACTCGGCTGATGTCCATAAGGATACCAACTGTGGTAAGTCCATCTGTCCCACAATCTTTGGTCGAGGTTTAGCCATAGCGTCCCTTAACATTAATAGTCTGTTGTCTCATATTGACGAGAGTTTTTATGTCCTCTTCGAAAGTTGATATTTTACATATCAACGAATCAAAATTAGACTCTACTGTACGTGATAACGAAGTATACATACCTGGCTTTGAAATAGTCAGAAAAGATCGTAAAATTAACGGAAGAAATGGTGGTGGAGTATGTACATACGTTCGCACTAATCTGAACTATCGAATACGCAATGATTTAAATAATGATCTTTTGGAGTGTCTTTTCGTTGAAATCAGTAAGCCACGAAGTACACCATTTCTGGTCGGTACTTGGTATCGACCCCCAAGTTCTCCACCCAATTTATTTAGCGAATTTGAGAATGTTATTGCAAAAATTGACGCGGAAAATATGGAATTATATTTACTTGGTGATACATAACGAGCCGCACGCTCTTAGCAACCAAAAAAAGGTTGAGGCATCCAGCTGAGAAACGGGAATAAAACTCCTGTATCTCAGCTGGATGCCCAGTTCCTTGCAACATTTCATTCCCATTGTATTCCATTAATCTATCATCGCAAATCGTTTGAGGCGTCAACTTTCACGGAATCATGTCATCATCTGAGGACGTTAAGTTAATTAAAGGAACGGTATAAAATAAAAAGATGTACATTGACACCAGCAGCGATGAGAAAAAGCACTCTCCGTGTTTCAGTAACACGATTACAAAGGATTCTGACGATATTTTTTATATGTCGGAAAAATCCAAGACCATCAGCGGTTTCACCGTCTCCCGAGAATTCAGAATGTTCTTTAAGTGTCAGAAAGAATCTCAGGCGTCCTT
Organism: Montipora capitata; assembly: GCA_949126865.1. Classification (NCBI taxonomy): domain Eukaryota; kingdom Metazoa; phylum Cnidaria; class Anthozoa; order Scleractinia; family Acroporidae; genus Montipora; species Montipora capitata. Next base: position 46,525,760 of record OX421449.1, on the reverse strand, counting down.
TCCACGGATTTTTCGCGATTAAAATAAAGGGAAATACGTTCAATTGTGAATTATAAAACTTGAGATTTCCTTCAAAGTTAAGAAAATGATAAAAGATGTACGTATTTTTTAATTCGAAATAAAGGTCCATTTAAGCTCCGTGAGATGAGTCTAGAACTAACAAATCCAAAAATAAACTGTGATCAAGCAGCCAGGCTGACGGCAAATGGGGCGTTCATGAAAATGTTGTTAGAGAGGATTGGCGGCTCAGGTCGAGATCTCGGCGAACGGATACTACAAACAGGCCCTACGTTACGTAGTTCCACAGTGAACAAATCAAAATAGAGTTGTTTGTAACACTGGCAATCGACACTATTAAACAAAAGTTGATTTAAGTTATTGTTCTGGTAACTTGACAAAAACCTTGGCAAAAAATGTTCCAAATTCAGTGTTCAAAGAGATTGGAAACCCTCGGGAAGGAGATATATCGCAATTGAGCTGGCTGCGTACGGGAATGTGTGAATACGGAGCTTGTATGAAAGTTGAATTAAACTGTTTTGTTTTTGTTTTTTGTTTTTGGTGCTCGTAAGTAGAGCTGTCCGCTATAGAAGATCTGGACTGTACGTAATAAAGCAAATAAATGACGCTGAAATTGAAAACAATCGTCGTCAAAAACAAAGTACAACACTTCCGGGCCAGTACGAACGTCACTGACAGTGACATGTACTTCAATGAAAAGTCCATGGAGTAACTATAGAAAACAGAGTTAACTGGGGACCCTATTGAATTTAAAATATATTAGAATATAATAAATTGACAAATTTCCTCATATGTGTACAAATATATAAAAGGCTAAGTATGTTCACATTATGGAACATAGTATATATCCCAGAAGAGCTCTGGCACCGTAAAAAAGGCCAGGACTTCACCCTGATTGAAACAGAAAGGATAGATAACATTATAGCCTTATTGAAAGTGAATTTTTCTTAAAGAAAAGAAACAGAACATGTTATATATCCTAGAAGCACTCAGGCATCACACAGAATGCCAGGACTTCAGCCTGGGTGAACCAGAAAGGAGAGATAACATTATAGCCTAGTTAAAAGTGAATTTTTCTTAAAGTGGTACTATGACGAAAATTTTAGATTTTTTTTCCGGGTTTTTTTAACTGAACTACAATGTTTATGACCAAAAAAAGATAAATTTGTAAATTTGGATCAGGATACACTATTCTTGTGAAGAAATAGACCGTGTAAACTTGTCAAAAACCTGTCCGCCATTACTCAAATCGCCAACTAGTAGGCCCGCTATTATTTGTATCTGCGGTCTTCTTGTGACGTCATCCAATCAAGACAACACAGCAACGCCGAGCAACGCCATATCAAACCTTGTAAAAGGCGATGAGTTTCTCTCCTTCGAATTCTGGTTCTTCTTCGTCGGAAAGCGAGTCAGACAACGACTTTGAAACAGAAGAACACACAGTACATCAAGCTGTTGATTTTCTTCCTTATGACGAAGAACTGGAGCCTCTGGCTACGGAAGAAGAGGCCGACGAGTACGAAACAACAATACAGCAACAACAAGAACTAGAACGACACTATCAGCAGCGATATACTCGCGAAGTTGCCGCGAATACATGGTACAGTAGATATATTTTATTGTTTAATCGGTTATGCATACACACTTTATATTGTTGGCGGCATATTTTAGTGAAATGGACTAAGTTAGTTGATTCAAAGCGATGGGTATTTTATCTGCTTTATACTTCATGTGCATACTAAGTAAGAAGCGGCCACCGGGGAACAATTTGAACCTACAATGTTGTTATTTACGCTTAAGCAAGCCTGCATAATATGTAAGCCGTACTTATAACCGATGTGTGTTTCAATTTGTCACATTTTGCTTTTTGTTGGTTCAGGTGCACGTGTTCCCACTGTTCTGTCGTTACTGCAACAAAAGCCGAGGAATGCCAGTGCTGCAAAGAGATCGATCGATGTGCGGAAGTGATGGGCGAAATTGGTCGAGAAGAGGACTGTATCACCCTTCATCCCGGATTCCGCGACGTTTGCCTCAATAAGTACGTTCTGGAGGTAGCATCTCTGGGCCTCAAGACTAAGGCTGGTAAAAGGTACAGGACAATCTACGTTCAAGGGCAGAAAAGTGAAAATGAGTAAGTGAAATGTTTGTTTTGAAATGTAATTTTCATTTTTGTAGTGTCAGGTGTAACATTTTTTATGGTAAAAATAGAGAATTTTATATGTCTGGGGAGAGGGAAACAAAACGTATGACCTTATTATATTTAGTCCCTTCCATAATGTGCCCAGACCACGATATTTTACATAGATGAACTGAGTATATTTTCATCTTGGGAAAGAAGTGTAGCCTGAACATGCATGTTGTTTGGGGGAGGGGGTTTGAAGTTGTTAAATATAATTTCTTTTTTTGTCATGGATCACTAGCATACATACAATTTATCTTTTTACATGCAGGTTCTTTAGGTCAGTTGCATACAGACAATTCACACGCCTGCTGTGGGACCATCTTGGCAGTTCTAAGCGCTACCCCTTGCCGTGTTGCGCATACAGTGAGATAAGGAAACAGTTTCCAAGTGAGGATGGAAATTATCGTGGATTTGAAGACGAGAACACTAATAGTTAAATGACGGTTTGTGCACTCATTAATGCACATGTAGTTGTTTCCATCACAAAACAAAATGCAACAAATTAATAATACTGGGTTTTTTTATTATTGTGTAGTTCCTTAAAATATCCATACCTCCCCCCCAGAAGGGATTTTTTCCAAGACTCCCCACCTCCCCCGCCCACTGGAATTCCAATTCAACTTCATACTTTTCGTTACTTTTTTTGGTCTTTGTGGAACCCCCCAAGATTTCCAAACTCATCTTTGGGGGAGTATGGCTATTTTCCATAAACCTTTGTAAGGGTGGGCGTGGATATTTCCTAAGAGGTGTACTTTATAAATTATTTTCATTGTTTTGACATCGTGGTCCATGGCCCCTAGTGGGCTTTCCACAAGTTCTACAATGTGGAACCCTCCTGCCACTAGCAGTTCTCTCAGCAGTTGATGTGCGTGGTTGACCTCTAGCCAATTCCTGTTGTAGCTCTTCATCTGAAATTTGAAATTTGATAAGAACTTGATCATGAGATACTTTCCACTTCAGTTAAATAACACTTACAAATACTATTCATGTATTTGTATTTTCATTGACAAGAACCATTCATAATATTTTTGAACCTCCAAGGCAAATTAAAATGGTGCAAGAAAATGGGAAATAAAAAAAGCAAAACAACTTTTGGTGAGAGTGATTGGAAGGTTTAGAGTTCAATAGGGGCTAAATTTCACTGTAGCAGTTTAAATGATACTAATTAAAACTAAATAGTGATGCTCCTACTGTCCAGGACACAAAACATAGTTATTTTTGTGATCCTTAAATTTTCACTGCATAATACCTGTGCATGTTGGTGGGCAAACAACCGTCTGTTTCTGTTTCCTGACCTGATGCTTGAGGATGGCATCTTCCTTGCTTTCCTTTTCCAGCATAGAGTGCAGTGGAGCAGGAACCTCTTGTTTCAGTTCATTCTCCTGCCTGGCCTTGGTCATCACGCTTTGTCTCCCTCTTAAGATTATAATTAAAATGTAGGGCAGCCAAAATTGATCTATTTGAATAAAAAAAAACCAGATTATATATATATTTATATATTATTATACAATGTGTGGTTACAGAAAATATTCTTACCTACCCCATGGAAGGAAATTGAAAATTCCAAGGGGAGAGGGTGGGTGGGGGGGGGGTTCAACAGCCAAAATTTATAAGGGAAAGTATGAAGCTAAACTGGAAATTCCAAAGGGTTATAAGGTATAGACCTTATTCATAAATGGCGGTCACATTTATAATTCTTTTGTCCACGTGCAAATTAGCCTACCAAGCCTCATTTTAAAGCAAGAATTCTTTTCAATTCACTGTATGGTATGGAGGCTTGGTAGGCTAATTTGCACTTCGACAAAAGAATTATAAATTGACCGCCATTTATGAATAAGGTCTATAATGAATATTTTCTGGAGTCACACAATCACAGCTACCTGTACTTGCATGCAGGTCACATTGACTTGAGTTAAGTAACACTGCTGGGCTTGTAAGCGAAAACTGAGTCATAAATTTCATAGTGTTAATTTATGAAGTTCTGTCATGATGCAAGCAACAACAATGACAAATTGAAACAGCAGCTTTGCCACACAAAAGTAATAAGTACCTGCACAACATGCCAAGGTACGAAACTGCATACATCTTTGGGGCAAATTGATTAACTACAGAGTGGTATCCCTCCAGACAACTTGTTTGCTCAACTGACGACGCCTTTCTAATAGCTTTCTCCAGGTTTGTCTTGGTGAGAGCAGAATACAACTTTTCATATGCTTCTGAAACTTAAATCAAACATGTAATACACCTTGCAAATCATAACTTCAAAGAAAACAGGACAAATACACTAAATAGGGACTGCACGAAAAACAGAAAGACCAAAAACAATTTTATAGCCTTTATGAGTTTCCTTTTAATAAGGAACTGATAGAACTAAAACTGAACGACAGCATGCGCTGCACGTGAAGGACCGGATAAAACGTGAACCACTACATACGGGCCTGTCACGCTTTGGTTTTGAAGTAGAGAAAAAACGTAAACCAAGGAAATTACAAATTATAGTTCACTTAGACAATAATAAGTCTTATAAAGTACCGAAAGATGATGCTTGGAAACTATACACAGGTCAATACCCGCGAAAAATAACATATGGAAAACCCTCACCATTCGACGATCACGGCTTGAAGTAGACGGCTCTTTATCCTTCTTCCTCCATATTGTCGGAACCGAAGATGGCTGCAGGCGTTTCATCGCACCTCCGACATGAATCGTTCTAGCGAAACAATCCTCCGTGAAGTGTTCCGAGCAAATGACAAAACGGCCTGCGAGATTGAAGTTTGCCCGGTGAGCGGAGACAAATCTCTTCCATTGAGCTCTTAAACTTGGGTTAACAGGGGAATTGTGTAGCGAAATTCCCGCTTTAGGGTTGGAAAGATTGCTGCAACCCTGCACAACGCAACGACTAGACGGCATAATCTTTTCCAAGGCAGGCGTAGACAAAGACACGCGACGAACGATAAAATATGAACCTCGCACTCCTCTTCGGCATACTAAAGTAGCCACGTTTGTTTTGATGTCTTGATTGGATGACGTCACATCCTCCTCGACCCAACTCTCTCCTTTGAACTCGGCCATTTTTGAATTGAGTAATGGCGGGCAATCGTATCGACAATTCGAAGTTCAAAAAGTCGGACTTCTCGTCGAAGTCATGGCTTGAAATTTGGCATGGTAGGTACTTATAATACATACTTTCGAAATATAAAAAGAAAAGGTAAGGTAACTCTTTGATCATAGTACCACTTTAAAGAAACGAAACTAAACCTGTTATATATCCTAGAAGCACTCAGGCATCACACAGAATGCCAGGACTTCAGCCTCGGTGAAACAGAAAGGATAGATAACATTATAGCCTTATTGAAAGTGAATTTTTCTTAAAGAAAAGAAACAAAACCTGTTATATATCCCAGAAGCACTCAGGCATTACACAGAATGCCAGCACTTCAGCCTGGGTGAACCAGAAAGGATAGATAACATTATAGCCTAGTTAAAAGTGAATTTTTCTTAAAGAAACGAAACTAAACCTGTTATATATCCTAGAAGCACTCAGGCATCACACACAATGCCAGGACTTCAGCCTGGGTGAACCAGAAAGGATAGATAACATTATAGCCTTATTGAAAGTGAATTTTTCTTAAAGAAAAGAAACAAAACATGTTATATATCCCAGAAGCACTCAGGCATTACACAGAATGCCAGGACTTCAGCCTGGGTGAACCAGAAAGGATAGACAACATTATAGCCTAGTTAAAGGTGAATTTTTCAAAGAAAAGAAACAAAACATGTTATATATCCCAGAAGCACTCAGGCATTACACAGAATGCCAGGACTTCAGCCTGGGTGAACCAGAAAGGATAGACAACATTATAGCCTAGTTAAAAGTGAATTTTTCAAAGAAAAGAAACAAAACCTGTTATATATCCCAGAAGCACTCAGGCATCACACAGGATGCCAGGACTTCACCCTGGGTGAACCAGAAAGGATAGATAACATTATAGTCTAGTTAAAAGTGAATTTTTCTTTATAGAAAAGAAACAAAACATGTTATATATCATAGAAGCACTCAGGCATCACACAGGATGCCAGGACTTCAGCCTGGGTGAACCAGAAAGGATAGATAACATTATAGCCTAGCTAAAAGTGAATTTTTCAAAGAAAAGAAACAAAACATGTTATATATCCCAGAAGTACTCAGGCATTACACAGAATGCCAGGACTTCAGCCTGGGTGAACCAGAAAGGATAGATAACATTATAGCCTAGCTAAAAGTGAATTTTTCAAAGAAAAGAAACAAAACATGTTATATATCCCAGAAGTACTCAGGCATTACACAGAATGCCAGGACTTCAGCCTGGGTGAACCAGAAAGGATAGATAACATTATAGCCTAGCTAAAAGTGAATTTTTCAAAGAAAATAAACAAAACATGTTATATATCCCAAAAGTACTCAGGCATCACACAGAATGCCAGGACTTCAGCCAGGGTGAACCAGAAAGGATAGATAACATTATAGCCTAGTTAAAAGTGGATTTTTCTTAAAGAAAAGAAACAAAACCTGTTATATATCCCAGAAGCACTCAGGCATCACACACAATGCCAGGACTTGAGCCTGGTTGAACCAGAAAGGATAGCATGTTAAAGAAACAAATCATGTTATATATCTCAGACGTGCACAGGGATGACACCAAATGCCAGGACTTCAACTTGGGTGAACCAGAAAAGATATACAACATTGGTGTTGATGAACAGCAAAGTCAACAAAGAATTACTAAATATGTTATATATCCCAGTGGAACTCAGATGTTACTCTGAATACCACTTCAGTTTGGATAAACCAGAAAGGATATACAAAATAATTTTGGCACAATTCATAGTGAATATCAAAGAAAAATAAGTAAACATATATCCCACAAGCTCATGAAATTACTAGAGCTGAATGCCATGACTTCAGACTGTGTGAACCAGAAAGGATAGACAAATTGGCCTAGAACAATGAATGTGGAACAAAAAAAACAAACATGTTATTACAACTTGAACCTTGATTCCTGAACCATTTCCTCACAAAAGGTAACCTGATTAATCAGATCCGGCGACCTCGTCCCCTCCAGTGTTAAAGTGTGCTCCTGCCCACGATCAAGATCATCTTTGATTTAAGTAGTTGGTAGTAGCTTGCTGGGTCGATCGCGCTTTAAATTTCATCGCGCTCTGCATCGATTTGAAGTGAATTTAGGGCATTGACAATCCAAGCATACTTTCCAATTTTTCGCGTTTTTTAAATTTCTGCCGGAGGATGGCAGAAATCACTCCAAACGAAGATGCGATGGCCACTCTATTGTCTTGCAGTATCGATGGTCGGTAGAAACTCCCGCCATTTTTCAAGTTCTCGAGAGGAACCAAGGCAAATTCCATTGGAAAATTTGCTACCAAAGGGCTCCTTAACATGCGTTTTCCAAAATTTAGGCGCCGCAAATCTTTCCGTTCAGAAAAACCATTGCCTTCGATGAGTTATATATATAGAGGAGTGCATCAATTTTAGCCATTCGAGAAGTTCGAAGGCGTCAATCGCTGCACTCGATCGAGGGAAAGTAAATTTTCCCGCTTTTGCTTACGCAGAAATATTACATGAAATCAAAGACCTGACAAGCCGATACTGTCCATTATATTAAAATAACCAGGCTTCACTACCTCACAATACAAAACGTTTGTACAAAGTGATGTCAAAGAGGTGTCGAAGTGATGATGTACACTAAGGCGGATAATGACGTCATCCCGTAGCAACCATCCTTTCGAATATTTGAACTTCCGTTCAGTCGCGGCTCGTTATGCAACTGCAATTTGTTGCCTGAAGCAATTGCAGTTAATTCTTCTCATCTGATAAACATTTTCGATATATATGGTCTTAGTCAGTTAATCACTGAACCAACACGTGTCACCCCGGAGTCAAAAACATTAATTGATTTATGCATAACGAACTCCCCAGAGAAGGTTACAAATTCCGGTGTCGTTCACCTTAGCATAAGTGATCATTCTCTTGTTTTTTTGTCACGTAAGACTCAATACTGCCGTACTGGCCCTCGCGTGATTGAAACACGGCAATTTAAACACTTTACCAGAGGAAGATTTTTAAGTGACCTCAATCAACTACCTTGGGCCAATGTTGATTTGTATTCTGATCCCAATGAAATGTGGCGTATATGGAAAGAAATGTTTCTTGGTTGCGTCGATAAACACGCACCACTTAAATCCAAAAGAATTCGAAAAACATGGATTAACAAAGGAGACTCTTGTCTGATTGGCTGTTGAAAATTGTAGTATCCAGTTTTCCAACCGCGCGCTGTGATGTAAACAAAGATGGCTTTCGAAGCGGTGATTTCAACCAGTGCTTCTTCGATCGTTCTATATAGCTTCTGCCAGTTGAAGGTGGTCATTTAAACTTAAACTGACAGGGAAAGATTCTGCAAGGGGCATTTTAGTCGGCGGAAAGTTTTCTTTCGTTACGCTTTTTGTAAGCAGTCCTTTTAGTCTGCTCGGGGAAGCAACGCCTCTGAAGTTGCTTCGAGTCAGCTTTTATACTTTTTAGCTTTATTTCTCCATTTAAGTGAATGCATCGGAACAAATGCTGAAAGTGCGAAAAGACCCGAGCAAAGGCCAGATTCCTTTGTTGGGAAGGGAGTACTATCTAACGTGGTTGCGAAATATATCCCTCGAGCTCGCAGGCTTCGATTTATCCAACTTGAATGCAGCACTGGAAGGAAGTATGTCACTTCATTCACTTTCTTTCATTGATCGTTTAGAGTTATGAGATGTCCTCAGTCCTTTGAAAGAACATCTCATCTCAACAGATATGTCGACAGAAATTTAATACCAGCCGCGCCACCTCTATTTTGTGTATGTGTCTGAGGCCAACCTGGTTCACTGCATTTATCTCATGTGCAAACACTCTCAAGATACACTACCTTAAAAATTTCAAGAACTTTCATTTAACGGAACCAAAACATTATTCTTAGATACATCAACTGATCATGAAGGCGTGCTTGATAATATATGCTACAATGAGTCAATAATGAAGTTCCAGTTTATTACTTTATTGGATAATTCTGTCCTTGATCTATGGCAACTCCATCAAGTCTAGCCATAGTAATTATTCATTGTTTTCATCACTTATGCTACCAGCGAATTACTCAAAAGTGATGTTGATGTTCTTAGTAAATCTATACAATAGTGAGGAATGATGTGGTCACTGCCATCAGACTTGTACGTTGTACTGAAATGAAATTTTCTGAATGAGTTCTCTTTGGGGAGGTAAAAATTTCACTTGACCATTTGTAGATGTTACACCCACATTAAATGTACAATTAAAATTGGGATGTCTGGAAATACATAAAGCAGGTCTTGTCTTCTGTGCAATGTTTAAAATTAAAAGGACAATTAAAGGCAAAGCAGACTTTGTGATAGAACTCTGACACAATATTAACTACTTATTAATTTTGATGTGAGCATTTCATGCTCATTCATATTCATTGCTCATTGCTCATTGCTCACTTTTGTGGTAAGTTACTATATCACTGCAGAGAATAATGTAAATTTATCTAAATCAGGATGAAAATGTACAAAATGTGCAGCCATTGATCTTAAATGTTTTTAGTCTATTAATTAACCCATTGACCCCTGGGGGTTCCCTATTGATGAGTTAAATACTAAGTATGGCCGGTTTTGGCCGGTTTAGGGGTGAAAGGGGATTATTAAATATAGTGCATCAATAATATTACCGTATCAGTAATTGAGCCAGTATTTAATAACTAATGTGTCCCAATAAAATTTAATATTGATTCCAACAGTGTTAAGTAATTAATATACATTGATTTAGGATGATGGAACATCACACACCATTTTGTGTTCCGACATTAAATTTATTTTTTACTTCATTCTTGGTGTATGGCAACTTATAGTAACTGCAAAAAAACTTGCAGAAGAAATTGAAGAGAAGGTATACCTGAATATTATGGCTGTTTTGTGTGTCAAAAAATTTAATTGACCTGGTTTTTGTTTATTTTTGCTGCCATTCCTTGCACACAGTCATATGTCCCATAAAACTTGAATGTGCAGACAAAGCTAAAATAATTCACCATACAAAGTTTAAAGAATTGTTATATTTGTATTATTTATTAAATGGGATTCCAAAAGCAGAAAGATGCAAATAGTGACACAAACCCATGCAAGGCAGCCACACAAGGGAATGACAAATTTAAAATATACATTATTTACAAATATAATGTATAATTACTTATCATGTAAATCATCATGAACAAAATTATATTTTACAATAATTACTTGTCATGTAAATTTTACTATACAGTTTGTAAATATCTTTAAAATTTCAATTACTACAGTTTCCCTCAAAATTAAAGTAAGAAATTTATCAAATCGAAAAGTGCAGTGCAAAGTTGTGGTAAGCGGGCATTTTTATTTGTAAATATTACTACACTAACTAAACATTTTTTATGTAATTAAGTATAATTTTTAATAGCTGGGACTAATATTTATTGCAATAAAAGCAAGAGTCTTATTTGCAGTACATTGCATTTAAGAATGCATTGCATCTGGATAATTTGACCCAGAGTTGAATCATCGCATCTCAAAGTGCCAAGTTTCGATGGAAATTACGTTTACTTTCACAGGGCATTTTCGTGCGCCCTGCCACTTTTGAAGGAAAATTTTCAAAGCAGTTCAATTCTTCACAAATATGTGCTTTCCATACTAATGGCGATCGCTGGACCAAGACCTATTTGCTGAGATTTGACCGAAAGTAACGTGAACACTGACGCCATTGTCTGATTTGGGGTAAGAAAATTTCAGTTGCGCGTCATATATACACGGTTGTAGTTCACATTTCAAGAGGAGAAAAGACAAAAAAATGTCCAGAAGGTATGAAAATCACACATTAACAATACAGAGACTTTTGATGTCTTAGGCCAGAGAAAATAACACTTGATGGTGGAAAAAACAAGCACTGTTTCGTCGACAAAGAAAAGCACTTTGGTAAACGAAGAAGTCGAAACGTCGGGGTTCAGTATTCGCTGTGCCTCTTTTACCGGGAATATCTCTAGTCAAACCTTATCTTTGGCTCACAAAATATCACCTGTTGACGGCTTTTCGTGGACCAACGTCGGAGACAAAAGTCCTGTACTCTTAATGACAGAGTTCGGTTTAAACAGAAAAAGCTATAAACCGATTGACATTTTGCAAAATGACTCTTTCGTCCGGATAGAATGTATTCGCTTCAAAGAGAGAACAAACGAAATTCTTCTGTCATGTTTTTCTGTTACTTACCTTAACTCCATTCATTGATAAATTTTAAGCTGTGACATCCTTTGAACGGATTACCAGCTCATTTACCACTGACGCGCCATAAGCAAATCCCGTCAACCTGGCAAATTTGTTTTGCATTCACTTCAAGCGCGGGTATCCACGTGAAAAAAAACAACGCAGGGAAATTTTAATGCCGGTTCCAGTTACTTTAATACGTAACATTATTCAATATTGTGATTTGCACATTCAATCA
>OX421449.1:46504004-46506504 GCA_949126865.1 Montipora capitata | reverse complement strand
CTGTTGCTTTGTTCAGGACATTTAAATACGGAAGTTGCCAGCAACTAAGGCCCAAGTGTAGGAGATATTTATTTCATCTGCTGATATGAAGAGGTCTTTTCAGACCTCTTTTAAGATCTCTTAAAGTCTTTTGATATAAGAGTTCAAAGATCATCCAAAATCGCACCTGAGGATACCTGATGTTTAACATTCTATTTGTAACTCTTGGTAACCCTTGCATATCAGGAAATAATGAATTCAACCGCAATATCCCTGGCAATAAATAAGCTTGGATCTGTTTACGTATATGACAACCTCTATAAATAAACGAGTGAAGAGCCAAAGCAATATGCAATAAGTGCTAGTTCTTTGAAGTATTTTGCTGCTAACACAAAAAAAACTCCACTCCTTTCTCTCTATTTGAACTTGTCAAGCATCGACTACAAATGGTTTGCAACCAATCTCTGGAAACACAGATACAATGATGTAATGTACATTTGTTGGTGGACGAACAAAAGGAGTTAGTGAGAGATCTCTTGATTTCGTCCACCAATATGGCTGTGATGACGTAACGTGAATACCACCTATTGGTTTTTTTCTCCATAAGCCGAATGCCACAGCATAAAAAGGTCACCTCTTCCTTCACAAGAGGAACAACGCGCTACGAGACCTAACTGGCCTAGAGCAGAAATGGCTGCAGCGGGAATAGTCTTCAATACTATTTTTGTCCTTACAGCCTTCGTTACCGTGAATCCTGAAGATGAAACGTTGCCTGCAAAAGGAGAATTTGATACGCTTACTAACGACCCTGACAAGGTTCAGTGTAACCTGGATGACAGCGGAGTTCTTCAAGACAAATCATGCAACAAAGAAAACGGTCAGCCTTAGCAAACACTTAATTTGACTTACAGTATCCCTACTTCTCTGAATAAGCTTGTGACTTGATTAATAGACCATGATTATTCGAGACTGTTGTGTATGCAGAAGAAAATTCAAGCGCTCCAGAGAAAATGTAATGTAACGTAAATTTGATATCTGATGTCATTAGACAAACTTGCATGACGCGCGCGACTATTTATGACTGTGTTCGGAGGTGAGTAAAACACATTTTTTCCCATTTCCCAGGCTATTGTGTTGTGTACACTTTCTTTGAGTGTTCTTTAATATTTATTTTCGAACCAGCGAGTTTTATATTGAGTGAACGAGTTCGAAACTAAACCGGCGTACGAGTTGTTATTGGCCGCTGTTATCAATTTCGGCCCTCGGCCCGCGAGTAGAGCAGTTTGTAACCATTGACTTGTGAACAATTTAATTTAATTTTCAAAGGAAATATGTTGTTTGCAAAGTACTCAATTCAGCGATCAATGTGACTAATAATTCATGGCGGTATCTTTCACGAGCGACAGAGTTTGATTCCCTATAACACGTTTTCACACTGAAAAGTCTGAAAACGCTTTGGCGATTTTGATTTTATTCAACTTAATTATGTTATATTCCTGTTAAAATTACGACTGTTCAAAAATTACAGCAGTACTTTCCATATTATTGCTAAACACGTTGACATTTACAATGTTGTTCAAGATACAAAGTGTGCAATTTCTATAGTTATTGTATTAAAGTTGAGTTTGAGTACTTTGGAATAAAAATTGACAACTACTGTTGGGTATTTTGGAACTCTGATACAAATCTGCAAATTACGTATTATAATGACCGTATCGAATAGATTCTGGTAAATTATTAAATAGCTTCGACGCGTTATCATCTTGGAAAGTGCCGTTTTCGGTCGGGACCGCTAAGCTAATAGAGAGCAGTTATCCCAGCTTGAGCACAGTTATTTATCAAAATTTAAAACAAAGTGTTCAAAAATATGTACAAGATGGTCAAGATGGTGCATTAATTTGAAAACAGGTTCTATTATCATACATCAAGTTATATTTATATGAAACGAGTACTATATATTTAGAAGAAGTCATATATTTTGAGGAAGTAATTTTGTCCACTTTAGCGCGTCATATCTTTCAATACTAAGTAATTATTTCTGGCTGATATAGTCTTTCTAACGAGGCAAAAAAATGCAAACAAAAATTAAATTCCTTCATATGTACTGAGCTAAACTGAAAGGAGATGCAACAAAAATCGAACCTAAACAAGAGATGGAATGACCGATTAACGAGCTCCTTTTTTTTGTTGTTGCAGGATTTTGACTTATCTTCTACGAAAGCCACAGAAGGGAAAGAAACGGAAGACTTGTGGAGAGACACTTTGAATAATGATAATAATGACGAGCTTTTTCAAAAAGAAAGGGAACCCAGGGCGGTTGGACGTCGTAGTCGTATGTATGGTAATAGGGAGCTTAAGCACGCGCGTTTTTGACACACGGACGGCAACCGGAAGTGAGCTGTTTTCCCTTTTAACTTGTCTTCACACAACCACATTTACATTGCTAAGTATATTTTCTCCATTGGAGATGATGAGTATAAAAGACTAGGAGACACCGCTGTCCTGGCACTCGAAATGTTAT
>OX421449.1:46469004-46501504 GCA_949126865.1 Montipora capitata | reverse complement strand
TGGAAACATCAAACTATGGGCGAAAGCGGGCACGGGTCGAGAGAGACGATTATGTTAGTTGGGAGAAGATAGTTTTTTGATAAGTAAATTTTTCGACACCTGTAAAATAATTTAGATTAATCTCGACTGGTAGCTTTGCTTGTATATACAAAGTAGAAGCGACGTTGAGTAATTTTTTTCCTTGCCAAAAAAACTATTACCCTCCCCGGGTTGAGAATAAAACAGGTTTGACCCTCCCCAATTTGTAAAAAAATTACTAAGGACCCTCCCCTCCGAAGCCCCGGCCCACCCTCCCCCCAATTAAAAACGTACCTTCCCTAATCATATTTAATTCCAAAAGCAAGGAAGCAAACCATAGAATAAGTTATTTCAGATCCTACCGGTTGGGGAATTCAGTCTTTATTTTTTCGAAAATTATCTCATTAAAGGCACTCACTCACTACGATTAATTATTGCTTTTTTTTTTTTCAGGAAGGAGGCGCTGGAGGCCTAGGAGACGAATACTCCCACTCCCAAACCGCAGACGAATCGACCCTCGGCGGAGTACCGGCTGAAGTTCCTAAACGAAATACTAAGACCGTCAATGTCGTAAACAAAGCGTCGAATAAAAAGCCGTTGCGTCCAATATAAGAAAAACAGTCTCTTGTATCGTAAAAAAACAAACTCAAACACTTACTTAGCCAATCACAATCAATACAGACAACGTAACCTGGAGTAATCTTTAACCCAGACCTCCCGCGTACAGATGGTCTCGATGAAATCATCCAACCCATCCTCTACAGCTGAAATGACGATTATCGACAATTCCTAAGTTTCCCTAAATTGACTATTATCGTCAATTTAGGACTTTTAGCGCTTGATAGGGATTATGGCAAATGGATCATGGCAAATTAAAATCCAAAGACTCGCTGGACTCGAAGCTGGAAGTATTTGATTACTAACCCTTTCACTTAACCACTAGAGTACCGCATCGCTAACAGCCAGAACATTTAAAAAAATAATGTCAAGATATTTTTTTCTTCCTAATGACGCTGTAAACGTGTCTTACTCCCCGCTAAGAAGCAAGTTTAAACAGGAGAAAATGTCTGTTATCAAACCTCAAGAGAAAGCTAACCATTTTAAAATCAAGCACTATATTTAAATCCTATTCAGCAATGATTTTATATATACTTACCTGAACGCGGGTTTGACCGTAAAAAGTCAAACCCTGCACAGTAAGCCTTCATTCTTGCTGGGAGACGTTCCATTTGGAGTGTGGCCTGGGTTTTTTTCATTTTTGGAGTGTGGTTTTCATTTTCATATTTTGGAGTGTGGTAAGGTCTTTGTTGTGGTTTTCTTTGTCTTTTTTTGGTTTTCTTTTATTTTTCGGTGACCCTCCCGGGGACTAATGCTCCCCGTTCTGCGGTAACCCGGGGTAAGCCGAGTCTTTTTGTTTTTTCTCGCTTCCAGGGCTCTTTGAGCCCTTATTTTTGGCACTTCATTTAGTCTGTCACTGAAGTGTCCTTTTTGGTTTTTCGTGTGGTTTTATACTTTTTTGGTGTGTTGTTTGGTTTCTTGGTGGCTCCTTAAGAACATTTCTTGAGGTTTTTGTTTGTTTTCCATTTATTAAGGGTGTTAAGAGTGGTATTAAATTGATATAATATTCTGCTTACTGTTTTTTGCTTAGTTTCCCTTGTGCTTTTTGTCCAAGAGTTTGTTACTTGCTTATTTGGTTTTTGAGTGACATTATTAACAGATTATTTGCTTAGTTACTCCGTAAGCGGGGGACTATTTAGTGTGCTTTGAGGGTTAATCTATTTTTGTAGTATAATATTATATCTTACTTTTTGAGTGAGGTTACATTTTGTGAATTAGTGGTATATAAAGTTTGGAATAATTATTCATTCATAGTAGTCCTTTAGCAGCTGCTTAAGGTTTAATCTTAAGGTTAGTTTAAAATATTTAACGGTATCTGTAGTTGGTTTAAAGTATATTTCCGTAATGGTTCCGCGCAACACGCGCACTATTATCGTAAAGTCCGGCTTCCCGGCTGGGACCTCCCATGCCGGGGTTGCCGGCATCATAGCTAACTCCCTGGCTGGCCTGGTGGACTCGATCCAGGTCTGCCCAGGGGGCATAATTCGTATTTCATTCCTAGACCCATCTCATAAAAAGACCTATGAGGAGGCCGGGTTCATTTCTTTTGGGGACGTCCGCTGTAACGTTGTGGTTTATACTCCTATCACCTTTGTGATGGTATACTTGTTCCCCTATGAGGGTAGTAATGACCGTGTAAAAGAGGCTCTGAAGTTTTTTGGTGATGTGAAGGAAGTTCGGCACCAGCAGTGGTCGAACGTTCCTGGTGTCCATACTGATACCCGTCTGGTTCGAATTGTGCGCAAACATGATATTCCGCGCAATATTATTATTGATGGTGTCCACTGCCGTGTGTGGTATAAGGGTCAGCCTTTAGTTTGTGATATCTGTGATGATAACCACAAGGCAGCTGACTGCCCGCTCAAAGGTAAATGTAAAAGGTGTCGGGAGGCTGGGCATTTCGTCCGAAATTGTCCGAAGCCCGTGTGGTACGTGCCGGGTAGACCGGAGACGGACGCGGACAGTGATGACGGTGATAATGTTGATGGCAATGATAATGATAATGATAATGTTCATAATAATGATAATGATAATGTTAATGATGTTGACCCTGTTGTGCCTGGTTCTGGTGAGGTGGAGTCCGTGGATCCTCCTCAGTGCTCTGGTGGTAATGCTGATGTGGACGCACCTGCGTCTGCTGGTCCTGTGGCCATGGATGTTCGGGACAACGAGCTGGATGAACTGGAAAGCCAGCCTTTGCATGCCAGTGGGTCGGGTGGGGTTGGGGGAGAGGGTTCTGGATCCCTCTCCCAGTGACAGTGTTTTGGGGGCTTCCACCGGTCAGGCCGGTGAGTCTCAGGAGGAGGTAATGGGGTCCTCCCCTACTTTCTCTCCCCTTTCGGGGTCTGTTTTGCGTGAATCACCTGCGTCGGGTGATTCTTGTGTGGAGGGCTCGGCTGGTGATGGTTCTGCCTCATTGAATTCGGATTCTAGGCCTGTGCGGTCTAGGATCCCGGTCAAGGTTACGCGAAGTGGTTCGGGGGAGTTGCTGCCTCCGCTTGTGTCCAGAGAGGAAACAGTGGCTATGGTGCAGACGTTGAAGGCGGCCTTGCCGTCTTCTGCTGATGATCTTGTTTGTTCTGGGCGGGTTGGGGACTCTTCCCCGCCGTCGCCTCCATTTACCGTTCCTCTTCCTCCCCGGGTCAGTACTCGTTCTGGCTCGGGGATGGCCCTCCGTCCATCCTCTCGTTCCCGGTCTCGTTCCGGGGATGAGAGGCCTCCTCTAAGCCCGGATCCTCATAGGTCCCGTCGTCGTGCTCCCTCGCCTAGCCCTGCTAGGCGTCGTTAATTTAACCGTTGTCTCGCCACCTTTAGTTTTTTGTCATGGGTTTGTCTCTACTTTTTTGTTATATTATGGCTCTCACTGTTATTTCTGTTAACGTTAATGGGTTGAGGGATGGTCACAAGCGTCTTGGTTTTCTCCAGTGGTTGTCCCATCTCTCTCCTTCGGTAGTTTGTCTGCAGGAGACCCACGCCGTCTCTAATGATGATCTTCTTTCTTGGATTTCTCGGTTTGGTTATTTGTGTGCTGGTTCTTTTGGTACAAATCATTCTCGTGGTGTGGTTGTTTTGTATCGTTCGGTTTTGGAGTGTCAGTCTGTTGTTTGCGAGTTCGATGGTCGTTTTGTTTTGGTTGAGTTTGGTCTTCGGGGTTCTGTTTTCCGTGTTGCTTCTATCTATGCTCCTAACCGTAATCCTGATCGTGATGCTTTTTTGGTTCGTTGTGTTGACTCTATTGATCCTGCTGTTCCTACTCTTTTGTGCGGCGATTTCAACACGGTCCTGGACCGTGTTCGGGATCGCCGTGGGTCTTGTCCTTTTGATGTCTCTCGTGAAAGTTCTGCTTTGTTGTCGGCTATGTTTTCGGATTGTTGTGTGGTGGATATTTGGCGTGAAAGGCACCCAAATGATTCTGCTTTCACCTTGTTCCGGCCCGATGGGGCCCTTGCATCGCGCATTGACCTCATCGGTTGTCCGTATGCTTGGGTGCCTTATGTGTCTTCTGTGGACATTCTACCATGTCCTTTTTCTGACCATTGTGCTCTTTCTTTTTCATGGGCTCTCCCCAGCTCCGTTCCTCCGGGTCCGGGGTTGTGGAAGCTCAATCTTTCTGTTCTGGATGAGGCCGAGTATATCGACCTCATCTCAACTTTTTGGTCCTATTGGCAGTCTCGTCGGTCTTCTTTTTCTTCTCTCACGGGGTGGTGGGACAGCGGTAAAGCCCATATTAAACGTATTAGTATAAATTATTGTGTAAATCGTGGTAAAAGTAAAGTAGTTGAGCGTGATATTTTGTCTAAACTGGCTGCCCATTTAAAAGTTCATGTTGATTCTGGTCGTCTTTCTTTCCTTCCTGTGTACCTTTCTACTCTGTCTCGTCTTCGTGCTATGGATGTTGAGGTTGCTCGTGGTGCTCAAGTTCGTGCCCGGTCGAGGTGGGTGGAGGAGGGCGAGTCCTCCTCTGCTTACTTCTTCCGGCTCGAAAAGAAAAACGGCACTGACCGTAATATCTCGGCGCTGAGGGCTAGTGATGGTACTTTGGTTACTGATAAGGATGGGTTGTGTGATGTTTTTCGTTCTTTCTATTTGGATCTTTTCTCTGCTGTGACTCTAATGCTCGTGCTGAGCTTCTTTCCAACATTTCTTCAGTTCTTCCGTATAATGATAGTGAGGTGTGCGAAGGTCTTCTCAGCCAGGAGGAGTGTTTTGCGGCTCTTCAGGGCATGGCCCGTGGTAAAGCTCCTGGTTGTGATGGCCTTCCCATGGAATTCTATTTAAAATTTTGGCATGTTTTGGGTTTTGATTTAGTTTGTGTTTTGAATTCTGCTTTTGGTTCAGGCTCTTTGTCTCACTCTCAGCGCCGAGGTATCATTACTTTATCGTTTAAGAAAGGGGATCGTCTTGATCCCAAAAACTGGCGTCCAATCTCCCTGTTGAGTGTCGATTACAAAATCGCTTCTCGGTCTATTGCTCCTCGTCTTCTTAAGGTTATTCATTTGGTTGTCGATAAAGATCAGTCTTGTGGTGTTCCTGGCCGTTTTATTGGTGAAAATGTTGCTTTTCTTCGTGATGTTGTTGATTTCTGTACTTCTTCTGGTGCTCCTGCTGCTCTTCTTTCTCTTGATCAAGAAAAGGCATTCGACAGGGTTGATTGGACTTTCCTTCGTTCTACTTTGTATGCAATGGGTTTTGGGCAGTCGTTTGTTGAGTGGGTTAATTTATTTTACAATAATGTGAGTAGTTGTGTTAATGTTAATGGTTATATTTCAAATTCTTTTAAGTTATCCCGTGGGGTGAGGCAGGGATGTCCCCTGTCCCCCCTTCTTTATGTTTTAGTGGCTGAGGTTCTGGCTTGTAATATTCGTTCTAGTGGTTTAATTTCTGGTTTGTCTCTTCCTGGTTCTTCGTCTTCTTTGCCTGTTGTTTCTGCGTACGCTGATGATACCACGTTGGTTGTTTCTTCCGTTCCTGCTATTTTGGCTGTTTTGATGTTTATTCTTTGTACGAGAGGGGGTCTGGGGCTAAATTAAATTTTGGAAAATGAGAGGTTTGTGGTTGGGTGGTTAGAATGGGCGCACTGACTCACCGGTTAACATTACTTGGTCGTCGGTGAAGGTGAAGGTGTTGGGGGTTTTTCTGGGTCCGGGCAATCTGGAGGAGGACAATTGGAGGCCACGTATCACCGCGGTGGAGAAAGCTTTGAACTCTTGGCGTCAGCGATCGTTATCTTATAAGGGCAAGGCACTTGTTATCAATGCCTTGGCCCTTTCCCGTGTGTGGTACGTGGCCTCTCTTATCCATGTTCCCCGGTGGGTCAGTGTGGAATTAAATACGTTAATTTTTAAATTTTTTTGGAGCGGTAAGCGGGATTTGGTCGCTCGTCGTGTTGTGGTTCAGCCTTCTTGTTTGGGTGATTTCTCTGTTGTGGATTTTCAGTGTAAGGTTATGGCTCTTCATGTTCAGTGGGTTCGTCGCTTTGTTTCTTCTCCGTCCTCTTGGGTCTCTTTCCGTGGTTTTTTGTTTTCTTCCCGACTTGCCGCTCCTCCACATCTTGTTTTTTCTGCTCCGGTTTGTTTTTCTCCAGATCCTCTGCCTCCGTTTTATCGTTCTCTGTTGACTGCTTGGCGGGCGTGTAAAGGATCCCTTACGGCATCTTCTTTGGGTATTGGTTCGGGTATTGATTTTTGTCCTGTTTCTACTATGTCTACGAAATCTGCTTATTTGTTTCTTTTGTCCGAGAATGCTGTCTCTCCTCATTGTGAGGAGAAGTTCTTTCCTTTGTTTGGTTCTCTTTATTGGTCTTCCACTTGGCGTCAGCTTTTCTTTTTTGATTTGGATCGTCCTGTTATTGATTTATGTTGGAAAATTTCTCACGGGGTCCTTTACACGGCCGAGAGGCTTGCTGGTTTTGGGTATGCTATTTCTACGGCTTGTTTTTGTTCTGCTCCTGTCGAGTCTCTTCAACATTTGTTTTTTCACTGTCCTCTGGCTCTCAGTGTTTTGTCGTGGCTTCAATCTCTTATGTTCTTGGCTTCTCCTCTTTGTCCTTCTATCTTGGTTCGTCATGCGCTTTTTGGTTTCTCGGCTGATGAGTTGTCTGTGGTTCCTCGGGTTTTTGTTTATATGTTGCATGTCTGCAAGTTTTGTATTTGGGGGGCTCGGAATGATTTTCGTTTTAGGGGTGTTCGTCCCTCGGCTGTTGATGTTATGGAGCGTGTGAAGTCTCGTGTTCGGTTTAATCTCCCGTTGTTTTTCCGTCGTTTCCGGTCTGACCGCCGTCGTCGCTATTTTGTCCGTCAGTGGGGTGGTCGTGGTGTGGTGGCTTCGTTACAAAATGATGCTTTGGTTGTTCATATTTAAGTTTTGGTTTTGTGTTGTGTTTGCGTGCCCTGGCCGTTTTTCTGGGGTGAACCAACGTCTTGGCGTTGGGTGAGTCTGTTGACGGGTGGCCTTTTATTGGTCACTCTTCGCCCTTGTGCAGGGTCGTGCTTGTTTTGGTTTGTCCAGTTGTTTTTGAGTCTTTTGTGTCGTTTTGTGGAATTGTCATTTAGGAGTGTAAGTCAGGCGAGGCATCTCCTAGATGCAATTCTTCGTTTGTCTGTTTGTCTTTTGTTATTTGTTGGTAGGGGCGGGGTTCGATTCCCCGGCGAAGTTGGCGTGTTGGTGCACCCCCGTTTGAGGTGAACCGTTGTGTTTGACGGATTCGTCGTTATGTCTGGCGGCCATTGGACTCACCCTACCGGGGGGCCAGCCATTCGCCTTAAACATAAAAAACTAATAAGTGCTGTAAATAATCAGTGCAATTGTCAGCCAGTTGATCTTTAGTTGTTAAGTGGATAAAAACAGTTCCTTCACAGTGGGTGCTCCGGGTTCAAATCCTGTCCAAGGATGGAACTTTTATTTTTTTTCTCTTCATCTGCTACCACAAGTCCTGGGACAGAGTAATCTAAATTGACCATAACAGCCAATTTAGAAAAATTAGGAATTGTCGATAATCGATGTTTTGTTAAAAAAATAGATTATTTGACTCTGTTAAGGACGGTGCCTACTATTGTTATTGCGCATACATTCTGCGCATCTCGATCTCACAAATATTGTTGATTAATTATCTTCGAAAAACGCGTGGTTACCCCCAATTTTCTTTTTGGATTTCAATAACATTTGTTAACATCTGCTTTTCCCGCATATTCAGTAAACCGTGCAAAAATACCTTTGAATTAGCAGGCACCGTCCTTAATTGATTCCTTGATCGACATTTAATAATAATAATAATAATAATAATAATAATAATAATAATAATAATAATAATTTAATACCTTGGAGATCAGTAACATTATTAAGACCGGATAATACGAGACACACAGAAGTAAGTGATGACGTGAGATCTGTTGAAATTAAGCACCGCAGTCCATATTTTATTGTAGTTCATAGAAGCTGAAATTATGTAATATTTTTCTTTGTAGATCGAATAAAAAGAAATTAAGAATGTTATACAATTTGCGTAATCCAGTGGATTATTAACCATTATTTCCCCGGATCATTGCATTCGATTTCTCTGTCGATATCCAGTAGATTACACGGTCCTCGAACTTCGGTACCACAGGTTAACAGAAATATCAAAACAGGTCAGTGAACAAACAGGTTAGCATAGGTTCGTTGGCAAAACGTCCCAGAGGTAGTAGCAGCAGCACGCCGTTTGAAACCATTAAGCGCGGCACGGCTGACTTAGGTTTGGCACGACTACTTAGCACGGCAGTGGCACGACTTGGTTTCAAACCTTACGGCGTGCTAATTGTTGCGCCGAACTCAATTCATAAATTAATTTAATGTATTTTGCATTATTTGCATACTCTTACGCTGGATGGATGGTTGGTTTTGTCTTTTGAATTTGGCGCAACTGTATTAGGTTCGACGTTTGAAACTGTGCCATCGTCGCGCCACTGCGAAGCCAAATTCATTTGACTTCGGCACGGCAGTAGCACGACGTTTGGAACAGGCCTAAGCTGTTCCAAAGTACCGCCCCGCTATAGTTAAAACTGTCTTCCAAAAAATTGGTATTGGAACAGCAAGTTTGTTCACGGAGTCCCTCAGTGAATAATTAGTAACGTCAGATCGATTGATAAATACATCGCTTAAATACTCGGGTGTAAGACCATTTAAAAGGATTTAAAGACCATAGAGGTTTTGTGCTGCGTACCCAACTCTTTCGACTCAAGGATATAGCAAGAAACAGCGGAAAAACGATCTTTATTTATTCTGATTAATCTGATAACAAATTTGGTTTTTGCTTCTGGTCAAAGCGATCTTCTAATGGCAAATAGGGTGCTTCGTTTTCGAATTTGGTTGCTTCGT
The DNA here is from genome assembly GCA_949126865.1 of Montipora capitata. NCBI lineage: Eukaryota > Metazoa > Cnidaria > Anthozoa > Scleractinia > Acroporidae > Montipora > Montipora capitata. The sequence goes on along the minus strand of OX421449.1, from coordinate 46,492,516 downwards.
TTTCGAGTATTGAGTGCTTTATTTTCGAGTTGGGATTCCGACTTCGTTTTCGACTTAGGGTGCTCAGTTCGATTTCGACCTTTTGGGTGCTTCGTGCTAAGTTTTGCGTTTTCGAGTGCTTTATTTTCGATTACTTCCCCTGCCGTAAAGCTGTGAGAGCAGAAAAAATAAGCGCGCTGGTTTAGTCAAATAATTATAAGCATGTTTACAGGCAGTAAGGCTTATATCTGAATCGTCGGGTATTCTTAAAGCCAGAGACTTTTTTCTTTTATCTTTACCGGGCGTAATTTCATTTTCCGTTTATTTGTGATAATGCAGGAGTCAAAACAACGTGATATCACAGACCTGATAACAGAACGATTTCCGCTATATATTCAAAACTGCAACTGAACAAATCACTTTCCGCGCCTTCGCCAAGTAAACACGATTCTTCCAAACTGCTGACGGTCTTCTGGTCCTGCTGTAATCTCTGTATTGTTTAAACGCAGTCTTTTAAATTATTTGCAAAAGGTAAGTTGAGTACTCTATAGATTATAAAACGGTTTAGGTACAATCAATTCTATCCGAACGTCGCTACTTTGAAACAATGCAAATATGGTCAGATTGTTAATCGATATCAAGTTGGCTCAAAACATGCTCTTCTAAGAAACATGCGTTCATAACTGCGAAGATCACAGTTTCACTTGAATGCTCTTCTGTTTGCTAAGCTTATCACAAAGAGTCGTGTCACTATATCTTAGAACTTGATTTAAAGATTAAAAATGCGTGTGTTTTGCTTTTGACACCATCACAGCTTATTATAGTTTTTTTTTAAAGTTTAATACATGCTAAATCTTTTAGATTAGTTTCACACTATGACAAAGGAACGGGCTTACCGGTCATCTCGCCACCAGGGAGTTTCGCCACCTACTAACTCGCCACCAAGAAACCACCTCGGCACCAACCAACTCGAAGTCACCTCGCCACCAAACACTAGAGTAAAGTATGAAGGGGTAGTTTCTAAAGAAACTGTGGTGCTGCGTCGGTGGGGAAGTAGTATACAAAAATTTGGTTTTATCAACGGAGTTGATAATCTAAATTGGCCACCGTACAGAGATTCTAAAAGCCGACGTTTCGAGCGTTAGCCCTTCGTCAGAGCGAATCGAGGGATTATGGGTTACGTGTAGTTTTTATAGTAGAGTAGGAGCTACGCTATTGGTGGTAACATGGCAACGTGAAAAATAGGAATATATTAGTTAAATGAAAAGCGTTCGTTAATACCGTGAGGATTAAGGGTGCCGATTTGAAAGATGAATTTTTGTTCCAGATTCTTGCGGCTTTCCGTCGTACCTAGATGTAGGGAAAGGCCGCAGATAGCCATGTGTTTTTTGGAGTGGTTAGGCAGATTAAAATGGCGAGCGACTGGCTTAGATGCATCCTTGTCATTCTTCTCAACGTCGCGAAGGTGTTCGCGGAATCGGTCGCCTAGTCGTCTACCTGTCTCACCAATGTATAATTTATTGCATAACGTACAGGTTATGCAATAAATGACATTTGCGGAGGTACATGTGAAACGATCGGTGATCTTAACAGATCGCTTAGGTCCCGATATCTTGCTAGTGTGAACAATGAAAAGACAAGTTTTGCATCGTGAGCGCGCGCATTTGAAAGTGCCGGGTTGCTCGTTAGTTTTGAGCGCGCTTCTAACTAAAAAGTTGCCTACGTTTTTGTCGCGTTTGAATGAAATAAGTGGAGGTTGCGAAAAGATTCTACCAGTCTCGGGATCATTTTGGAGTAATTTAAAATTACTAAGAATGATGCTTTTGACTGCGCGATTATGAGGATGGAAAGTGAGGGTGAATGGAATTCTGTCATTCTTATCTTTTTGTGACGTTTGTAGTGATGACTCTCGATCAAATTGTTCGGCGCGATGATGGCCCGCTTTGACCACAGAGACAGGATAGCCACGTTTCTCGAAGAACTGGCACATCTCCTCTGATTTGCTGGAAAAATCGGAGTCATCACTACATAGACGTCGAAGTCTAAGAAATTGAGAATAAGGAATGGAGTTCTTGACATGTGATGGATGTGACGATGAATACAACAAATAACTGTGTGAATCAGTAGGTTTGTAGTGCACACTAGTACATAGCACGTTGCCTCTAATAGAAACTTTGATATCTAGGAAAGCCAATGAAGTTTCCGAAATTTCCCAGGTATATTTAAGAGCCGGATGAAAAGAGTTGACGGAGGTAATAAATTGATCGAGTTCTTCTCTACTGGATGAAATAGCGCCGATGCAGTCGTCGATTTAGCGGCCGTAGAGTTCAGGTTTGGGGCCGTTGTACTGATTAAAAAATTGGTGTTCAACATATCCTACAAAAAGATTGGCATAGCTAGGTCCCATTCTTGTGCCCATCGCTACACCATTAATTTGTTTGTAATAGTTGCCGGCGAATGAAAAACAGTTAAGCGTTAAAACTAGTTCGGCAAGGCGGAGGAGTGTTTCCGAGCTAGGTTCTTTGACAGTGCGTTGATCGAAAAAGTGTTTAAGTGCTTGAAGACCTTCGCTATTAGGAATGACTGTGTATAGAGACGTAATGTCCATGGTGAAAATAAGTTTGTTTTGGCCGGAGAAATTGAAATCGCGGAAAATTTGTAGTGCGTGTGTACTGTCTTTAATGTATGATGGCAAAGATTTGACGATAGGCGTCATAATCCTGTCTAAGTAGCTAGAAATGAGTTCGGTGGGGCAACTACAGGCAGAAACGATAGGGCGACCTGGGTTGTTGGGTTTGTGAATTTTAGGCAAGAAGTAAATGCACGAAGTTCTAGGGGTGTTGATGATGAGATTAGTGGCAGTGTCCGGTAATTCTTGATTAACTATAAGATTTTGAATGGTGTCTTTGACAAGTTTTTGATTTTTGGAAGTGAGATCTTTAGGGATTTTGGCATAAAACGAGGTATCCGAAAGTTGCCGCAAAGCTTCTTTTTGGTAAAGGTCGGACCGCCAAACAACTACCGCGCCGCCTTTGTCGGCCGATTTGACAACTATGTCGTTGCGTGGACTAAGATTTTTAAGCGCCGCCCACTCTTCCGAGGAAAGGTTGGAAAATTTAGTGTTGCGATTGAATTTAAGTTTGTGAATGTCGTGACGGCATTTTTTGGTGAAAAAATCTAAAGAGGCAAATTGTCCCTCTGGGGGAGTCCATTTGGATTTGCGAACTAGAAGTGTTTCAAAAATATCTTTATAAGAAGTGTCCGAATCATCCTCTTTGTCGTGAAAAAAGGCTTTTAACTGACCGCGGCGAAGGAATTTTTCAACATCTTGCTTAATAGTAAATTCGTTGGTGCGTTTGGTAATAGGGACAAAATTTAAGCCCTTACTGAGAACAGATTTCTCTGAGTCAGTAAGCGGAAGATTTTCTGGAATTGTAATTACGGTATTATGGCTATGCAATGTAGTGTCGTCGGTAATTTGCGGACCTATTAATTGTTGAAGTTTTAGAGTCTTGGTTTGGTGTAAATGGTCAAACAGTCCAGAATTAAGTTGTCGGATTTTACTCACCAGTTTAAAATGCAGTTCATTTTATATGCAAAACACTAGTTTAAAAGGCTGAAAGCCCAAGACTCCCGTGCTGGATATTAATAAAGCCTCGTACCGCATTGCATGCTTAAACTCATGAGTCTTGGACGTTATTTTCTCCGCGATCTAGCTCTCTCAAATATTTCAAAGATAGTAATGGCGGTCCATTAAATAGGAAAATTCTAGTTAAAATGGACAGGTGTCTTTTTGAAATCAATGCTTAAGACTTGGGTTACTTAGTGTTACGTTAACATAGCTTTGAAATCCAAAGAAAAAGGAGAATTCATTTTTTTGGTCATAGTAGCACTTGAAGTATATCTTTTGCATCAGTGGCGAAGTAAATCGTTGATCGGTGTTAGCGTAAGTCCTGCTTCGTGGTAAACTTTAGTTTTCATAATTTTGGCTTAGACTTAATTTACTTTTAAGTTTTCGTATCCGGCAATTTTGCCGGGAATTGCCTATCGCCTATCGCAATCTAGGTAATTTTAAACAAGCCATTGAGTACTACAAAAAAGGTCTTAGTATTGAAAAAGAAGTAGGTAATAGGGCTGGGGAGGGATCAGCCTATGGAAATCTGGGAAATGCCTATCTTAGTCTTTGTAATTTTAAACAAGCCATTGAGTACTACGAAAAACATCTTAGTATTGCTAAAGAAGTAGGTAATAAGGCTGGGGAGGGATCAGCCTATGGAAATCTGAGAATTGCCTATCGCAATCTAGGTAATTTTAAACAAGCCATTGAGTACTACAAAAAAGGTCTTAGTATTGCAAAAGAAGTAGGTAATAGGGCTGGGGAGGGATCAGCCTATGGAAATCTGGGAAATGCCTATCTTAGTCTAGGTTATTTTAAACAAGCCATTGAGTACTGCAAAAAACATCTTAGTATTGCAAAAGAAGTAGGTAATAGGGCTGGGGAGGGATCAGCCTATGGAAATCTGGGAAATGCTTATCGCAATCTAGGTAATTTTAAACAAGCCATTGAGTACTACGAAAAAGATCTTAGTATTGCTAAAGAAGTAGGTAATAAGGCTGGGGAGCGATCAGCCTATGGAAATCTGGGAATTGCCTATCGCAATCTAGGTAATTTTAAACAAGCCATTGAGTACTACGAAAAAGATCTTACTATTGCTAAAGAAGTAGGAGATAGGGCTGGGGAGGGATCAGCCTATGGAAATCTGGGAATTGCCTATCGCAATCTAGGTAATTTTAAACAAGCCATTGAGTACTACGAAAAAGATCATAGTATTGCTAAAGAAGTAGGGGATAAGGCTGGGGAGGGATCAGCCTATGGAAATCTGGGAAATGCCTATCTTAGTCTAGGTAATTTTAAACAAGCCATTGAGTACTATGAAAAACATCATAGTATTGCTAAAGAAGTTGGGGATAGGACTGGGGAGGGATCATCCTATGGAAATCTGGGAAATGCCTATCGCAATCTAGGTTATTTTAAGGAAGCCATGGAGTACCATGAACACAGTCTTAGTATTTTCAGGGAAATCGGATACTGTCTAGGAGAGGGAATGGCGTGGCATTCGCAAGGTCGTGATCATGAATTGTTGGGTTCCTTGAGTAATGCACTCAGTTGCTATCGTTTAAGTATAAAACATTTTGACAAAACAAGGCGTAGTCTGAAGTCAGAAGATGAATGGAAAATAAGTTTTCGTGATTCTTATTGCGCGTCATACACTGCTCTGTGGAGGACACTTTTGAAGAATGGAGAGATTGATGAAGCTTTGTATGCAGCTGAGAAAGGTCGAGCACAGGCTTTGATGGATATTTTGAAAGATCAATACGGCACTGACTTTCCGTCATTTTCTGCACTTGTTCCGAATCAAACTCTTACAGCTGAATTAGAGCTTTTACCTTCACAAGCCGTTTTTGTGGCACTTGACCAGAACAAGATCACGTTTTGGGTGCTAAGAAAAGACAGCAAGCTCAGCTTTCGGCAAAACGAAATCGCGAATGGAAGTGCTGATTTGTTGATGGAAACTATTTTGAAAGGGATCGGCGTAAGGGATGGTGTCAGATGCGAGAATCGTTCTTTGGATCCACTACGCAGTGACCTGTCTTACAGCAAAAAACTTATCACTGAGAAAACAGTTCTACCATCCTCATTCTCCGTTAACTCTTTACAGCCGTTGTATGATGTCTTACTCGGGCCAATTGCAGACTTGCTCCAAGAAAATGAGTTAATTGTTGTTCCCGATGGACCATTTTGCTTGGCTCCATATTCTGCATTGAGTAAATCTATCAGGATCTGCACCGTTCCCTCGTTGACCGCTTTTAATGTGATCGTTGGTGCACGTGAAGATTTCCACAGTAAGACTGGAGCACTGCTTGTAGGTGATCCGTGGTTGAAAGAAGTTACTAACAAGAAAGGGGAGCCCATTTTGGAACAGCTTCCGTGCGCAAAACAAGAAGTAGAGATGATTGGACAACTTCTGCAAACAACACCGCTGACTGGAAAAAGTGTCACGAAATCTGAGGTGCTGAAAAGTATGAAATCAGTTGCGTTAGTTCACATTGCAGCACATGGATGCCAAAAAACGGGAGAAATTGCTTTAGCCCCAAATACCGAACGGAAATCGCCAATTCCCAAAGAGGAAGACTTCATTTTGAAAATGTCGGATGTTCAGAGAATTTCTATTCGAGCAAGACTATTTGTGCTGAGCTGTTGTCACAGTGGCCGGGGAGAAGTGAAGTCTGAGGGAGTGGTGGGAATTGCAAGGGCTTTCCTGTGTGCTGGAGCTCGGTCTGTTTTGGTGTCACTCTGGGCAATTGATGACGAGGTAACGTTGCTGTTCATGAGGAGCTTCTACCAGCACCTGGTAGATGGAAAAAGCGCAAGTACAGCTCTTCAACAAGCAATGAAATCTCTCCGAGAGTCAAAGCAGTATTGCGCTATAAAGCACTGGGCGCCATTTGTGCTGGTTGGCGATGATGTCACGCTGGAATTTCCAAAAAAATGGTAAGTGAAGTTCGAGTTTAACTCAGAAAACAAGAATACTTTCAAAACCGGAAAACTGACGACAGGAATCAAATAGGCCTAAGATTGCATGATAACGAGATGCTAGCTTCGTAGTATAAACAATTCAAAGTTTCCTCTAACATGCTTTAGTCACAAATGTAATTTCCACATGCCTATCACGCATGCACAGTAGCGTAAAGGATACATTTCACATTGGTGGACAAACTATTTTCATTCAGCCTTTTCTGACTTTTTGTTATCCGGTGAAGATGGCTCATTTTATCACCTCGTGATGTCTCTTTTGGTGTTTATGTTTTTCCATATATAAATCTCTAAACTTTATTTTTTGTAAGGAATTCGAAATCAGCATCGTCCTGCACGTAGCCATTCGCATCAGCGCATTGTACATGTATGCTCGAAAGAACCAACTACATTTAGGGCTGTTTTTTTTTTTCTTTTTCCAGAATCGATGTCGAAGATGCTAGAAAACTACCTGGCAGGGCTGACGCTTCAGTGATTGCCGAACTTGTAAAAAACAACGTTAGAACGGGTTAACAATCATCGTTATGCCAGTAGAACAAGCAAGTGAAATTATGACAGTAAGCTTAGATCTATAGTAAAATGCTAGGTTTACCCGTTATTTTGATACTCCGTTTCTTATTTAACTTCAAAAGGCAGTGTTGCTTCAGTGGCGATTAAAATGATAGTGCTATATTTCAGTTTCGAAAAATCATGTTTTATTTAGTTCTTTGAAAATTGTTTTGTTGTATGAGTGTAAGCCAGTTTCGAAAGAAAAGAAAAAAAAGCACTTCTGCTGATGACCCTTAACATCAGGCTTTTACCGTGATAAGGAAAAGAGAAACATTTGCAACATTCAAAGATCACAAAATAGAAAGGAAACAACGGGTGAAAGTTTTTTTCCTATTCTTCTGCATAACAAATGAATGAAATCATCAGCAATAAAGAAGACGTTTTTCTTTTCTTAATAAATTTCCAAGTTCTTTATAGGGCTTACTCCCTCGATTTATCGGTGGTGTTTTTAAGAAAAGTGAAAGAATGTGTTTGCATTCGAAAGTAGTTCAATTCCTGGAATAATAGTTAATAAACTAACAAATCCGCTGCAAAGTTAGAAAAAAATATCTGGAGCAGATTCATAGCCACCTTCACAACTGGAAAATTTTAAGGTGGCCCTAATTCCGCCTCAGAGAATTTTTTATACCTCTGCAGAGAGATTTATCCTAGCCTGCTAACCACTTTACGGCAATAAAAAATGGGAGTCACCAAGTTCGTTTCTGAGATATAAGCTTTTGAAGACAAAATATAGGGCAATTTTTTAGAAGGCTTTTTCGTTGCTATGATAATCCTTTACGTCACATTAATGAGTGCACCTGGTTAAGACATGATTGGTGTTTTATTTGGTACCATAACATTTGATGTTATGTGAAATAATTGGAGTAGATTCAATCCTTCCAAATAGTACAGTTGGTTGAGAGTGTTGGTTTGAGCCTCAAGGAAACGAAAGGCTACAGGCAGCCTATACTATGGCCTTTAATTTAGACCATTTCCGTCGCAAGGGTCAAACTGATAGTATTTGGATATCCGGGTCATGTAACGCAACCGAATTTTTAACATACGTTTTAAACTGAAACCCTAATTTAATATAAGGCTCTGTTACATTTTGCGATCTTTCATGCAACTTCTCTTGAAACGCCATAGCGAAACAAGTTGCAATTTGCACACTTTACCATTGCCAAAAACAAGGTGAGACAAATTGCAGAACCCTTCGGGGAAAGTAGAATCCATTGCTACTTTGCGCATTGGTTTACGCAAATTAGCAACGAAGGTTTCAAGCAATGCCTGCTGTGAAATCTGCCCTGCAACTTCTGTCTCAACGAATTGCGTGATCAGCCAGTGAAATGTTCCTTTAACCTCATGAGATCATCGAAAGCGAGACAAAGTGCAAAAAACGGTGCTCAGTGTAACAACCGTCAAGCGTATAGCATTGCAGTGTGAGAACTCTTGTCGAAACAAAATTGAGAGACAAGTTGCTCGAAAAATTGCGAGTGTAACAGCGCCTTTACGAGTTAAGTAAGTCAGGAAACCATCTAACGTTGGATACGACAATTCACTGTCCATTTGCTCATCATATAACTTTATTAGAAATCATAAATATGCTCCGTTTTACAAAATGTATAAAAATGTGTCTTCCAAACGCACATACAAAATAAGTTTGTGAAGGTAGAGATCTGTAGATTAATGTTTATTTTTTGAAAAATGTTACTAAAAAGGTTCGAAAACGAAAACACTCGGAAAAGTCACTGTGATACTACAACACTAGGCATTAAGCACCCTGGAAAGAAAACAGTGTTAAAGTCGGTGATTAGATGTAATAACTATGTATAATTATCTACAGTTTGTAGGTATGGGCACCGATTTTAAAAGGGTTTCCTTTCAAGGGTGTTTTCTTTTCGGTAGCTTCGGTGTGGATAGTATCCAAACAAGACGACATAGCTCTGGTTTCAAAAGGTTTACATGTGTTTCTCAATTGCTACTCCGTCCATGAAAACAGTGATCTCTTTTCGTCCTGGTGTAAACATAAAAACAAATAGTATTAAGTTGAGCCACAGACAAAGTCTGGAAAAGTTAAGTAGTCAAAATGAAGTATGCTACGACAATAAAGGATTTGTTTGGGAAGCCAATATGACCGTCATTTCATTTTCTTGTTTACGGGTGGGGGTGGAAAGGGGGATAACCCCTTCAAACGTACTTGTTGTACATTGCAAGGGTTAGTTTTTTCTACAACTAAGCTTTTAACTGGCTCCGGAATTAGAAAATTTACAAACGTGTACCACTACTTCACATTTCAAGCATTAATGTGCACATTAGTCTGACATAGTATTGAGTGAATACTTTTTATGAAGACAGCAAATTCCAAGAAAAAGATCATTAATTTTTTACTTCTCATGCTTTGAGCAAAACGTATTTAATGTCGTGATACTTGCATACCTCTGCCAAACGAGCTCGTCGCAATCTTACTTTTCGTTTGAAGCGGATTACACATATGACGAGGCGCTGTGCACTTGTCAATATCGGAGTAAAAAAGAGAAGACAAATAATTAATTTAGTGACTGAAAAAAGCCAGTCAATCAGCCAGTCAAACCAGACACTCATTTACCCAGTCACAGGAAATCAGCAAGCCAGTCAGCCAGTAAGTCAATTACACAAAAAGAAAGTTTCCCCCTTTAGTGTCAGTCAGTCATTTAGCCAGTTAGGCTGTCAGCCAGCCATTCTGTTAATCAATCGAGTAAACTTCGCTTTACGTATCTCCTCAAAAAAAAAAAACCCATTCATTTGAGTCCTACTATGATCAAAAACTCACTTCCTTTTTTTTCTGTTTGCTTAACACCTGACTGACAAAATGTTCAAGCTCAGTGAGCTTGATTTTTATCCAAAGGCTGTTTACTTTGAGTGTAAGGTCTGGATTTCACTGGACCAAAGAGAGTTGGATCTTGAGAATGATACGTCATTTACTCACAAGCTTAAAATTTCATCGCGTAAATGCAGCTTATTATGTATGCAAAACACGAGTTTAAGTTTAAAAGCGCGAAACTCCCGTGCTGCGTACACACGCATTGCATTCTTTAACTATTGACTCTTTCACGTCATTTTCTCCTTGATCCAGCTCTCTCAAGATTCTAGAGTTAGTAATCACGGACATAAAATGGGAAAATTCCATTTAAAATAAACAGGTGTATTTTTGAAGGAAACCTTAAAACTGGGGTCACTTAGTGTTAGTTATCATAGTTTTGAGATGGAAAGAAAAAAAAAATGATTTGTTTTGGTCATAGTAATACTTTAAACGTTCCAATTAAATTACCAGTGCAATTTGTGAGATCCGCCATTAGCCTGTATCCCGATTGACATTTAAGACTGCCTGCAGTGCGGTGGCAAATGTGATCACACATGTGGCATCCCAAAATGCACTCATCAACATCTAAAAGGAAAGAAAGAAGAAAAAATAATAAATAAATAAAAACCACATACGAATATTATGTCATGGCATGACAAGAATTAGCAGCATTTAGCCAATTGCGAATCGCCGGACACGAGAATGATGCAAGATCGCTGTTTACCCTCCATCTCGCCTCATGCATCGTGCTCGTTTTTGGCGATTCGCGCTTTGTTAAAACACCTGTTTAATATGGGATAGCACTTATTTCTTTATCTCAAACTGACTATTCCTTTCGCTTCAGCTTAAGTAGCATGCGCTTTAAGATTCGATCGGATTCGAGGCGGAAATAGAGTCTAGAGTCGTAGAATTTCGTCTTTCTAACTTCAATACCCACTAAGCTAACGGGACAAGGTGGGATGAAGTTTATTTTTTGTAAGAACTGCCACTAAGGAGATCGTCACAACAACTTAAAACTAACTCTTCAAGTTCTTATTCTTTTTGTGCCCAGACCTAGATACTGTAGATCAGTTGTTAACTCTCTGGGAAACGTTGTTCAATGGCACGCTCTTCAGTAATAGATCGAAACCCTTATTCCATACAGATGGAAATATTCGATCATGTAATCGTCGGGAGGTGTCCCTGGTCATTTCGAGATATCGAAATTTACTGCAAACCTCTAAAATGTTGGCCACTAGTACGCACAATTCAGTGAATCGGATGAAAAATAATTTACCTACGCACGCCTTCCTGTCTTTCTCAAGCATGTACCCGGATAATCTCGACCTCAGAGCTCTTCTCTTGACTGAGGGAGAGAAGAGTTCTGGGGAACCCTGAAACAAAGTGTCTTCTCATTGGTTATCGTGAAGAACAATCAAAAGCGTGTCTAATTGGTGCATTCATGTTAGCACGAGGAGTGAGCGGGCGCCGCAAGGTTCAAATAGCCAGTGTTTGGCTATAGGAGCCCTATGGCGCATGTTCTCCTACATGGAGTTACCCAGAGCCTTGGGTAGATCCGTGGCTCTGGTGACGAGAATGGTAAGCGGAATGACACGCACACCTAAAGCTGCCACGCGTGTTGATACGCACCTGCTGACAATCATTACTGCGGGTTTTGCACTCGTCAAAATCTGACAGAATTGCAAATTTCGAGTTAGAAGACCTATTGTTGATTAGAAATAAACTTTTAACTTTGCGATGTAAATGGGCTATGTAGCGGGAGCTTTTATATTTTCCACAAAGTAGAATAAATAGATAGATAAGGAAAATGGGGAATAGGGCCAAGGTTTGAGAGTAGTTCTTTATTGTATAAGCAGATTGAAGCGTGGGTGCTACTAATCCAACCTGTGAGCCATGAGGCTGTTCACCTGTAACTTTGAGGAGCGCTGCGCCTGTGGCCCATCCCGCGGGATTTGACGCCACGCAGCGGTACATCCCTTCATCAATTAAATGAACGCGACGTATAACGAGGGATCCACTTGGTAAGACCCTGAACCGCTTCTCAGAGGGAATGGGCAGGTCTCCATTCAGTTCTGACGCCCACGCGATGTGGGGAGCCGGGTGACCACGTGCTTGCAATAAAATATGCCACATTCTCCCTGAATTTTGGTGAGGTATTTTGCCGCCTGCGTTATTGTAGTAGGGACTGTTTGATTAAAAATGACAAAGAAAGAATAAGGCTTAAAACTCTTCTCAAACTCTTATCAAGTCTCGGTTACCTTAAAAGCGCACGACTGTATTTTTTCAGGTCCATGTGAGTTTTTTTTTTTCTCATCAGAAAAAGTCGGCCCTGGTATTTGAAATTTTTAAAATGAGTTGGAAAGAGTGCATTACAAGGATATTTTACTGTTGCTTTGAGATAATCGTAAAATCAAATCAGAAAGGTGGTTAGATTGCAATAGAATCGCAACTGAAAAAGTAAAATAAATTTGTGATATTAGTGCATTCGACATTTCCATTTGACCACAATGTCTGTTTCACTCAGACCTCTGTTACACTTACTCTCCAGTTCCGCTACCACAGGGTGATCTTCATCCTTTTTGGAACCTATCTCTGTTATATCTGAGAAAAACATACGACATTTACCAACTTAAATGAAAGAATAAATTGAGAGACAAGGAGCTTTGATGACATTCTTTTTGGATACTATTGGAGGAAGATGGAGCAAATTCTCACATGACACCGAGGCTATCCATACTTTTGACACGTGGGAATCGTATGAAAAAGAAAAACTAAGCCAAGACCATGACATTTAAGTTTTTTTCCATATAATGGTCTTAATTTGTAGACTAACACTCCCGTTCCGGCTCTGAGAACGTCCTGCATGTCGTGCTCTTGTAATCGAGCGCGTGTCAATCAACGTTTATTAATTAATTAATTAATTAATTATTTATTTATTTATTTATTTATTTATTTATTGAGCAAATAATTTGAGACCATTCCGGAGTTTTGATTTTTTTATGGTGTTCGTTGAAAAGGATGTGTAGGATCAAGAATATGACCAACTTCGAAAGCACCTTTCTTCAGCATTGATCTACATTGGGAAAGCAAAATGTGCAAGTGAAAAAGATCTATTCGATGTTAAGCAGACAGCGCATGAGCAGGGATACGACAAAAACTTGCACCAATCAGCGGCCGTTACGGTAATGTAACAAAACAATAACATTATTGAATGAGGTTTTAACAAGAAATACACAACTGAAATGAGTTCTAATGAATGAAATGTTTAAAGGAACAAACGAGTTTTTTAAGGAGGTTAATAACATTATTAATGAGAAGCCTTTAATGAGGAAAATAATTGCCCTTTCGTGCGGTAAGCATTTTAGCGCATTCTTCGCCGTACTTCGTAAAACAACAACGGCAAATAACAGGATTTGCGATTTGACGCAAATCGTCAATATCGTACAATGTCAAAGCGATTCCCTTACGATAGCTGGAAGTGTGATTTTGAAAATGCATTTTCATCGACTTTGCCTCTGTCATTGCTAACTCAGTTTGTTTTTCTGTTGAAGCAGGTTAGTATAATGGTAGCTATATAGCTGATGCGGCCTGTATTAATTTTACACTTACATTCAAGGGTCAGATCACAACACCGGGGAAAACACCGTCCCCTACTCTTCTCGAACGGTGTGTCCCACAGAGTTTATGAACAAGGGTTGTGATGCGGAGACTACGATTTATAATCCTTAACTGAGAGGACTTTAAAGTCTTACCATTTGCAGATGGAATTACAAAGTAAGAGCTTTCGCCTCCGCGTTGGCCCGGCCGGAAGTTAAGGATTATTCAAAAGTCTTACCATTTGCAGATGGAATTACAAAGTAAGAACTTTCGCCTCCGTGTTGGCCCGGCCGGAAGTTAGGGATTATTAAATAGTCTTACCATTTGCAGATGGAATTACAAAGTAAGAACTTTCGCCTCCGTGTTGGCCCGGCCGGAAGTTAGGGATTATTAAATAGTCTTACCATTTGCAGATGGAATTACAAAGTAAGAACTTTCGCCTCCGTGTTGGCCCGGCCGGAAGTTAGGGATTATTAAATAGTCTTACCATTTGCAGATGGAATTACAAAGTAAGAACTTTCGCCTCCGTGTTGACCCGGCCGGAAGTTAGGGATTATTAAATAGTCTTACCATTTGCAGATGGAATTACAAAGTAAGAACTTTCGCCTCCGTGTTGGCCCGGCCGGAAGTTAGGGATTATTAAATAGTCTTACCATTTGCAGATGGAATTACAAAGTAAGAACTTTCGCCTCCGTGTTGGCCCAGCCGGGAGTTAGGGATTATTAAATAGTCTTACCATTTGCAGATGGAATTACAAAGTAAGAACTTTCGCCTCCGTGTTGGCCCGGCCGGAAGTTAAGGATTTTTAAATAGTCTTACCATTTGCAGATGGAATTACAAAGTAAGAACTTTCGCCTCCGTGTTGGCCCAGCCGGAAGTTAAGGAATATTAAATAGTCTTACCATTTGCAGATGGAATTACAAAGTGAGAACTTTCGCCTCCGTGTTGGCCCGGCCGGAAGTTAAGGATTATTAAAAAGTATTACCATTTGCAGATGGAATTACAAAGTAAGAACTTTCGCCTCCGTGTTGGCCCGGCCGGAAGTTAAGGATTTTTAAATAGTCTTACCATTTGCAGATGGAATTACAAAGTAAGAACTTTCGCCTCCGTGTTGGCCCAGCCGGAAGTTAAGGAATATTAAATAGTCTTACCATTTGCAGATGGAATTACAAAGTGAGAACTTTCGCCTCCGTGTTGGCCCGGCCGGAAGTTAAGGATTATTAAAAAGTATTACCATTTGCAGATGGAATTACAAAGTAAGAACTTTCGCCTCCGTGTTGGCCCGGCCGGAAGTTAAGGATTTTTAAATAGTCTTACCATTTGCAGATGGAATTACAAAGTAAGAACTTTCGCCTCCGTGTTGGCCCAGCCGGAAGTTAAGGAATATTAAATAGTCTTACCATTTGCAGATGGAATTACAAAGTGAGAACTTTCGCCTCCGTGTTGGCCCGGCCGGAAGTTAAGGATTATTAAAAAGTATTACCATTTGCAGATGGAATTACAAAGTAAGAACTTTCGCCTCCGTGTTGGCCCGGCCGGAAGTTAAGGATTTTTAAATAGTCTTACCATTTGCAGATGGAATTACAAAGTAAGAACTTTCGCCTCCGTGTTGGCCCAGCCGGAAGTTAAGGAATATTAAATAGTCTTACCATTTGCAGATGGAATTACAAAGTGAGAACTTTCGCCTCCGTGTTGGCCCGGCCGGAAGTTAAGGATTATTAAAAAGTATTACCATTTGCAGATGGAATTACAAAGTAAGAACTTTTGCCTCCGTCTTCGCCCTGCCCGAAGTCGAACCTGCAACCTCCCGCACGAAAGTCCATTGCACTTATCCAAGGATTATTAATAATAATTACTTACGTAAACAATGGTGTTTATCAGATGACAGTTGATACCCTTTGTCGCATGAACACTCGTAGCTTCCAATAGTGTTGTGACACGAGTGGCAACAGCTCGGTTTTTCCAGTAAGCACTCGTTAAGTTCAGAAATAAATAAGGTACAACTATGCGTATTCATTTCATTTTCAGGTTTATTTAATTTCGACATAACTGTTCCCCTAGAAGAAGAACGGAACTTTCGTTCCGGTTGGCACTATACGGCTTGAGCAGTGCTGATTAAACACCGACACCCAGATATAGCTCAATTCTTGAAGCCCGATACAATTCAGAGGTTGAGCAATTTATCCGTTTGTTCCGCGGGGCTTGACCCCACAAACTCTCGCAAGAAATTCTGGTACGTTATTACCTACCAGAAAGGGCTCTGGACCTTTTGATTAAAGAATCACTATGACGTCATGGCCGTCATGTAAAAATGATTTATCTGGAAATTGAAATCTATATTACACCGTGACAACAGGCCTTTTGCAGCTTAGTAATCACATGGTACAAAAACCGCCATACTGCAACTCAAATTGCGCTCTGGGACATGTCTCAGTGGGCAATTTGCGTTGCAATATTACCATGTGATCACTAAGCTGAAAAAGGCCTATTCATATAGCATATAGCTAAATAAAAACTAGAAAGCATTTATTTATTTATTTACCATCACAATGTTTCCGGCCTTTGTCGAGCATAAATCCACTCCGGCAATTCCAAAGATAGCTTCCATGATCATTAACACAATGTTGCTGACATCCATGCCTGTTCTCACTGCAATCGCAGGGCCGTGGCCAGAAAAAATTGTGACTGAGGCAATGTCCATGGTTGAATTCACTTCCTAGGTATTTTAGGTGTTTATGAGGATTACATTTTAAAGACAACACTAGAATCACGCTTTATTTAAAAAAAATCACGAAAATTACTGAGGCAAGTGCCTCGGTTTGCCTCATACTGGCTACTGCCCTGATTCGTTGACATCTAAATGAAAAGTGGAACCAATCAGTGACTTCCAATGAGAGAGTTTTCCAGTCTTTAAAAGAAGACTCTTTTATAAAATACCACAAACGGACAGGAAATGGTGATGGTGACACTGTCTTCATCTTCAATATAACAAAAATATCAATCTTCAAATACCCTTCCCATATCAAGATTTGGTTTAACAGCCCCAAAAGAGAATCATGCTCTATCCTTTAAAGTAGGAGATAAGCGGCCTTGAAGAGGGTTCTGGGCTAATAAATATGAACCTCATGTATATATATATATAAATGGAAAAATAAAGTTCACTAGGAATACGCACAGAATACAGGTTCTATTGGGATTATTTTGGCGCGAAAAACCTACAATGTATACTCACCGGCTGTAAAGCGGAATCGAGACCACACCGAGCATTTTCTCAGGTTATAGACAATTTCTTAAATGAGAAACGAGTATCTTTGAAAACCGTTTCCCTTAATCCTCAACCTATGTAGGTGAAAACGGAATAGTTTCATACGAATGTCCGCAAGATATTTCCATCACTCAAGTCCCGAATAATGTCATCTCTAAATATAAAATTGCATTAGTTTCGCATTTTCGCGATTTTCCAATATATTTTGATTTGCTGACCTTGTGAAGTGATTACTTCACTCATTGTGCTACCACTAAAGATAAATTTGTACAACGACCAGAGGCCAACAAAAAAAATATCCTACAGAAACTTGCAGGGCGTACAGTGCATGATTTGCGTACAGCACTATTTTTGGTTAACCATTTGCAAAAAAATTAATGAAAACTTCATTTGGAATCGAAATGGCAAAATTATCTTGATATTTCCAAAATTTCGTTTGAGAGGGTATGCTTCCACAATCCCCCCCCCCCCCCACCCGGAACTTCCGCTACTTTACATTCCGCACTTTCATTCTTTTCTCCCTGAGGCTTATTTACGTTACTTTCTTTCCCTCTCTCAAGTAAATATGACCAATTTTTCATATTTGTATATCATGCGCTTTCCAAAAAAAAAAGACAACGAAACATGCGATGTTCTTACGGGAAAAAAAAAAGCAAGGAAGGGGGACGGGGGGGGGAGGGGGGGCGTTTTGTACCTTTGAGACGGTGTCGGTGTTCCTTGTGTAATTTGTGTTCAAAGTGATGATACGAACGCTTAATATTTGATCCTGCTTTTTGTTCGCGTCGGCGAACATGATCTTTGTCTTTGCTGTACGGACCTGTTTGATACAAAAAACAGAATTCGAAGAGGTTTATTTAACAATTATTCCATGAACGCGCGTTGGATATGAGATGGTAAATAGCCAACGAGGCGCGCGACTCCGAGCTGCTTATAACCAGTCTCATATCCAACAAGCGCGAATGGAATAATTCCTTTATTACATTTTTATTAAATTCTTAACGCTTGAACACATGGAAATTAAAGCCAAATTTTATTGCAATCAGTGACTTCCATAAAAAAAATTAGGTCGTATGGTATATGAGCTGATAACCGAGAATGTGTGAACCAGTCAGAAAGCTAGAAACATAATATTCGAGGTCGAAAATTAAATAATTATGGTTATCCCTCAAGCATACTTGGAAAAAACCCGACTACTCCTTATAGGATTCGAACCAGTGACCCTCTAATTACTCGCTCGAATGTTCTTTCTCCTAAGTAGCATATTCTCGTTTCAAAGGAGATATTCACTTTTAGACCTTTATATTACGTGTTTTTGGGGAAGGTGAAGTTGATTTGTCATGTACCAAATAATGAATCGATTGTAAATGTTCTAAGGACAATTTGTGTTGTTTTTTTTTTTTATATTTTATGAGTAGAGATTTTCCACAACGGTAGAATTGCATGAGAGAGCGAAGTCCCAAGTTAAGTGTGTCCTGCAGAGGACACCACAGACGGTCGTGAACATCGTGTCCTGTTATTTGTGACCAGTGTGATTATTCTGTATATACCCCAATAAGTTAATTAACAACAAAAGATACAAGGCGGGGGCTACGGTTTTTGTTGTCAACAGCGGAGATTTGCAGACATCATTACAATACCCTGAGTGTTGGTCAGGCCCGGAATTCTACCCACGAGCCCCCCTCACGATAATCCAATGCTTAACCAACTGAGTCAGCCAGTTGGCTGATTCAATACTACCAAAATGACTATAATAGACATGAAAGCCGGAGACTGATTTGTCTTAAATATGAAATGAATCTGCTTACCGTGTGAAGCTGTCTTACTTGTAGTAGGAATGGGTATGACTTGTTTCGTGGTTTCTAGTCTTCTTATGTTCAGCTGGGTTGGTGCCAGGAAGACTGCGTAATAAAATGATAGATTGAGTCAAAACCCCTCCATTGATTGACTTAGCATTTCTCTAAATATATACATCTTAATAAACAAGTTTAACGGCCATGTTCGAAGTTAATTAGGCCCGCGTTTTTTTTTTTTTTTTACATAAACTTGAAAAATACAAGGAGCAGTCTAATTTGAGGAGGTTAACTATCAATAGAGTTATGACTTAAAGTGAGAGTTAACGACTGCCAAAATCCTGAATTCAAGATTTTGGACTGCCAAAATCCTGAGTTCAAGATTTTGGAAGTCCAAAATCGTGAATTCAGGATTTTGAATCTTAACTCTAACTCTACGACACAACTCTATGAATATAACTCTAAGAATAGCTGTCCCCTAATTCGAGGTGTTATGAAGAACGTCAGCACTCGAGGATAAATTTCCATTTTCTCCCCTAAATTAAGTGCCGTTCCGACGAGTGTCATTTTTGAAGGAATACCACGCCCTTAACATACAAAGAAGGTTGAAACAGTCACGACGTGATTACAATAACGCGAATTTATATTTTGATATGACGTTCTCGTTACCGTCGCCGCTGCCGTTGCTTAAGCTCCCTATTAAGTAACTTACGTAAGCCGTAACTTCAGTAAGATATTCATTTTTACGAAGACCGTTGTCTTTGAATCAAGCAACAAAGACAAACTTTCAAGTCTTTTGCAAAACATGAGCCATAATTTGCTATTGTTTTGTGAACCAACATGGCCGTCTCATCACGTGATTGAAATTTGATGAGTATCACAATTATAACACATACGTGCGACTGTAGTAATAATAATAATAATTATTATTATTATTATTATTATTATTATTATTATTATTATTAATATTGCAGAGTATCCAACAAAGTGAGGTTCTTCATCCACAATATCTACACTATAAATCAATTCTACAAAAGTAGAATATATACATATTTACAATTGTGTTCACTGCTTAAAGTTCCTTGCATGAAAGATGTCTCTTCACGCTACGACAAAAGGAATTATACTCAGATATGTTTCTAATAGCTACAGGGAGCTTATCAAAAGTAGTTACTGCAAAGTGCTGAACAGTATCTGATTCTCTCGGAATAGAAAGGACTGGCGCAATCGAAGATCTTAAGCTATAAGCACTGACTTGTATAGATTTAATTTAAGATACTCAAGAAACGTATCATATAGCGGCTCATGAGTTAACTTAAGTATATTTAGTTCAACGTTCTTATTCACTGGAAGCCAGATCAACGTTGCGACGTCCTCCAATCCTGCGAACCTTCTTGTGACAAATCCAGCGCATGCATTTTGTAGCCTCTGAAGGCGCTTCATTAGAAATGTTGGGAGGGGGTGGAAAACAGAGCATGCATAGTTCGGTTTACAGAGGACTAAGCCCTCTGCCAAGTGTTTCCTCACATGAAAAGGGGCTAGATTTTTAAGCCTGTGCAGTATTGACAGTGTCCCATAAAATGAACTTAACACATGGTCTACATGCGTCTTCCAGGTGAGGTGCTGGTCCACATATACACCCAAAAGCTTTGTGCAGGAACTCCGTTTTAGTGGATTATCGCCACAAGCGTTAGGAAGTTTTCGTTCCTCTAAACTGTGATATCGCGCCATCTGTGGGGTGGAAATAACTATCCAGTTTTTCTTGGAAGAATTCAATACCAGCTTGCAACTCTTAGAATAGTCCGTCAGGCTTGTAACTGCTTTATTTATGTGATCTGCTGAAGAATCGAGATCACATGGTTTCGTCAGCATACTGATAACAGTCACACTGTAGCTCACTCTGGAGGTCGGCGACATAAAGGTTGAAAATAACCGGACCCGAACTGAGCTCTGAGGAATGCTGAATTCTACTGTTGCTGTACCGTTAAAGATTAAGGTTTGAGTCCTTTGCTTCTGTTGTGTATACATTTTTGTTTATAGCTTTCTCTTCTCTGCCCTTACCCTAACCCTAACCCTAACCTTAAAGGTCCATCATAATTTTATCTTCCTCTGTATAGGGAAGCTATCGTTGACGTCACCTATTGTCATTAATATGCCAACCAGAGCCTCCTTGGCTGTCAAAACAAAGGGTCTTTTGTTCCTGTGGTTGGCACATTTGAATAACAAAAGCAATGTTTGTAAACACATATCTTCCCCATAAAACTCCTTGACAAAGTAATCGAGAACTGAACGAGAAGTCGGTACAGTTTTGGTTTTCTCTCCGAGAGTGTGATAATGGACTGAATAGTGAAGTATTTCGACTTGATAATTGTGCCGAGGAGGTAAAAACTCTTCTGGATTTGATGGATCTCTATAGTTTTACCAACTTGATTTAAGTGCCAACTAGAGTTGTGGGTAACTCTAGCTCACTCATTGGTGTAATTCTTACAAACTACTTTCTGTTGTTACTTCAGAGGTGTTTGATGTTGGCCTCAGAGCCATCACAACCTTATTTTTACTGGATTCGGTCACACTGTGACCCTAAATCGCGCCCTAGAACTATACTAAAACGCCACTTTAAGCATTATGATCCAGAATACTTTCTAGCTGACATTTCTGTTGTTCCGTTTCATGTTGCACATTTTGGAGAACACAGAGGAAGTTTGGAGGGCGTGGGGGAAATTGTTATCTGATGCTCTGGACTCTCATGCTTCTGTCAAGAAAATCAATTCTAAGCGCAAAAACGTTCCTTTTATGACTACAGTACGTCTTAACTCCATTCGTCACAATACGAAATTAAGGCAACAGTACCCACAGTCCAAGGATCCTGCAGATCCGGAAAAATACAGATCGCAGCGTAATGTCACATCATCGTTCAGACGCAAGGCAATATCGAACTTTCTCAGGTTTAGTGCTGATGGAGCTAAAGGTATCCAAAAGAATTTTGGCATATAATCAAGCCCTTTATGCATTGTAAACAGAGTAGCAATGAATGTACTTATCAACTTAAAGAGAATGGTGCGCTTTTCACTTGAAGAGGACATCACTGATCACCCAATTAAAGCAAGCATTGCCACCATCATGGGGGACAAATATCCAGTATCTGCCCAATTTGACTTTATTCGTGTCTTGGTTGAAACTGAGGTGATACTAAAATCGTTGAATCCCGGTAAAGCGACCCGTCATGATCAGATTCCCGCTCGTGTCTTACGAGATGGTGCCTCAATTTTGGCAGTTCCCTTAGTTAGACTGATTAACATTGTCATTGATAATGCTTGTGTCCCACTAACTGGAAATTGGCGGAAATCTGTTCCGTCTTCAAGAGATATGACCAAATTATCCATTCTTGTTTCGCTCGACAAGGGTTTTAACAGATGTCTCAAAACCAACGGGTTGGTTACTTTGCGCCATATCTGTCGAAGTTCTTGTCAGCATACAGAAGGGGATAAGGCTGGGAGTCAGTGTTGTTGCAACTTTTGGAGGATTGCAAAGGAGCGCTCGACAAAAATTCTGTTGTTGGAACTGTTTTTCCCTAGATGCAAATCAACAGAAAACCGCGCATCGCAAAAGAATGTTTTCTTTTTCTCAAAAAGTATTTAACGTTAGGGGGAAAGCAATACACCATTTTAAAGCTAAGAAAATAAGCTTTCCGAAAACATATAGCATTTTATGGACATTTTATGAAAAGAAAGTATAAAGGAAAAAAATTAAAAAAATTATTGTTGTGATGGCCGATTACTTCAAGTAAGCTAACCTTTTTAAAATGGGTGCTTTGACTTAAATACTGTTGAACAATGCTGTTTAAAATGGGTGTTGAGGCTTAAGTAAGCACTATATGAGATACCCATTTGGGTAGTCCATAGGGTGCTCCATGGAGTAGGGCTCCGCGTTTTGTCCTCTCCCGTTTTTTGTCGCCACGGAATTTCTTACAATTTGAAGCGAAATCGCCACTGATGATCGCCACTCAGCTGTGAAAAACAAAACATTATATTTTTCCTGCCATCTCGAACATCTTTGGGAGAATTTAGCATTTCTTTAGTTGGTTTTTGATCCTTTTCGTCATCCACTGCTCAGATTTTTTCCATCACGTTTTCCCACGATTTCTATTTGCAGACAGTCAATTGAATGAATTGTTGCTCTACCTCTTAAGATGAGTGCGGATTGTAAGTGTAAAAATCGACTAGTTTAACACATCAAAAAGGGGAGCGGTGTTCATTGCAAGGTATTATAAATTGCTAATTTGCAAGTCCGATCTGTTAGCTCGCGAAGGCCTACTAATGCGCCGATCAACTCGAACATTCAACAACCCCCCCCCACCCCCTCTTCCCGGGCAAATCCCCCCCCCCCTTTCCCGGGCAAATCCCCTTTCACAATACGGGTAGTGGCGAAGAAAGAACGCCAAGCGAGCCCATCGCTAAGGCCTAAGGCTTGTTCACAACCTTTACTGCTGCGTCGTTTTATGGATACATACATTATTAAATGAATATACTGTATGTGAGGCTAGCGATCGCAGTAAGAAGTGTATTTATGAAAGTGGCGACCAGAGTGGATTCCGGTTGCAAACAAAATACAGAGTGTGTCTTCAGTGCTAAGTATAACTTTAACATAAACAAGAAGAAAAAGGTTAAACATGGGAGGGGTCGCTATGATCAGGAGAATATGAGATAAGAGAGCGAATCCCTGTACCCTCATAACAATTATTTGAAATTTATTTTTAGATTGCGCTCATGTTCCTAAGTTTTTTTTTTCATATTTTTTTTCCATGTATGTATGTGTATGTATATTAACTTTATTCAGTGATTCTACCTGCCGCAGCTCAGAAGGTAAGCTGTTCCAAAGCACCGCCCCGTTATAGCTAACTAAAACTGTCTTCCAAAACA
>OX421449.1:46456504-46464004 GCA_949126865.1 Montipora capitata | reverse complement strand
CATCTTTAGAGTAGTTCTCAATAAGGTACCCGCTGCTTATTAAAGAATTGGTGTTTTGACTTGTATCACTTTCAATAGTTGCGTCCATTTCAGTTACATTCGAGTATATTCTTGTTTCATTCCGTTCGCGGAACGACCCGTTTCGAAGCTGACGCTTGACATCTTTTAGTGTGGGTCTACCCCGAAAAGCGTATGCCATTCTTTGTATGTGCTTTGAGCGCCCCAAGAAGAAATAGATTAAGCCAACGCAATGCCGATCTTCAGTAATCCAAACAACGCATCACAGAGCTCTTCATGACCTTGGATTACGTGGTTTGCTTTAAATAACCAAAGTAAACAGCGCCACGTGGCTTCTATTGTGCATTACCCAATCAAAACACCGCCACGTGCTTTCTATTGTGCATTGCCCAATCAAACACGGCCACGTTTTTCTATTGTGCATTTTGCTGCACAGGAAAAAAAAAACTGAAATCTAACGTCTTTTATAACTCGAGCCCCTACGGGGCCCGAGTAATTAGATGGTTTACTGTTTTAGAAAGTTCTAGAAGCTTATTGTGAGAGTATATAAGTAGATGAGTCCTAGCGGAGTTTTTTTTAAACTAGTTTTTCACAAGCAAAGAGAGTTGGCGTTAGTCGTGTTTAGTCAAGTGTGACAGAAGTAGTGTTTATTCAAGTTGGCGGAGGCCGAGTAAGTTTGTCGAGTACGTGTTGTTTACAGTTTATTTCGTGGAAACTACGTTCATTTTGGAATAAATCTTCTTGTTGTTGTTCCGACAACCCTGCGTTCAGTTTAGTTTGCAAACTACCTTTCCTCAAAACATTCAAACTCGTAACAGAGTGCTTCATTTTCGAGTTGGGCTTCGACTTCGTTTTCGACTTAGGGTGTTTAGTTCGATTTAGACCTTTGGGGTGCTTCATGCTATGTTCTTCGTTTTCGAGTGCTTCGTTTTCGATACTTCCCTTGCCGTAAACCTCTGAGAGCAGAATAAATAGGCGTGCTGGTTTAGTTAGATGAGCATGTTTACCGGCAGTAAGGGTCATATCTAAATCGTCGGGTATTCTTAAAGCCGGAGACTTTTTTTCTTTTATCTTTAGAGGGCGTAATTTCATTTTCCGTGTATTTGTGATAATGCAGGAGTCAAAACAACGTGATATCACAGAGCTGATAATAGAACGATTTCTGCTATATATTCAAAACTGCAACTGAACAAATCACTTTCTGCGCCTTCGCCAAGTACGATTCTTCCAAACTGCTGTCTTCTGGTCCTGCTGTAATCTCTGTATTGTTTAAACGCAGTCTTTTAAATTATTTGCAAAAGGAGAATATGAGATAAGAGAGCGAATCCCTGTACCCTCATAAAAATTATTTGAAATATATTTTTAGATTGCGCTCATGTTCCTAAGGTTTTTTTTTTTTCTTTTAATCTTTTTTCTCCGTGTATGTATGTGTATGTATATTAACTTTATTCAGTGATTCTACCTGCCGCAGCTCAGAAGGTAAGCTGTTCCAAAGCACCGCCCCGCTATAGCTAAAACTGTCTTCCAAAAAAATGGTATTGGAACAGCACGTTTGTTCTCGGAGTCCCTCAGTGATTAGTAACGTCAGATCGATTGATAAATACAACGCTTAAATACTCGGGTGTAAGACCATTTAAAAGGATTTAAAGACCATAGTGGTTTTGTGCTGCGTACCCAACTTTGTCACCTCAAGGATATAGTAAGAAACAGCAGAAAAACGATCTTTAGTAACAAGTTGATTTTTATTCTGATTAACAATTAAATTTGGTTTTTCCCTCTGGTCAAAGCGATCTTCTAATGGCAAAAATAGGGTGCTTCGTTTTCGACTTAGGATACTTCGTTTTCGAGGTTTGAGTGCTTCATTTTCGAGTTGGGATTCGACTTCGTTTTCGAATTAGGGTGTTTAGTTCGATTTAGACCTTTGGGGTGCTTCGTGCTATGTTCTTCGTTTTCGAGTGCCTCGTTTTCGATACTTCCCTTGCCGTAAACCTCTGAGAGCAGAATAAATAGGCGTGCTGGTTTAGTTAGATGAGCATGTTTACCGGCAGTAAGGGTCATATCTAAATCGTCGGGCATTCTTAAAGCCGGAGACTCTTTTTCTTTTATCTTTAGCGGGCGTAATTTCATTTTCCGTTTGTTTGTGATAATGCAGGAGTTAAACAACGTGATATCACAGAGCTGATAATAGAACGATTTCCGCTATATATTCAAAACTGCAACTGAACAAATCACTTTCAGCGCCTTCGCCAAGTACGATTCTTCCAAACTGCTGTCTTCTGGTCCTGCTGTAATCTCTGCATTGTTTAAACGCAGTCTTTTGAATTATTTGCAAAGGTAAGTTAAGTGCTCCACAGATTATAGAACGGTTTAGGAACAATCAATTCCATCCGAACATCGCTACTTAAAAACAATGCATTTATGGTCAGATTGTTAATCGAGATCAGGGTGGCTCAAAAGATGCTCTCCTGTTTGCTAAGCTTATCAAACAAAGTCGTGTCACTGTATCTTAGGACTCGATTTAAAGATACAAATGCGTGCGTTTTGCTTTTGACACCATTACAGCTTGTTATAGTTTTTTTTAAAGTTTAATTCACGTTAAATCTTTTAGATTAGTTTCACACTGTCACAAAGGAACGGAAACTATGTGTGTGTTTCTAGTACATTGAGGCAAAGAAAGTACTTTGTGAGGCGCGGATCATTTCAAGAAAAAAAAGTATTTCCATTTCGTTAATAGTTTTTCCTTTTTTTTTTTCCTTCTTTTTTTTTTTTAATCAGACTGCAGATTTCGTTCTTTGGTCGCGTTCTAATTACTATGCTGTGTCTTTCTGAGTGACTCAGGAAAAAAAGGTCAGTAATTTTCAAGTTCGTCCTAATGATCTTAAATACTTTAATACTTCAAGGGTATTGAAACTAGCGTTGTGTGCTTGACTATACCGGTTCGCCAACGGCTTTGATTAAAATTCAGGACGAATGAACAATATCCTAGGCCTGCAGGCTTTACAAAACAACCGTAACGCCTGTTTGAATTGAACAAAAGTTTTTTCTTCAGATTTTCTGTGTGTTTTTCTCAACACCTCAATGGAAAAAGTTTGCTCTTGGATATTTATCCAAAGGCTGTTTACTTTGGGATTTCACGGTCCGCCATTACTCACGTTCAAAACTGGCCGAGGGACCTCAGAGGGTAGGATCTAGGGAAAGTGACGTCATTTACTAACCAGCTTAAAATGCAGTTCATTTCATATGCAAAAGACTAGTTTAAAAGTCTGAAAGCCCGAATCTCCCGTGCTGCATATTAATTAAGCCTCGTACACACGCATTGCATTCTTAAACTAATGAGTCTTTTACGTTATTTTCTCCTCGATGCAGCACTCTCAAATATTTCAAAGTCAGTAAGGGCGGACCATTAAATAGGAAAATTCTAGTTAAAATAAACACGTGTCTTTTTGAAATCGAGGCTTAAAACTTGGGTCACGTAGTGTTTAGTTAACATAGTTTTGAAATCCAAAGAAAAAGGACAATTGATTTTTTGGTCATAGTAGCACTTGAAGTATGTCTTTTGCATCAGTAGTGAAGTAAATCGTTGATCGATGTTAGCTTAAGTCCTGCTTCGTGATAAACTTTAGTTTTTATAATAATGTCTTGACGTAATTTACTTTAAGTTTTCATATCTGGCAATTTTGCCTAACTAGTCAAGCGTTATGGCCCAAAACCATGTTCCTAACTTGTCATCCTGTTTGATTCCGGAGTTTTTCCCGAGTTTGTTACGTCTTAGGGTGTCCAATAAGCCATCTAATTGAGGTTTAGATAAAGAAACCCGATTTTTGCAGATCTAAATTAAAATTAAATTATTCTCATCACAACCGTTATGTTAGAGTTACACGAAATGTGTGCCTTTCATATTTAGTCTAACACGATAACACGATATACAACGACTCAAAATGAAATTATCTCAGGCTTTCTTGTTTTTTAACTTATTCGAATTAAAACTCCATCGATGCAGGAAGTTTATTGCCAAGAGGAAATAAATAGCTTTATGCTGAATATGACATGCTTAGTTAGTTATTTCCCTTGTTGCAGTTTGGGCATTTCTGTCATTCAGGATTTTCTCTAGATCATTCACCATTTGTACAAGCTAGGCGGAGGCTGATTCAACAGAGTCAAATCAATTTTCCTTCCCCACCCTCCCTATTTTTACTTTGTTGTGGATGGCGTGTGTCCCCTCACGATCATGTCTTCTATATTTGGGTATTTCCTAGGTTACCATGCTGATTTTCCATAAACGGTCTAGCCCATCAGGGCTTGGCCAAAATATCCCAAACAAATGTGGTATTATTTGTGTCCCAGCAAACGGAGCTCGCCCAGAGCAATGCCTTGCCAACAATATCAGTCAGACTGTATGAAGCATGAAGCATAAATGACTATTTAATTGCCGCTATTCTTTTCTCGTGACAGTTCACTGTCCCGCCTTATCGATACCACTCATGCATTTGGTAGCAAAATCTTTCTTTCCGCTCTCTTCAACTACCTTAAGTCCTCCGTTGCGATGTATTACCATCCACTTAGGGACGATTTTTTTAAGCCGAAAAAACAAACTAGAGGATATATATGTTATTTACAACCAAAGCATCCGCAAATACCTGACTATAACATGAATAAGTTTAGTCCATATCATGCATGCATCAACAATGTATTTGGAATGTTCAGATATTCAGTTTGTAGAAGCGATTTTAGGTGATTTATTTTAGGGGAAGGGGGGTTTGCAGTCTTTAATAGACCTCAATGCCCCCGCCCCTTCCCCGTCAAAAAGGCTTGGAACATAGAGTATTATGTTCTTACCCAAACGCAATGCAATTCCTTTCTACGTGTGATGGACTTATGATGTTTCACAGTTTGTAATTTTAAAGCTCCAATAGCTGATGAATAAATTCTCTAACTTGCTCAATGAACCGCTGATCCTTAGCGTGCATTTATAAATCATTGTGAACACCCAGTCAACTATGATCAAATAAATGAATGGGACATTTTATGACAAGTCTTCTCCCTTAAGTTTTTCTTTTCTAAAGTTGTCATTGTGCTGGGCTTTTAGTGATAAGTAACGTTTAGACCTCTCTGATTAACTGAAACGCGTTTTGCCATATAGCAATTGGTAAGTCAAATGCAAAACAAGGTGGCATGAATGCGTAAAGATTCAAGACGCAACTGATTTTTCAGAAGGAATATTTAAAGCTCTTGTTCTTTCCAAAGAGTTAGTTCACTATTGTGCCAGCATTCTAATTCACTCGGTTTTCATTGGCAACGCGATGCTGAATTTTTCAACTGCCAAACTCGACATGAGTTATTTGATTTTATTTGTTTGATGATCAAGTAAGTGAAGCAGGACTGTTTTGCTCAGTGGATGACTCATTAAAAAAAGGAGGGTGTGATTCGGAGTTGTTGGTAAGCTGCAGTCATCCATGATTCAAATATGTAGAAATTGGCCTGTGTTAATTGCATCCCGAAAAAGGGAATTTCCCTTCTTTCACTATTCAGTGATCTGTGGTTCCATTAATACGCCCGCTTCTACAGTCAACCTTACTCATCCATTGAAAGTGGCGGTGACTAAACAGTTCCTGTTTCATATCTCCTGTTCGGATTATCCTTTAGTAAAAGGCTGAATGTGTTAGCGCAAAATGATTGATTTTTGCACCCACTCATGGCTTAAATCTTGACGCTGTTAAAACCAAAGCCAATAGACCCTTTCACGTTTTTTGGCGCCATCTTGGTTAGGGGGCAAACACAGATACATTTACAGTAACCGTATGGGATTTTGGCCGACTTTGAACCGCTGTAGCACCGCTAAAAAACGACACATCTCCACAATGATAGTGTCTTTTAAAAGACATTTATACTGAGATTATTGCCATGAAATATGAAGAACAGATTCAGGCTACAACGACCATAAACGAATTTTTAAGATTCCATACAAACCCTTCCAAAATCATCACGGCAAATTGCCGCGAAATTAGAAGCAACATGAGGGAGATTTAGTATTCGAATTTACGGACGTCTTACCCTCCTCAATAGCCTTATTTTCTGTTGAATAAGGGAATAACAAATTTTCGAAGGATTATAAGAACAGAAGAACCATATATCGGCCGAACCCAAAACCGATGCTTTCTTCGATTTTCTTTCTCTCTTCTTCTTCGCAAACTGAACACGGAGAAGCAAATAATAAGCCAAAAGTCTTCTTCTTCGATTGACTGCCACCATTTTAATTTCGACTAGTCGGCAAAAAAAATCCTAGTGCCAGTCTTTTTTACGGTTTGATCCGATACAAACGATTTAATGGAAACCAAGGTATCGCAAGAATCGCTTCAATCGCGTCTGTCGTTTTTCACCACGGGAAGCTCTTTTCAAGCGACAGAGACGATTCTAGCGACAGGGACGATTATTTGGAAACCAGCCTTTAGGGGTACTATTATCCGATTTAACCACTACAGTTTTTGATGTTTTACGAATATGCCGTCCTATTCTTCCTATTCTACGATTGTACTTTCAGATGTTTCAGAAATCTTTGTCCGATTCTACGATTTTACCTTAAGACCCTTAAGACTTTTAAGATGAATTTAACCACTACAGTTTTTGATGTTTTACGAATATACCGTCGTATTCTTCCTATTCTACGATTGTACTTTCAGATATTTCAGAAATCTTTGTCCCATTCTCCGATTCTTCCGATTCTACGATTTTACCTTAAGATTCTCTCGGTAAAAAGTGTAGTTAACCGAACCGTAAAATGAAAGCTAAAATTTTAAAAGAGTGCTTAGGCCTAATCACTGAACACTGAAACGAGCGCTTGGGCTTAATCAGTAAACGAGTGCTATATTCATCACACTATCCCGGCAAAAAGTGTAGTTAACCGAACCGTAAAATGAAAGCTAAAATCCTAATCACTGAAACGAGTGCTATATTCTTCACACGATCTCGGTAAAAAGTGTAGTTAACCGAACCGTAAAATGAAAGCTAAAATTTTAAAAGTCGGAGTGCTTAGGCCTAATCACTGAAACGTGCGCTTAGGCTTAATCAGTAAACGAGTGCTAAGTTCATCACACTATCTCGGTAAAAAGTGTAGTTAACCGAACTGTAAAATGAAAGCTAAAATTTTAAAAGTCGGAGTGCTTAGGCCTAATCACTGAAACGAGCGCTTAGGCTTAATCAGTAAACGAGTGCTATATTCATCACTTTATCTCGTAAAGAGTGTGATTAACGGAACCGCAATATGAAAGCTAAAATTTGAATGAAAGAACGAGGCTCGGCGGCTCGACGGCTCGTCAGTCAACGCGACTGGCGAGCCGCCTAGCCACTCGAGTGATACTTCTTTAAAAATGGCCTGTATTCTGTAGTTTATCCCCACTTACGTCTTTACGCTTTCACAACGGCGAATATCCATTGTGCTTTGAACTTTAGTTCACGATTTTAGAACGAGGAATATACATTCTAATT
>OX421449.1:46444004-46451504 GCA_949126865.1 Montipora capitata | reverse complement strand
AGCAAGATCAGCTTTCGGCAAAACGAAATCGCGAATGGAAGTGCTGATTTGTTGATGGAAACTATTTTGAAAGGGATCGGCGTAAGGGATGGTGTCAGATGCGAGAATCGTTCTTTGGATCCACTACGCAGTGACCTGTCTCACAGCAAAAACCTTATCACTGAGAAAACAGTTCTACCATCCTCATCCTCCCGTAACTCTTTACAGCCGTTGTATGATGTCTTACTCGGGCCAATTGCAGACTTGCTCCAAGGAAATGAGTTAATCGTTGTTCCCGATGGACCATTTTGCTTGGCTCCATATTCTGCATTGAGTGAATCTATCAGGATCCGCACCATTCCCTCGTTGACCGCTTTTAATGTGATCGTTGGTGCACCTGACGACTTCCACAGTAAGACTGGCGCACTGCTTGTAGGTGATCCGTGGTTGAAGGAAGTTACTAACAAGAAAGGGGAGCCCATTTTGGAACAGCTTCCGTGCGCAAAACAAGAAGTAGAGATGATTGGACAACTTCTGCAGACAACACCGCTGACTGGAAAAAGTGCCACGAAATCTCAGGTGCTGAAAAGTATGAAATCAGTTGCGTTAGTTCACATTGCAGCACATGGATGCTACAAAACGGGAGAAATTGCTTTAGCCCCAAATACCGAACGGAAATCGCCAATTCCCAAAGAGGAAGACTTCATTTTGAAAATGTTGGATGTTCAGACAATTTCTCTTCGAGCAAGACTAGTTGTGCTGAGCTGTTGTCACAGTGGCCGGGGAGAAGTGAAGTCTGAGGGAGTGGTGGGAATTGCAAGGGCTTTCCTGTGTGCTGGAGCTCGGTCTGTTTTGGTATCACTCTGGGCAATTGATGACGAGGCAACGTTGCTGTTCATGAGGAGCTTCTACCAGCACCTGGTAGATGGAAAAAGCGCAAGTACAGCTCTTCAACAAGCAATGAAATCTTTACGAGAGTCAAAGCAGTATTGCGCTATAAAGCACTGGGCGCCATTTGTGCTAGTTGGCGATGATGTCACGCTGGAATTTCCAAAAAAATGGTGAGTGAAGTTCGAGTTTAACTCAGAAAACAAGAATACTTTCAAACTGGAAAACTGACGACAGCAATCAAATAGGCCTAAGATGGCATGCTAACGAGATGCAAGCTTCGTAGTATAAACAATTCAAAGTTTCCTCTAACATGCTTTAGTCACAAATGTAATTTCCACATGCCTATCACGCATGCACAGTAGCGTAAAGGATACATTTCACATTGGTGGACAAACTGTTTTCATTCAGCCTTTTCTGACTTTTGTTATCCGGTGAAGATGGCTCATTTTATCACGTCGTGATGTCTCTTTTGCTGTTTATGTTCTCCCATATACAGATCTCTAAACTTCATCTTTTGTAAGGAATTCGAAGACAGCATCGTCCTGCACGTGGCCATTCGCATCGGCGCATTGTACATGTATGCTCGAAAGAACCAGCTACATTTAGGGCTGTTTTATATTTTTCTTTTTCCAAAATCGATGTCGAAGATGCTAGAAAACTACCTGGCAGGGCTGACGCTTCATTGATCGCCGAACTTGTAAAAAAAAAAAAAAACAAACATTAGAACGGGTTAACAATCATCGTTATGCCAGTAGAACAAGCTCCAAAGGTTTAGTAGAAGTTTACTGTGTTAACCAAACTAACAGACTGAGATTATTGTAAGTGAAATTATGACAGTACTAGTAAGCTTAGATCTATAGTAAAATGCTAGTTTTACCCGTTATTTTGATACTTCGTTTCTTTTATAACTTCAAAAGGCAGTGTTGCTTCAGTGGCGATCAAAATGATAGAGCTATATTTCAGTTGCTAAAAGTCATGTTTTATTTAGTTCTTTGAAACTGTTTTTGTTGTATGAGTGTAAGCCAGTTTCGAAAGAAAAGAAAAAAAAAACACTTCTGCTGATGACCCTTAACATCAGGTTTTTACCGTGATAAGGAAAAGAGAAACATTTGCAACATTCAACGATCACAAAGTAGAAGGGAAACGACGGGTGAATTTTCTTTCCTGTTCTTCTGCATAACAAATGAATGAAATCATCAGCAAAAAAAACAGACGTTTTTCTTTTCTTAACAAATTTCCAAGTTCTTTATAGGGCTTACTCCCTCGAGTTATCGGTGGTGTTTTTAAGGAAAGTGAAAGAATGTGTTTGCATTCGGAAGTAGTTCAATTCCTGGAATAATAGTTGGGGAACTAACAAATCCGCTGCAAAGTTAGAAAAAAATATCTGGAGCAGATTCATAGCCACCTTCACAACTGGAAATTTTAAGGTGGCCCTGATTCCGCTTCAGAGAATTTTTTATACCTCTGCAGAGTGATTTATCCTAGGCTGCTAACCACTTTACAGCGAAAAAAAATTGGGTCACCAAGTTCGTTTCTGAAATATAAGCTTTTGAAGACAAAATACAGGGCAATTTTATCGTTGCTATGATAAACTTTTACGTCACATTAAAGAGTGCACCTTGTTAAGGCATGATTGGTGTTTCATTTGGTACCATAACATTTGATGTTATGTGA
This sequence comes from Montipora capitata, assembly GCA_949126865.1. NCBI lineage: Eukaryota > Metazoa > Cnidaria > Anthozoa > Scleractinia > Acroporidae > Montipora > Montipora capitata. Next base: position 46,448,960 of record OX421449.1, on the reverse strand, counting down.
AACAATTGGGGTAGATTCAATCCTTCCAAATAGTACAGCTGGTTGAAAGTGTTGGTTTGAGCCTGAAGGGAACGAAAGGCTACAGGCAGCCTATACTATGGCCTTTAACTTAGACCATTTCCGTCGCAAGGGTCAAACTGATAGTATTTGGATATCCGGGTCATGTAACGCAACCGAATGCTTAACATACGTTTTAAACCGAAACCCTAATTTAATATAAGGCTCTGTTGCATTTTGCGATCTTTCATGCAACTTCTCTTGCAACGCCATAGCGAAACAAGTTGCAAGTTGCACACTTTACAATTGCTACTTTGCGCATTGGTTCGGGGAAAGTAGAATCCATTGCTACTTTGCGCATTGGTTTACGCAAATTAGGAACGAAGGTTTCAAGCAACGCGTGCTGTGAAATCTGCCCTGCAACTTCTGTCTCAACGGATTGCGTCATCAGCCAGTGAAGTGTCCTTTAACCTCATGAGATCATCGAAAACGAGACAAATTGCAAGAAACCTTGCCCAGTGTAACAACCGTCAAGCGAATAGCTTTGCAGTGAGAGCACTCTTGTCGAAAACAAAATTGAGAGACAAGTTGCTCGAAAAATTGCGAATGTAACAGCGCCTTTATGGGTCAAGTAAGTAAGGAAACCATCTAACGTTGGATAAGACAATTAACTGTCCATTTGCTCCTCATATAACTTTATTAGAAATCATAAATATGCTTCGTTTTACAAAATGTATAAAAATGTCTCTTCCAAACGCACATACAAAATAAATTTGTGAAGGTAGAGATCTGTTGATTAATGTTTATTTTTTGAAAAATGTTACTATAAAGGTTCGAAAACGAAAACATTCGGAAAAGCGATATTAAAACACCAGGCGTTACGCGCCCTGAAAAGAAAACAGTGTTATAGTCGGTGATTAGATGTAATAACTGTGTATAATTATCTACATTTTGTAGGTATGGGCACCGATTTTAAAAGGGTTTCCTTTCAAGGGTGTTTCCTTTTCGATAGCTTCGGTGTGGATAGTATCCAAAAAAGACGACATAGCTCTGGTTTCAAAAGGTTTACATGTGTTTCTCAATTGTTACTCCATCCATGAAAACAGTGATTTCTTTTCGTCGTGGTGTAAACATAAAAGCAAACAATATTAATGATGAAATTGTATATGAAATGAATCATATATGAACTTCGGATATGAAACCAAATAAAGCTGTAATCTTCGCAGTTGGGAGCTGCTCATTTGTGGGTTCTAATGGTCCCATTTCATCATTGATTCATTCCTCACGGGACCATTAGAACCCACAAATGACCAGCTCCCAGCGTCAGTTGCTTCATAGCTCAGTTGGTTAGAGCGTCGCACCGGAATCGCGAGGTCACGGGTTCAAACCCCGTTGAAGTCCTGAATTTTCCAGGCTTCTCTACGCAATTGTAAAAATTGCGTTCATAACTGCGAAGATCATAGCTTTACTTGAAACAATATTAAGTTGAGCCACAGACAGTCTGGAAAAGTTAAGTAGTCAAAATGAAGTATACTACAACAGTAAAGGATTTGTTTGGGATGCCAATATGACCGTCATTTAATTTTTTGCTTTGCTTTTTTCTTGTTTGCGGGTGGGGGTGGAGAGGGGGATAACCCCTTCAAAAGTACTTGTTGTAGATTGCAAGGGTAAGTTTTTTCTGCAAGTAAGCTTTTAAGTGGCTTTGGAATTAGAACATTTACAAACGTGTACCCCTACTTCACATGTGCACATTAGTCTGACATAGTATTGAGTGAATACTTTTTACGAAGACAGCAAATTCCAAGAAAACGATCATTACTTGTCATGCTTTAAGCAAAACGTATTTAATTTCGTGATACTTGCATACCTCTCCCAAACGAGCTCGTCGCAATCGTACTTTTCGTTTGAAGCGTATTTCACATATGACGAGGCTCTCTGCACTTGTCAATATCTGAGTAAAAAAGAGAAGACAAATAATTAATTTAGTGAGTAAAAAAAGCCAGTCAATCAGTCAGTCAGGGGTGAAGCCTGTCGTCAAATCAGACACTCATTTATCCAGTCACAAGAAGTCAGCAAGCCAGTCAGCCATTAAGTCAATTACACACAAAAAAAAAGTTTCCCCCTTTAGTGTCAGTCAGTCATTTAGCCGGTTAGGCTGTCAGCCAGCCATTGGTTAATCAATCGAGTAAACTTCGCTATACGTATCTCCTCAAAAAAAAACCTATTCACTTGAGTCCTACTATGATCAAAAATTCACTTCCTTTTTTTTCTGATTTTGAAAGTGTGTTTGCTTAACACCTGAATGGCAAAATTTTCAAGCTCAGTGAGCTTTGATTTTTATCCAAAGGCTGTTTACTTTGAGTCTAAGGTCTGGATTTCACTGTCACAACTGACCGATTGGACCGAAGAGAGTTGGATCTTGAGAATGATACGTCATTTACTCACAAGCTTAAAATTTCATCGCTAAATGCAGCTTATTATATATGCAAAACACGAGTTTAAAAGTCTAAAAGCGCGAAACTCCCGTGCTACACACGAGGGAGCTTGCTCCTGAAACACGCTCCCGGGTAAGTACCCCAACCAGTACACACGAAGGACACGACGAGGGAGCTGAATGATGAAACAACCCGATTGGGGCATGGGAACTGTTGTGAATGAAAAAAATAAGCCAATTTGATTGGCCAACTGGAGACACGTCATGTCACGGCAAGCAAATTTCAGTACACACGAGGGAGCTTGCTCCTGAAACACACTCGTGCAACAGATTTGCCCCTGGAGCTTGCTCCCTTATATCAAACCAGTTTGATATGAAGGAGCAAAAATCGATAGCAAACGTTTTGTTGCGCAACATATTTTTTCGCTAGAAATCGTTGGTGCAGACGAGGGAGCTCCGGGAGCGTGTTCCAGGAGCGTGCCGCTGGAGCAAGCTCCCTCGTGTGTACCGACCGTTAAACTAATGAGTCTTTTACGTCATTTTCTCCTTGATCCAGCTCTCTCAAGATTCTAGAGTTAGTAATCGCGGACATTAAATGGGAAAATTCCATTTAAAGTAGACAGATGTATTTTTGAAAAGAAGGCTTAAAACTGGGGTCACTTAGTGATTAGTTATCATAGTTTTGAGATGCAAAGAAAAAAAATTGATTTGTTTTGGTCATAGAAGTACTTTAAACGTTCCAATTAAATTACCAGTGCAAGTTGTGAGATCCGCCATTAGCCTGTATCCCGATTGACAGCTGCGTCTAAAACTGCCTGCAGTGTGGTGGCAAATGTGATCACACATGTGGCATCCCAAAATGCACTCATCGACATCTAACAGGAAAGAAAGAAGAAGAAGAAAACTAAATAAAAACCACATACGAATATTATGTCATGGCCGCCCGGCATGATAAGAATTAACAGCATTTAGCCATTTGCGACACGAGAAAGATGCAAGTTCGTTGTTTACGCTCCATCTCGCCTCACGCATCGCGCTCGTTCATGCTCGTTTTTGGCGATTCGCGCTGTGTTAAAACACCTGTTTAAAATGGGATAGGACTTATATCTTTATCTCAAACTGACTATTCCTTTCGCTTCAGCTTAAGTAGCATTCGCTTTAAGATTCGATTGGATTCGAGGCGGGAATCGAGTCTAGAGTCGTAGAATTTCGTCTTGCTAACTTCAATACCCACTAAGCTAACGGGACAAGATGGGATGAAGTTTATTTTTTATAAGAACTGCCACTAAGGAGATCGTCACAACAACTTAAAACTAACTCTTCAAGTTGTTTTTCGTTGTTTGTGCTCAGACCTAGATACTGTAGATCAGTGGTTAACTCTCTTGTTCAATGGCACGCCCTTCAGTAATAGAACAATAATCTTATTCCATACAGATGGGAATATTCCATCATGTAATCGTCGGGAGGTGTCCCTCGTCATTTTGAGATATCGAAATTTACCTCTAAAATGTTGGCCACTAGTACGCACAAATCAGTGAATCGGATGAGAAATAATTTACCTAGGCACGCTTTCCTGTCTTTCTCAATCATGTACCCGGACAATCTCGACCCCAGAGCTCTTCTCTTGACTGAGAGAGAGAAGAGCTCTGGGTAACCCTGAAACAAAGTGTCTTCTCGTTGGTTATCGTAAAGAACAATCAAAAGCGTGTCTAATTGGTGCATTCATGTTAGCACGAGGAGTGAGCAGGCGTCGTAAGGTTCAAATAGCCAGTGTTTGGCTATAAGAACCCTACGGCGCATGTTCTCCTACATAGAGTAACCCAGAGCCTTGGGTCGATCCGAGGCTCTGGTGACGAGAATGGTGCGCGGAATGACACGCACACCTAAAGCTGCCACGCGTGTTGATACGCACCTGCTGACAATCATTACTGCGGGTTTTGCACTCGTCAAAATCTGACAGAATTGCAAATTTCGAGTTAGAAGACCTATTGCTGAATAGCCTTAACCTTTAACTCTGCGATGTAAATGGGCTATGTAGCGGGAGCTTTTATATTTTCCACAAAGTAGAATAAATAGATAGATAAGGAAAATAGGAAATAGGGCCAAGATTTGAGAGAAGTTCTTCATTGTATAAGCAGATTGAAGCGTGGGTGCTACTAATTCAGCCTGTGAGTCATGAAGCTATTCATCTGTAACTTTGAGGAGCGCTGCGGCTGTGGCCGATCCCGCGGGATTTGACGCCACGCAGCGGTACATCTCTTCATCAATTAAATGAAAGCGACGTATAACGAGGGATCCACTTGGTAAGACCCTGAACCACTCCTCAGAGGGAATGGGCAGGTGTCCATTCAGTTCTGACGAGGAACGCGATGTGGGGAGCCGGGTGACCACGTGCTTGCAATAAAATACGCCACATTCTCCCTGAATTTTGGTGAGGTCTTTCGCCGCTTGCGTGAAAGTACTTCAGTAAAACTCTTCTTTGACCTTGCCCTAAAAGAGTTTTTTTTTTTTTTTTTTCTTTTTTA
>OX421449.1:46426504-46436504 GCA_949126865.1 Montipora capitata | reverse complement strand
TGCAGCTAGTACAATTGGGTTTGGTGGTTTTTTCAATGTTAAATGGTTCCAGGGTAGGTGGCCCCCTAATTTACTCATTAACAAGTCCAAAGGGATAAGTATTGAATGGCAAGAACTCTTCCCTATTGTTATTGCCTGTGCACTGTGGTACCCCCACTTTTCCGGCAAACGTCTTCAGTTCTGGTGTGATAACCAGAGCGTTGTCGCCATCATTAACTCGGGTCATTCAAAAGCCCCTAGGGTCATGGACTTGGTGCGTTTCCTGGTACTTATTTCCATGAAGCATAATTTCCTGGTTAAGGCTCGTCACGTCCCCGGGGCGCATAACGAAATAGCTGACGCCCTGTCCCGTTTTCAGGTTCAACGATTCAGGGAACTCGCTCCCGGTGCCGACCAGACCCCCTGCACCATCCCGCCTTCATTCATGACCCTCTGAAAGCTGAAGTCCTTAAGTATGCCAACTGGGCCTTGTCGTGGAACACCAACCGCACGTATACCTCTGGGGAGAAGCGTTTTATTCAGTTTTGTCTCATGAACCGACTAGCCACTCCCACAGGTGACGTCCTCCCAGCATCAGAGGGAACTCTTATCTATTTTGCTTCCTATTTGGCCCGTACAGTCCGCCATGGCACGATTAAGACTTATTTAGCTTCCGTTCGCAATCTCCACATTATGTCAGGCTACAAAGACCCCTTAAGGGGAAGACTCCTCCTAAAAAAGATATTAAGGGGAATTCTCCGCTATCATGGGTCCCCTCGTATCCGCAGACAACCCGTCACCCCGGGCGTGCTCTTAGCCATTCGCCCCATCTTACGTAGTTGGCTAGGACCAAGGGATTTCTCCATGATATGGGCTGCCTTTACCCTTGGCTTTTTCGCCTTCCTTAGGTGTAGCGAGTTTACCTATCCGGGGGTGCACAGTTTTAGTTCTAAGTTTAATCTTACCAAGGACTGCGTTACATTTTGTCCCAGTCTGGTCTGCCCACAGCGCTTGCTTGTTACACTGAAGTCTTCTAAAACGGATAGTTTTAGGGCAGGGCAATCCCTCGTCATTGCCCGTTGCCCTTCTTTGTTGTGCCCTGTCTCCGCAATGCAGCAATACTTTCTCCTCGCCAACCCACGTTCGGGGCCATTGTTCTATTTCCAGTCGGGTCGTTACCTCACGCGGTCCTCCGTCACTCATTTACTTCGGGACTCTGCGAGAAGCGCGGGCCTCCCGCATGAGAGCCTTAAGGGTCACAGCTTTCGCATAGGGGCGGCGTCCGCCGCCGCCGCTGCGGGCCTACCAGACTGGTTAATTGAGGTGTTAGGTCGCTGGTCGTCAGATTGTTACCAGCTCTATATTCGCACTCCGGAATCGGTGTTACTTTCTGCTGCTCCAAAAATGGCCAGTGTATCGGGCGATTTTCTTTAGTTTGGCGTTGCTTTGGGGGGATGCATGCCTTGCATGCATCTGTGGCGGTTAAGTCTGCGTAGCGACTTCCCCCAAGCTTTGGCATTGCTTGTGTCTTGCCATCTTATATCCTTGCCTTTATCTTGTCCGATCCAGCCTCTGCTGTGCTGGGGAGATAACAAAGGCTCTGCCAATACTCTTGTTCTATTCCCACGTTAGTGGGGGAATAAGTGAGGCTTTTAGTTTGTGCACCTATTATTAAGTCGCGTAAAACCTGCCACAGGGCTGTGTCCCCCTCAATTACGCCATATCGTTGTTTGCTTATTTGTTGTCGTTACACTACCTAGTTGCGTTACACTCTACTCTTAGTTTAAATTGTGGAATAGTGACATTAAGTGGTTGTTATTTAATCCTTATATCGACATTCGTTTTCGCTAGCACAAGGTTCTTATGCTTGTGCTTGTGCTTGCTTCGCTAGTGAAAACCAGGCTTTAGATTGTTCAAATTTTTGTATTTACTTCGAAGATCATTTTTAACGATTAGAATTTCTTTAAGACGCATGATCTTAGGTTATTTTGAATAGGAATGTTTAATGACCTTAATTCGCGACCTATCTACTGCCTCTACTGTATCGTATTCTATTTGGAAATTTCTGTTACTTGAGTGAAAATTTTAATACTTAGCAAACGAAGGAATGAAGTTTGTTGAAATATCTATTACCCCAGGCAAGTGTGTCATAGAAGCTGCGTAGCCAACTCTCTCAACTCAAGGATACAGTAAGAAACAGCAAAACAGCAAAAACTTGATTTTTATTCTGATTAACAATAACAAATTTGGTCTTTGCCTCTGGTCAAAGCGATCTTCTAATGGCAAATAGTGTGCTTCGTTTTCTAATTTGGATGCTTCATTTTCGAGTTTTGAGTGCTTCATTTTCGAGTTTTGAGTGCTTCATTTTCGAGTTGGGATTCGACTTCGTTTTCGACTTAGGGTACTCAGCTCGATTTCGTCCTTTTGGGTGCTTCGTGCTAAGTTTTTCGTTTTCGAGTGCTTTGTTTTCCATACTTCCCCTGCCGTAAAGCTCTGAGAGCAGAAAAAAATAAGCGCGCTGGTTTAGTCAGATAATTATAAGCATGTTTACAGGCAGTAAGGCTTATATGTGAATCGTCGGGTATTCTTAAAGCCACAGACTTTTTTTCTTTTATCTTTAGCGGGCGTAATTTCATTTTCCGTTTATTTGGGATAATGCAGGAGTCAAAACAATGTGATATCACAGAGCTGATAATAGAACGATTTCCGCTAGATATTCAAAACTGCAACTGAACAAATCACTTTTTGCGCTTGTAATGTGCTTGCTTCGCTATTGAAAACCAGGCTTTAGATTGTTCAAATTTTTGTATTTACTTCGAAGATCATTTTTAACGCTTAGAATTTGGTCTTAGGTTATTTTGAATAGCAATGTTTAATGACCTTAATTTGAGACTTATCTACTGCCTCTTCTGGTATTCTATTTGTAAATTTCCGTTACTTGAGTGAAAATTTTAACATTTAGCAAACGAAGAAATGAAGTGTGTTGAAATATCTATTACCCCAGTTAAGTGTGTCATAGTCAGGCAGTTTCCTGATGAAGGCCGTGTGATATGGCCGAAACGTCGATCGTTCGTCTATAATTTTCCAGTAATTGAATTATTTTCGTTTTATTATACGGCAGGAAGTACTTACAAAGCTACACCTTGGGTACATTGTTCATCGTGACTATCTACCAGCGATTTTCACGATAGCCTCCGATGTAAAGCAAGTCATATGCATGGCAATACCACGTATATCATAAAACTCAAGTCTTTTGCTGCCGCAGTGAGTGAGCATGAAGCGAATGAACGAGGCAGCTCTCTAATCGGGAGAAAGAATTTTTCTTCGAAACACAAGGAATTTTGGTTGCGATAAGATGAAAGGTGCAAGGAATTGTGGCTATGTGCAAATGGAGGAATTAGGATGTGCGGTCTGATTCCCGCACTCAGACTCTTTGTTCCCTCTAAATGTCTGAGCAAATTGCTCGTTACACAGAAGTTTAAAACAGAAACTGTAAGGTAATGATTAACGATTTGAGTTCCCGGTATATGTGTAATGATTTACGAAAACAGAACCCGGTATATGAGAGCCACTGAACCCTGTATTTTGCTGACACTGATCCAGCCGTTGTTGAACTCGTTCTTTATAAAGTACTTTAGGTAATGAGCGAATAGTTTCGAAATAATAAGATGATTCTAAACCCTGATAAATGCAAGGTATTTGCTCTGTTGTGAAAACCCAATATCAAGCTTTCAATGGTTGTTGATAGGGTTGCTATACCACAATTTCGCTTTGTGAGCAGATCTAGAAGTTTCGCTTCGTGCAGTTCAATGCATTTTATAACTTTCTTCGCTTCGAGCAGTCAATTCAGTTACCAGCTCCTCGCTTTTCACCACATGCGTTGAGTTCCCGCCGTCATAGGCAGTTATTGATGAAGAATAAAGCGTGTTTGAATGTTTTATTGCTGGAGTTTGTACTCGAAAGGAGATTACATTGGTTATACGGAATTCCTCGAATAAGCGCCGCATCGGGGGTGCGGCGCTTATTCGAGGGCGGCGCTTATGAACTTTTTTGTCCCAGATGCGGCGCTTATTCGAGGGCGGCGCTTATGCGCTCTGTGCGACCAGAGTGAATTCCGGTTGCAAAAAAAAATACAGAGTATGTCTTCAGTTGTAAGTATAACTTTAACAAAAACAAGAAAAAAAGGGTTACACATGGGAAGGGGGCGCTAGGACCAGGAGAATATGAGATAAGAGAGCGATTCCCTGTACCCCCATAACAATTATTTGAAATCTATTTTTATATTGCGTTCATGTTCCTAAGGTTTTTTTTAATCTTTTTTCTCCATGTATGTATGTGTATGTATATTTACTTTATTCAGTGGTTCTACCTGCCGCAGCTCAGGAGGTAAGCTGTTTCAAAGCACCGTCCCGCTATAGCTAAAACTGTCTTCCAAAAAAATGGTATTGGAACAGCAAGTTTGTTCACGGAGTCCCTCAGTGATTAGTAACGTCAGATCGATTGATAAATACAACGCTTAAATACTCGGGTGTAAGACCATTTAAAAGGATTTAAAGACCATAGCGGTTTTGTGCTGCGTACCCAACTTTGTCAACTCAAGGATATAGTAAGAAACAGCAGAAAAACGATCTTTAGTAACAAGTTGATTTTTATTCTGATGAACAATTAAATTTGGTTTTTCCCTCTGGTCAAAGCGATCTTCTAATTGCAAAAATAGGGTGCTTCGTTTTCGACTTAGGATGTTTCGTTTTCGAGGTTTGAGTGCTTCATTATCGAGTTGGGATTCGACTTCGTTTTCGACTTAGGATGTTTAGTTCGATTTAGACCTTTGGGGTGCTTCGTGCTATGTTTTCGATACTTCCCTTGCCGTAAACCTCTGAGAGCAGAATAAATAGGCGTGCTGGTTTAGTTAGATGAGCATGTTTACTAAATCGTCGGGTATTCTTAAAGCCGGAGACTTTTTTTGTTTTATCTTTAGCGGGGGTAATTTCATTTTCCGTTTATTTGTGATAATGCAGGAGCCAAAAGAACGTGATATCACAGAGCTGATAATAGAACAATTATCGCTATATATTCAAAACTGCAACTGAACAAATCACTTTCCGCGCCTTCGCCAAGTACGATTCTTGCAAACTGCTGTCCTCTCGTCCTGCTGTAATCTCTGCATTGTTTAAACGCAGTCTTTTTAATTATTTGCAAAAGGTAAGTTAAGTGCTCCACAGATTATAGAACGGTTTAGGAACAATCAATTCCATACGAACATCGCTACTTAGAAACAATGTATTTATGGTCAGATTGTTAATCGAGATCAGGGTGGCTCAAAAGATGCTCTTCTGTTTGTTAAGCTTATCGTGTCACTGTATCTCAGAACTCGATTTAAAGATACAAATGCGTGTGTTTTGCTTTTGACACCATTACAGCTAGTTTTTTTTTAAAGTTTAATTCACGCTAAATCTCTTAGATTAGTTTCACACTGTCACAAAGGAACGAAAACTAAGTGTATGTTTCTAGTACATTGAGGCAAAGGAAGTTATTTGTGAGGTGCGGATCATTCCAAGAAAAAAAAGTATTGCCATTTCGTTAATGATGTTTACTTTTTTTTTTTCCTTTTTTTTTTATCAGACTGCAGATTTCGTTCTTTGGTCGTGCTCTAATTATTATGCTGTGTCTTTCTGAGTGACTCAGGAAAAAAAGGTCAGTAATTTTCAAGTTCGTCCTAATGATTTTAAATACTTTAATACTTCAAGGGTATTGAAACTAGCGTTTTGTGATTGACTATACCGGTTCGCCAACGGCTGTGGTTAAAATTCAGGACGAATGAACAATATCCTAGGCCTGCAGGCTTTACAAAACAACCGCCAGTAACGCCTGTTTGAATTGAACAAAAGTTTTTTCTTCAGATTTTCCTTGTGTTTGTTCAACACCTCAATGGCAAAATTTCGCTTTTGGATATTTATCCAAAGGCTCTTTACTTTGAGTGTAAATTTTGGATTTCACGGTCCGCCATTACTCACGTTCAAAACTGGCCGAGGGACCTCAGAGGGTAGGATCTAGGGAAAGTGACGTCATTTACTAATCAGCTTAAAATGCAGTTCATTTTATATGCAAACACTAGTTTAAAAGTCTGAAAGCCCGAATCTCCCGTGCTGCATATTAATTAAGCCTCGTACACACGCATTGCATTCTTAAACTAATGAGTGTTTTACGTTAATTTCTCCTCGATCCAGCTCTCTCAAATATTTCAAAGTCAGTAATGGCGGTCCATTAAATAGGAAAATTCTAGTTAAAATAAACACGTGTCTTTTTGAAATCAAGTCTTAAAACTTGGGTCACGTAGTGTTTAGTTAACATAGTTTTGAATTCCAAAGAAAAAGGAGAATTGATTTTTTGGTCATAGTAGCACTTGAAGTATGTCTTTTGCATCAGTGGTGAATTAAATCGTTGATCGATGTTAGCTTAAAAGTCCTGCTTCGTGGTAAACTTTAGTTTTATAATTATGTCCAATAAGCCATCTAACTGAGGTTTAGATAATGAAACCCGATTTTTGCAGGTCTATAAAAATGTTTATTCTCATCACAACCGTTATGTTAGAGTTACACGAAATGTGTGTGTTTCATATTTAGTCTAACACGATAACACGATATACAACGACTCAAAATGAAATTATCTCAGGCTTTCTTGTTTTTTAACTTATTCGAAAACTCCATCGATGCAGGACGTTTATTGCCAAGAGGAAATAAATGGATTTATGCTGAGTGTGACATGCTTAGCTAGTTATTTCCCATGTTGCAGTTTGGGCATTTCTGTCATCCGGGATTTTCTCTAGATCATTCACCATTTGTACAAGCTAGGCGGAGGCTGATTCAACAGCGTCAAATCAATTTTCCCTCCCCACCCTCCCTATTTTTACTTCGTTGTGGATGACGTGTGTCTCCTCCCCTTTGCTGGGATCATATCTTCTATATTTGGGTATTTCCTAGGTTACCACGCTGATTTTCAATAAACGGCCTAGCCCATCAGGGCTTGGCCAAAATATCCCAAACAAATGTGGTATTATTTGTGTCCCAGCAAACGGAGCTCGCCCAGAGCAATGCCTTGCCAACAATATCAGTCAGACTGTATGAAGCAAGAAGCATCATAAATGAATATTTAATTGTCGCTATTCTTTTCTCGTGACAGTTCACTGTCCCGCCTTATCGATACCACTCATGCATTTGGTAGCAAAATCTTTCTTTCCTCTCTCTTCAACTACCTTAAGTCCTCTGTTGCGATATATTACCATCCGCTTAGGGACAATTTTTTGGCGGGGATCTGGATCTCTGACATTTATAATAAGCCGAAAAACACAAACTAGAGGATATGCGTTATTTACGACCAAGACATCCACAAATACTTGACTATAACATGAATACGTTTAGTCCATATCATGCATGCATCAACAATGTATTTGGAATGTTCAGATATTCAGTTTGTAGAAGCGATTTTAGGTGATTTTTTTTAGGGGAAGGGGGGTTTGCAGTCTCTAATAGACCTCAATGCCCCCGCCCCTTCCCCGTCAAAAAGGCTTCGAACATAGAGTATTATGTTCTTACCCAAACGCAATGCAATTCCTTTCTACGTGTGATGGACTTATGATGTTTCACAGTTTGTAATTTTAAAGCTCCAATAGCTGATGAATAAATTCTCTAACTTGCTCAATGAACCGCTGATCCTTGGCGTGCATTTATAAATCATTGTAAAAACACACAGTCAACTATGATCAAATAAATGAATGGGACATTTTATGACGAGTCCTCTTTCTTAAGTTTTTCAGGGAGCCGTAGATTGGCGAAAGCTCGGAGTCAATAAAGAACCACAGTAGCACTTAAAGGCTTCAATTGATCTATATCCCACGGCATGAGTTATTTGATTTATTTGTTTGATGATCAAGTAAGTAAAGCAGGACTGTTTTGCTCAGTGGATGACTTATTAAAAAAAGGAGGGTGTGATTCGGAGTTGTTGGTAAGCTGCAGTCATCCATGATTCAAATATGTAGAAAGTGGCCTGTGTTAATTGCATCCCGAAAAAGGGAATTTCCCTTCTTTCACTATTCAGTGATCTGTGGTTTCATTAATACGCCCGCTTCTACAGTCAACCTTACTGATCCATTGAAAGTGGCGGTGACTAAACAGTTCCTGTTTCATATCTCCTGTTCGGATTATCCTTTAGTAAAAGGCTGAATGTGTTAGCGCAAAATGATTGATTTTTGCACCCACTCATGGCTTAAATCTTGACGCTGTTAACACCAAAGCCAAGAGACTGTTTCACGGTTTTTGGCGCCATCTTGGTTAGGAGGCAAACACAGATAAAGTTACAGTAACCGTATGGGATTTTGGCCGAATTTGAACCGCTGTAGCACCGCTAAAAAACGACACATCTCCACTGTGATAGTGTCTTTTAAAAGACATTTATACTGAGATTATTGCCATGAAATATGAAGAACAGATTCAGGCTACAATGACTATAAACGAATTTTTAAGATTCCATACAAACCCTTCCAAAATCATCACGGCAAATTGCCGCGAAATTAGAAGCAACATGAGGGAGATTTATTATTCGAATTTACGGACGTCTTACCCTCCTCAATAGCCTTATTTTCTGTTGAATAAGGGAATAACATGACTTTTTGAGGGAATATTGTTTATTTGCGCCCGCGTAGTGTCATTTGCGGCCCGAGCGCGAAGCGCGAGGGCCGCAAATGACACTACAATGGCGCAAATAAACAATATTCCCTCAAAAAGTCATGTCATTATCATTATTATTAATAAACAAGGCCAAATGATATCAAGAATGCGAGTTTTAATAATCCAAGCTAAGTGAATAACGAATTCAAGGTCGCGTCAAATCATCATGTAAGTGTTGATTGAACAAGCTATTAAAGAATCAACTCAGTCTAGTGAACTTATTTAAAATTACCGAAAAAATGCGTAAAATCGTCTATAAATAATAGGGATATCACAAAGTTAACCTTAAAAATGTCTACGCTGGGAACAGAATCATCTTCGGATGATGAAACAAGAACCAATCAGCTGTAGGGCTGATAATGCACTAGCAGCCCGCTGTCAGTCTTTTGCGGACCGCTGAGCGTGTGTTTTGAAGAGGCCGATTGTCTATTTGGCCGCGTATATTGATAATAATGAATGATATCAATAAAACTATTTAAGGTAGTGGCAAAAGTTGGAAATCTGTCTCTTTTGAGCGGCGCTACAGCGGTTCAAAGTCGGCAAAAATCCCATACATTTACTGTAAATTTAGCCGTGCACGTGTTTGCCCCCAGCCAAGATGGCGGTCAAAAACCGTGGAAGGGTCTATTCCGTTATTGATAGAAACTAAAGCGGAAGTTAGTTTTGTTTATGTTGCTTAAATTAATCGTCGTTTCCCTCAAATAACCTAATTGCAAATTCGTCCATGTTAGATTTGACAGGAAGTTAAAACTTCCAGTCAAGTCTTAAAAATGCTTGGTGCTTATAGAAACATCTTTCCACCTCTTAAAATGAGGCTTCAAAAATAAGAAAAAAAAACCAATGTGAATGGTGTCGAAAGGCACAGTTCGGATGTAACCCGGCTTCCGGCACCCATGCGTGTTTTAACCCCTTCACTTGGATACGGTAATACTGCAGGTCATCCCTTACACGATCTTGAAAGCGAAGGTTGGCTCAACCTCGACAATGCGACCACCTCTCATGGTCTAAACCTATAGATGAAATTAGTACGAGGATATTTACAACTACAAGCGCCCTTAAACGTATAAGACCATTCATCTCAGAACAAGGCACTGCCCTCCAATTCTATGAAGCGTTCAACTTACCCCACCTTTGATTATTGTAGCTCCGTTTGGGGCAATTGCAACTGAACTCATGATAAACCTCAAAAGCTTCAAAATCGAGCTGCCAGGGAGAGTGCCAGGTCCAATTACGACACAAAATGCCAGTTTCCTTTTAAATCTGGTTAATTGGGATAATCTAATATTACACGCCGGAAA
>OX421449.1:46414004-46421504 GCA_949126865.1 Montipora capitata | reverse complement strand
TATGAAGCTCTGGGAAATGCCTATTGCAATCTAGGTAATTTTAAACAAGGCATTGAGTACTATGAAAAATGTCTTAGTATTGCAAAAGAAGTAGGTAATAGGGCTGGGGAGGGATCAGCCTATGGAAATCTCGGATGTGCCTATTGCAATCTAGGTAATTTTAAACAAGCCATTGAGTACCATGAAAAATGTCTTAGTATTGCAAAAGAAGTGGGGGATAGGGCTGAGGAGGGATCAGCCTATGTAAATCTGGGATCTGCCTATTGCAATCTAGGTAATTTTAAACAAGCCATTGAGTACCATGAAAAATGTCTTAGTATTGCAAAAGAAATAGGGGATAGGGCTGGGGAGGGATCAGCCTATGGAAATCTGGGAAGTGCCCATCAAAGTCTAGGTAATTTTAAACAAGTCATTGAGTACTGCGAAAAAAATCTTAGTATTGCAAAAGAAGTAGGTAATAGGGCTGGGGAGGGATCAGCCTATGGAAAGCTGGGAAATGCCTATTGCAATCTAGGTAATTTTAAACAAGCCATTGAGTACAGCGAAAAACAGCTTAATATTGCTAAAGAAGTAGGGGATAGGACTGAGGAGGGATTAGCCTATCATAGTCTGGGAAATGCTTATGGCAAAATAGGTTATTTTAAGGAAGCCATGGAGTTCTATGAAGACAGTCTTAGTATTTTCAAGGAAATTGGAGACTGTACAAGAGAGGGAATTGCGTGGTATTCGCTAGGTGGTGATCATGAATTGTTGGGTTTCTTGAGTAATGCACTCAGTTGCTATCGTTTAAGTATAAAACATTTAGAAAACACAAGGCGTAGTCTGAAGTCAGAAGATGAATGGAAAATAAGTTTTCGTGATTCTTATCGCGTGTTATACACTGCTTTTTGGAGGACACTTTTGAAGAATGGAGAGATTGAAGAAGCTTTGTATGCAGCTGAGAAAGGTCGAGCACAGGCTTTGATGGATATTTTGAAAGATCAATACGGCATTGACTTTCCGTCATTTTCTGCAGTTGCTCCGAATCCAACTCTTACAGCTGAATTAGAGCTTTTACCTTCACAAGCCGTTTTTGTGGCACTTGACCAGAACAAGATCACGTTTTGGGTGCTAAGAAAAGACAGCAAGATCAGCTTTCGGCAAAACGAAATCGCGAATGGAAGTGCTGATTTGTTGATGGAAACTATTTTGAAAGGGATCGGCGTAAGGGATGGTGTCAGATGCGAGAATCGTTCTTTGGATCCACTACGCAGTGACCTGTCTCACAGCAAAAACCTTATCACTGAGAAAACAGTTCTACCATCCTCATCCTCCCGTAACTCTTTACAGCCGTTGTATGATGTCTTACTCGGGCCAATTGCAGACTTGCTCCAAGGAAATGAGTTAATCGTTGTTCCCGATGGACCATTTTGCTTGGCTCCATATTCTGCATTGAGTGAATCTATCAGGATCCGCACCATTCCCTCGTTGACCGCTTTTAATGTGATCGTTGGTGCACCTGACGACTTCCACAGTAAGACTGGCGCACTGCTTGTAGGTGATCCGTGGTTGAAGGAAGTTACTAACAAGAAAGGGGAGCCCATTTTGGAACAGCTTCCGTGCGCAAAACAAGAAGTAGAGATGATTGGACAACTTCTGCAGACAACACCGCTGACTGGAAAAAGTGCCACGAAATCTCAGGTGCTGAAAAGTATGAAATCAGTTGCGTTAGTTCACATTGCAGCACATGGATGCTACAAAACGGGAGAAATTGCTTTAGCCCCAAATACCGAACGGAAATCGCCAATTCCCAAAGAGGAAGACTTCATTTTGAAAATGTTGGATGTTCAGACAATTTCTCTTCGAGCAAGACTAGTTGTGCTGAGCTGTTGTCACAGTGGCCGGGGAGAAGTGAAGTCTGAGGGAGTGGTGGGAATTGCAAGGGCTTTCCTGTGTGCTGGAGCTCGGTCTGTTTTGGTATCACTCTGGGCAATTGATGACGAGGCAACGTTGCTGTTCATGAGGAGCTTCTACCAGCACCTGGTAGATGGAAAAAGCGCAAGTACAGCTCTTCAACAAGCAATGAAATCTTTACAAGAGTCAAAGCAGTATTGCGCTATAAAGCACTGGGCGCCATTTGTGCTAGTTGGCGATGATGTCACGCTGGAATTTCCAAAAAAATGGTGAGTGAAGTTCGAGTTTAACTCAGAAAACAAGAATACTTTCAAACTGGAAAACTGACGACAGCAATCAAATAGGCCTAAGATGGCATGCTAACGAGATGCAAGCTTCGTAGTATAAACAATTCAAAGTTTCCTCTAACATGCTTTAGTCACAAATGTAATTTCCACATGCCTATCACGCATGCACAGTAGCGTAAAGGATACATTTCACATTGGTGGACAAACTGTTTTCATTCAGCCTTTTCTGACTTTTGTTATCCGGTGAAGATGGCTCATTTTATCACGTCGTGATGTCTCTTTTGCTGTTTATGTTCTCCCATATACAGATCTCTAAACTTCATCTTTTGTAAGGAATTCGAAGACAGCATCGTCCTGCACGTGGCCATTCGCATCGGCGCATTGTACATGTATGCTCGAAAGAACCAGCTACATTTAGGGCTGTTTTATATTTTTCTTTTTCCAAAATCGATGTCGAAGATGCTAGAAAACTACCTGGCAGGGCTGACGCTTCATTGATCGCCGAACTTGTAAAAAAAAAAAAAAACAAACATTAGAACGGGTTAACAATCATCGTTATGCCAGTAGAACAAGCTCCAAAGGTTTAGTAGAAGTTTACTATGTTAACCAAACTAACAGACTGAGATTATTGTAAGTGAAATTATGACAGTACTAGTAAGCTTAGATCTATAGTAAAATGCTAGTTTTACCCGTTATTTTGATACTTCGTTTCTTTTATAACTTCAAAAGGCAGTGTTGCTTCAGTGGCGATCAAAATGATAGAGCTATATTTCAGTTGCTAAAAGTCATGTTTTATTTAGTTCTTTGAAACTGTTTTTGTTGTATGAGTGTAAGCCAGTTTCGAAAGAAAAGAAAAAAAAAACACTTCTGCTGATGACCCTTAACATCAGGTTTTTACCGTGATAAGGAAAAGAGAAACATTTGCAACATTCAACGATCACAAAGTAGAAGGGAAACGACGGGTGAATTTTCTTTCCTGTTCTTCTGCATAACAAATGAATGAAATCATCAGCAAAAAAAACAGACGTTTTTCTTTTCTTAACAAATTTCCAAGTTCTTTATAGGGCTTACTCCCTCGAGTTATCGGTGGTGTTTTTAAGGAAAGTGAAAGAATGTGTTTGCATTCGGAAGTAGTTCAATTCCTGGAATAATAGTTGGGGAACTAACAAATCCGCTGCAAAGTTAGAAAAAAATATCTGGAGCAGATTCATAGCCACCTTCACAACTGGAAATTTTAAGGTGGCCCTGATTCCGCTTCAGAGAATTTTTTATACCTCTGCAGAGTGATTTATCCTAGGCTGCTAACCACTTTACAGCGATAAAAAATTGGGTCACCAAGTTCGTTTCTGAAATATAAGCTTTTGAAGACAAAATACAGGGCAATTTTATCGTTGCTATGATAAACTTTTACGTCACATTAAAGAGTGCACCTTGTTAAGGCATGATTGGTGTTTCATTTGGTACCATAACATTTGATGTTATGTGAAACAATTGGGGTAGATTCAATCCTTCCAAATAGTACAGCTGGTTGAAAGTGTTGGTTTGAGCCTGAAGGGAACGAAAGGCTACAGGCAGCCTATACTATGGCCTTTAACTTAGACCATTTCCGTCGCAAGGGTCAAACTGATAGTATTTGGATATCCGGGTCATGTAACGCAACCGAATGCTTAACATACGTTTTAAACCGAAACCCTAATTTAATATAAGGCTCTGTTGCATTTTGCGATCTTTCATGCAACTTCTCTTGCAACGCCATAGCGAAACAAGTTGCAAGTTGCACACTTTACAATTGCTACTTTGCGCATTGGTTCGGGGAAAGTAGAATCCATTGCTACTTTGCGCATTGGTTTACGCAAATTAGGAACGAAGGTTTCAAGCAACGCGTGCTGTGAAATCTGCCCTGCAACTTCTGTCTCAACGGATTGCGTCATCAGCCAGTGAAGTGTCCTTTAACCTCATGAGATCATCGAAAACGAGACAAATTGCAAGAAACCTTGCCCAGTGTAACAACCGTCAAGCGAATAGCTTTGCAGTGAGAGCACTCTTGTCGAAAACAAAATTGAGAGACAAGTTGCTCGAAAAATTGCGAATGTAACAGCGCCTTTATGGGTCAAGTAAGTAAGGAAACCATCTAACGTTGGATAAGACAATTAACTGTCCATTTGCTCCTCATATAACTTTATTAGAAATCATAAATATGCTTCGTTTTACAAAATGTATAAAAATGTCTCTTCCAAACGCACATACAAAATAAATTTGTGAAGGTAGAGATCTGTTGATTAATGTTTATTTTTTGAAAAATGTTACTATAAAGGTTCGAAAACGAAAACATTCGGAAAAGCGATATTAAAACACCAGGCGTTACGCGCCCTGAAAAGAAAACAGTGTTATAGTCGGTGATTAGATGTAATAACTGTGTATAATTATCTACATTTTGTAGGTATGGGCACCGATTTTAAAAGGGTTTCCTTTCAAGGGTGTTTCCTTTTCGATAGCTTCGGTGTGGATAGTATCCAAAAAAGACGACATAGCTCTGGTTTCAAAAGGTTTACATGTGTTTCTCAATTGTTACTCCATCCATGAAAACAGTGATTTCTTTTCGTCGTGGTGTAAACATAAAAGCAAACAATATTAATGATGAAATTGTATATGAAATGAATCATATATGAACTTCGGATATGAAACCAAATAAAGCTGTAATCTTCGCAGTTGGGAGCTGCTCATTTGTGGGTTCTAATGGTCCCATTTCATCATTGATTCATTCCTCACGGGACCATTAGAACCCACAAATGACCAGCTCCCAGCGTCAGTTGCTTCATAGCTCAGTTGGTTAGAGCGTCGCACCGGAATCGCGAGGTCACGGGTTCAAACCCCGTTGAAGTCCTGAATTTTCCAGGCTTCTCTACGCAATTGTAAAAATTGCGTTCATAACTGCGAAGATCATAGCTTTACTTGAAACAATATTAAGTTGAGCCACAGACAGTCTGGAAAAGTTAAGTAGTCAAAATGAAGTATACTACAACAGTAAAGGATTTGTTTGGGATGCCAATATGACCGTCATTTAATTTTTTGCTTTGCTTTTTTCTTGTTTGCGGGTGGGGGTGGAGAGGGGGATAACCCCTTCAAAAGTACTTGTTGTAGATTGCAAGGGTAAGTTTTTTCTGCAAGTAAGCTTTTAAGTGGCTTTGGAATTAGAACATTTACAAACGTGTACCCCTACTTCACATGTGCACATTAGTCTGACATAGTATTGAGTGAATACTTTTTACGAAGACAGCAAATTCCAAGAAAACGATCATTACTTGTCATGCTTTAAGCAAAACGTATTTAATTTCGTGATACTTGCATACCTCTCCCAAACGAGCTCGTCGCAATCGTACTTTTCGTTTGAAGCGTATTTCACATATGACGAGGCTCTCTGCACTTGTCAATATCTGAGTAAAAAAGAGAAGACAAATAATTAATTTAGTGAGTAAAAAAAGCCAGTCAATCAGTCAGTCAGGGGTGAAGCCTGTCGTCAAATCAGACACTCATTTATCCAGTCACAAGAAGTCAGCAAGCCAGTCAGCCATTAAGTCAATTACACACAAAAAAAAAGTTTCCCCCTTTAGTGTCAGTCAGTCATTTAGCCGGTTAGGCTGTCAGCCAGCCATTGGTTAATCAATCGAGTAAACTTCGCTATACGTATCTCCTCAAAAAAAAACCTATTCACTTGAGTCCTACTATGATCAAAAATTCACTTCCTTTTTTTTCTGATTTTGAAAGTGTGTTTGCTTAACACCTGAATGGCAAAATTTTCAAGCTCAGTGAGCTTTGATTTTTATCCAAAGGCTGTTTACTTTGAGTCTAAGGTCTGGATTTCACTGTCACAACTGACCGATTGGACCGAAGAGAGTTGGATCTTGAGAATGATACGTCATTTACTCACAAGCTTAAAATTTCATCGCTAAATGCAGCTTATTATATATGCAAAACACGAGTTTAAAAGTCTAAAAGCGCGAAACTCCCGTGCTACACACGAGGGAGCTTGCTCCTGAAACACGCTCCCGGGTAAGTACCCCAACCAGTACACACGAAGGACACGACGAGGGAGCTGAATGATGAAACAACCCGATTGGGGCATGGGAACTGTTGTGAATGAAAAAAATAAGCCAATTTGATTGGCCAACTGGAGACACGTCATGTCACGGCAAGCAAATTTCAGTACACACGAGGGAGCTTGCTCCTGAAACACACTCGTGCAACAGATTTGCCCCTGGAGCTTGCTCCCTTATATCAAACCAGTTTGATATGAAGGAGCAAAAATCGATAGCAAACGTTTTGTTGCGCAACATATTTTTTCGCTAGAAATCGTTGGTGCAGACGAGGGAGCTCCGGGAGCGTGTTCCAGGAGCGTGCCGCTGGAGCAAGCTCCCTCGTGTGTACCGACCGTTAAACTAATGAGTCTTTTACGTCATTTTCTCCTTGATCCAGCTCTCTCAAGATTCTAGAGTTAGTAATCGCGGACATTAAATGGGAAAATTCCATTTAAAATAAACAGATGTATTTTTGAAAAGAAGGCTTAAAACTGGGGTCACTTAGTGATTAGTTATCATAGTTTTGAGATGCAAAGAAAAAAAATTGATTTGTTTTGGTCATAGAAGTACTTTAAACGTTCCAATTAAATTACCAGTGCAAGTTGTGAGATCCGCCATTAGCCTGTATCCCGATTGACAGCTGCGTCTAAAACTGCCTGCAGTGTGGTGGCAAATGTGATCACACATGTGGCATCCCAAAATGCACTCATCGACATCTAACAGGAAAGAAAGAAGAAGAAGAAAACTAAATAAAAACCACATACGAATATTATGTCATGGCCGCCCGGCATGATAAGAATTAACAGCATTTAGCCATTTGCGACACGAGAAAGATGCAAGTTCGTTGTTTACGCTCCATCTCGCCTCACGCATCGCGCTCGTTCATGCTCGTTTTTGGCGATTCGCGCTGTGTTAAAACACCTGTTTAAAATGGGATAGGACTTATATCTTTATCTCAAACTGACTATTCCTTTCGCTTCAGCTTAAGTAGCATTCGCTTTAAGATTCGATTGGATTCGAGGCGGGAATCGAGTCTAGAGTCGTAGAATTTCGTCTTGCTAACTTCAATACCCACTAAGCTAACGGGACAAGATGGGATGAAGTTTATTTTTTATAAGAACTGCCACTAAGGAGATCGTCACAACAACTTAAAACTAACTCTTCAAGTTGTTTTTCGTTGTTTGTGCTCAGACCTAGATACTGTAGATCAGTGGTTAACTCTCTTGTTCAATGGCACGCCCTTC
>OX421449.1:46394004-46406504 GCA_949126865.1 Montipora capitata | reverse complement strand
GTATCCACCCCGCTAGATGTCGATAAATTAGTGCTTGAATTAGTTAATCACCCTAATAGCTCTTTTGTTAACAATTTAATCAGTGCCCTCCGGTATGGTACTCGAATTGGTTACCTAGGCCCCCACCAGCCCCGGGTGTCACGTAACTTGATATCCGCCTCTCAACATCCTAAAGTCGTTTCTGGGAACATACATAAGGAAGTGCAGTTGGGAAGAATTGCGGGCCCCTTTTCCTCCCCGCCCCTACCTGACTTGCAGTGTCACCCTATAGGCGTGGTCCCTAAAAAGCACTCTGTCGAATGGCGTACTATTTATCATCTCTCTTACCCTGAAGGGGATAGTATAAACGACCACATACCAAAGGATCCTTATTCGTTGCAGTACGTTCGTGTCGATGACGCGATCGCCATTCTGCGGTCCCTGGGTCCCGGGAGTTTTATGGCCAAAACGGACTTGAAATCCGCCTTTCGTCTGATGCCAATCCATCCCGAAGACTGGAACCTTTAGGGTATATACTGGCAATCTCAGTACTACATAGACCTTTACCTCCCATTTGGGCTCCGCAGTGCTCCCTTCCTTTTTAACCAAATTTCTGATGCCTTAGAATGGATTCTTAAACACAACTATGGCCTCTGCCATGTTATACACATTTTGGACGATTTCTTTTTAGCAGAGAAAACTAAATTTGACTGCCTAGGGAGCTTTACTACCCTGCTTAAGGTTTTCATGTCCCTTCGGGTTCCCACCGTCGCATCTAAGACCCTGGGGCCCTCACAAGTTCTAGAGTTTATGGGCGTTGTACTGGACAGTAACTGCATGGAAGCGCGATTGCCTGAAGATAAGCTTGCCAGGATTCAGCAATTACTGATTGGACTCTTTTACCGACCGCCGTTCTGCCCGCCTTTTAGATCTCCAATCCCTTATCGGTACTCTGCAATTCGCTTGCAGAGTAGTAGTCCCGGGTAGAACTTTCCTCCACGGTATTATAAACCTCACCCGAGGGGTAAAGAATCGTTTTCATCATATCCGTTTGAACAAGGAATTTTCCAGGGATATTCAAATGTGGAAGGTATTCATCGCTCAATGTAACGGGCGATCCTTCTTCCTTGATTCCCGGGTCACCTCTTCCCGCGACCTGCAGCTCTATACTGATGCAGCTAGTACAATTGGGTTTGGTGGTTTTTTCAATGTTAAATGGTTCCAGGGTAGGTGGCCCCCTAATTTACTCATTAACAAGTCCAAAGGGATAAGTATTGAATGGCAAGAACTCTTCCCTATTGTTATTGCCTGTGCACTGTGGTACCCCCACTTTTCCGGCAAACGTCTTCAGTTCTGGTGTGATAACCAGAGCGTTGTCGCCATCATTAACTCGGGTCATTCAAAAGCCCCTAGGGTCATGGACTTGGTGCGTTTCCTGGTACTTATTTCCATGAAGCATAATTTCCTGGTTAAGGCTCGTCACGTCCCCGGGGCGCATAACGAAATAGCTGACGCCCTGTCCCGTTTTCAGGTTCAACGATTCAGGGAACTCGCTCCCGGTGCCGACCAGACCCCCTGCACCATCCCGCCTTCATTCATGACCCTCTGAAAGCTGAAGTCCTTAAGTATGCCAACTGGGCCTTGTCGTGGAACACCAACCGCACGTATACCTCTGGGGAGAAGCGTTTTATTCAGTTTTGTCTCATGAACCGACTAGCCACTCCCACAGGTGACGTCCTCCCAGCATCAGAGGGAACTCTTATCTATTTTGCTTCCTATTTGGCCCGTACAGTCCGCCATGGCACGATTAAGACTTATTTAGCTTCCGTTCGCAATCTCCACATTATGTCAGGCTACAAAGACCCCTTAAGGGGAAGACTCCTCCTAAAAAAGATATTAAGGGGAATTCTCCGCTATCATGGGTCCCCTCGTATCCGCAGACAACCCGTCACCCCGGGCGTGCTCTTAGCCATTCGCCCCATCTTACGTAGTTGGCTAGGACCAAGGGATTTCTCCATGATATGGGCTGCCTTTACCCTTGGCTTTTTCGCCTTCCTTAGGTGTAGCGAGTTTACCTATCCGGGGGTGCACAGTTTTAGTTCTAAGTTTAATCTTACCAAGGACTGCGTTACATTTTGTCCCAGTCTGGTCTGCCCACAGCGCTTGCTTGTTACACTGAAGTCTTCTAAAACGGATAGTTTTAGGGCAGGGCAATCCCTCGTCATTGCCCGTTGCCCTTCTTTGTTGTGCCCTGTCTCCGCAATGCAGCAATACTTTCTCCTCGCCAACCCACGTTCGGGGCCATTGTTCTATTTCCAGTCGGGTCGTTACCTCACGCGGTCCTCCGTCACTCATTTACTTCGGGACTCTGCGAGAAGCGCGGGCCTCCCGCATGAGAGCCTTAAGGGTCACAGCTTTCGCATAGGGGCGGCGTCCGCCGCCGCCGCTGCGGGCCTACCAGACTGGTTAATTGAGGTGTTAGGTCGCTGGTCGTCAGATTGTTACCAGCTCTATATTCGCACTCCGGAATCGGTGTTACTTTCTGCTGCTCCAAAAATGGCCAGTGTATCGGGCGATTTTCTTTAGTTTGGCGTTGCTTTGGGGGGATGCATGCCTTGCATGCATCTGTGGCGGTTAAGTCTGCGTAGCGACTTCCCCCAAGCTTTGGCATTGCTTGTGTCTTGCCATCTTATATCCTTGCCTTTATCTTGTCCGATCCAGCCTCTGCTGTGCTGGGGAGATAACAAAGGCTCTGCCAATACTCTTGTTCTATTCCCACGTTAGTGGGGGAATAAGTGAGGCTTTTAGTTTGTGCACCTATTATTAAGTCGCGTAAAACCTGCCACAGGGCTGTGTCCCCCTCAATTACGCCATATCGTTGTTTGCTTATTTGTTGTCGTTACACTACCTAGTTGCGTTACACTCTACTCTTAGTTTAAATTGTGGAATAGTGACATTAAGTGGTTGTTATTTAATCCTTATATCGACATTCGTTTTCGCTAGCACAAGGTTCTTATGCTTGTGCTTGTGCTTGCTTCGCTAGTGAAAACCAGGCTTTAGATTGTTCAAATTTTTGTATTTACTTCGAAGATCATTTTTAACGATTAGAATTTCTTTAAGACGCATGATCTTAGGTTATTTTGAATAGGAATGTTTAATGACCTTAATTCGCGACCTATCTACTGCCTCTACTGTATCGTATTCTATTTGGAAATTTCTGTTACTTGAGTGAAAATTCTAATACTTAGCAAACGAAGGAATGAAGTTTGTTGAAATATCTATTACCCCAGGCAAGTGTGTCATAGAAGCTGCGTAGCCAACTCTCTCAACTCAAGGATACAGTAAGAAACAGCAAAACAGCAAAAACTTGATTTTTATTCTGATTAACAATAACAAATTTGGTCTTTGCCTCTGGTCAAAGCGATCTTCTAATGGCAAATAGTGTGCTTCGTTTTCTAATTTGGATGCTTCATTTTCGAGTTTTGAGTGCTTCATTTTCGAGTTTTGAGTGCTTCATTTTCGAGTTGCGATTCGACTTCGTTTTCGACTTAGGGTACTCAGCTCGATTTCGTCCTTTTGGGTGCTTCGTGCTAAGTTTTTCGTTTTCGAGTGCTTTGTTTTCCATACTTCCCCTGCCGTAAAGCTCTGAGAGCAGAAAAAAATAAGCGCGCTGGTTTAGTCAGATAATTATAAGCATGTTTACAGGCAGTAAGGCTTATATGTGAATCGTCGGGTATTCTTAAAGCCACAGACTTTTTTTCTTTTATCTTTAGCGGGCGTAATTTCATTTTCCGTTTATTTGGGATAATGCAGGAGTCAAAACAATGTGATATCACAGAGCTGATAATAGAACGATTTCCGCTAGATATTCAAAACTGCAACTGAACAAATCACTTTTTGCGCTTGTAATGTGCTTGCTTCGCTATTGAAAACCAGGCTTTAGATTGTTCAAATTTTTGTATTTACTTCGAAGATCATTTTTAACGCTTAGAATTTGGTCTTAGGTTATTTTGAATAGCAATGTTTAATGACCTTAATTTGAGACTTATCTACTGCCTCTTCTGGTATTCTATTTGTAAATTTCCGTTACTTGAGTGAAAATTTTAACATTTAGCAAACGAAGAAATGAAGTGTGTTGAAATATCTATTACCCCAGTTAAGTGTGTCATAGTCAGGCAGTTTCCTGATGAAGGCCGTGTGATATGGCCGAAACGTCGATCGTTCGTCTATAATTTTCCAGTAATTGAATTATTTTCGTTTTATTATACGGCAGGAAGTACTTACAAAGCTAGACCTTGGGTACATTGTTCATCGTGACTATCTACCAGCGATTTTCACGATAGCCTCCGATGTAAAGCAAGTCATATGCATGGCAATACCACGTATATCATAAAACTCAAGTCTTTTGCTGCCGCAGTGAGTGAGCATGAAGCGAATGAACGAGGCAGCTCTCTAATCGGGAGAAAGAATTTTTCTTCGAAACACAAGGAATTTTGGTTGCGATAAGATGAAAGGTGCAAGGAATTGTGGCTATGTGCAAATGGAGGAATTAGGATGTGCGGTCTGATTCCCGCACTCAGACTCTTTGTTCCCTCTAAATGTCTGAGCAAATTGCTCGTTACACAGAAGTTTAAAACAGAAACTGTAAGGTAATGATTAACGATTTGAGTTCCCGGTATATGTGTAATGATTTACGAAAACAGAACCCGGTATATGAGAGCCACTGAACCCTGTATTTTGCTGACACTGATCCAGCCGTTGTTGAACTCGTTCTTTATAAAGTACTTTAGGTAATGAGCGAATAGTTTCGAAATAATAAGATGATTCTAAACCCTGATAAATGCAAGGTATTTGCTCTGTTGTGAAAACCCAATATCAAGCTTTCAATGGTTGTTGATAGGGTTGCTATACCACAATTTCGCTTTGTGAGCAGATCTAGAAGTTTCGCTTCGTGCAGTTCAATGCATTTTATAACTTTCTTCGCTTCGAGCAGTCAATTCAGTTACCAGCTCCTCGCTTTTCACCACATGCGTTGAGTTCCCGCCGTCATAGGCAGTTATTGATGAAGAATAAAGCGTGTTTGAATGTTTTATTGCTGGAGTTTGTACTCGAAAGGAGATTACATTGGTTATACGGAATTCCTCGAATAAGCGCCGCATCGGGGGTGCGGCGCTTATTCGAGGGCGGCGCTTATGAACTTTTTTGTCCCAGATGCGGCGCTTATTCGAGGGCGGCGCTTATGCGCTCTGTGCGACCAGAGTGAATTCCGGTTGCAAAAAAAAATACAGAGTATGTCTTCAGTTGTAAGTATAACTTTAACAAAAACAAGAAAAAAAGGGTTACACATGGGAAGGGGGCGCTAGGACCAGGAGAATATGAGATAAGAGAGCGATTCCCTGTACCCCCATAACAATTATTTGAAATCTATTTTTATATTGCGTTCATGTTCCTAAGGTTTTTTTTAATCTTTTTTCTCCATGTATGTATGTGTATGTATATTTACTTTATTCAGTGGTTCTACCTGCCGCAGCTCAGGAGGTAAGCTGTTTCAAAGCACCGTCCCGCTATAGCTAAAACTGTCTTCCAAAAAAATGGTATTGGAACAGCAAGTTTGTTCACGGAGTCCCTCAGTGATTAGTAACGTCAGATCGATTGATAAATACAACGCTTAAATACTCGGGTGTAAGACCATTTAAAAGGATTTAAAGACCATAGCGGTTTTGTGCTGCGTACCCAACTTTGTCAACTCAAGGATA
Organism: Montipora capitata; assembly: GCA_949126865.1. Classification (NCBI taxonomy): domain Eukaryota; kingdom Metazoa; phylum Cnidaria; class Anthozoa; order Scleractinia; family Acroporidae; genus Montipora; species Montipora capitata. The sequence continues at coordinate 46,400,769 of OX421449.1, read as the reverse complement.
TAGTAAGAAACAGCAGAAAAACGATCTTTAGTAACAAGTTGATTTTTATTCTGATGAACAATTAAATTTGGTTTTTCCCTCTGGTCAAAGCGATCTTCTAATTGCAAAAATAGGGTGCTTCGTTTTCGACTTAGGATGTTTCGTTTTCGAGGTTTGAGTGCTTCATTATCGAGTTGGGATTCGACTTCGTTTTCGACTTAGGATGTTTAGTTCGATTTAGACCTTTGGGGTGCTTCGTGCTATGTTTTCGATACTTCCCTTGCCGTAAACCTCTGAGAGCAGAATAAATAGGCGTGCTGGTTTAGTTAGATGAGCATGTTTACTAAATCGTCGGGTATTCTTAAAGCCGGAGACTTTTTTTGTTTTATCTTTAGCGGGGGTAATTTCATTTTCCGTTTATTTGTGATAATGCAGGAGCCAAAACAACGTGATATCACAGAGCTGATAATAGAACAATTATCGCTATATATTCAAAACTGCAACTGAACAAATCACTTTCCGCGCCTTCGCCAAGTACGATTCTTGCAAACTGCTGTCCTCTCGTCCTGCTGTAATCTCTGCATTGTTTAAACGCAGTCTTTTTAATTATTTGCAAAAGGTAAGTTAAGTGCTCCACAGATTATAGAACGGTTTAGGAACAATCAATTCCATACGAACATCGCTACTTAGAAACAATGTATTTATGGTCAGATTGTTAATCGAGATCAGGGTGGCTCAAAAGATGCTCTTCTGTTTGTTAAGCTTATCGTGTCACTGTATCTCAGAACTCGATTTAAAGATACAAATGCGTGTGTTTTGCTTTTGACACCATTACAGCTAGTTTTTTTTTAAAGTTTAATTCACGCTAAATCTCTTAGATTAGTTTCACACTGTCACAAAGGAACGAAAACTAAGTGTATGTTTCTAGTACATTGAGGCAAAGGAAGTTATTTGTGAGGTGCGGATCATTCCAAGAAAAAAAAGTATTGCCATTTCGTTAATGATGTTTACTTTTTTTTTTTCCTTTTTTTTTTATCAGACTGCAGATTTCGTTCTTTGGTCGTGCTCTAATTATTATGCTGTGTCTTTCTGAGTGACTCAGGAAAAAAAGGTCAGTAATTTTCAAGTTCGTCCTAATGATTTTAAATACTTTAATACTTCAAGGGTATTGAAACTAGCGTTTTGTGATTGACTATACCGGTTCGCCAACGGCTGTGGTTAAAATTCAGGACGAATGAACAATATCCTAGGCCTGCAGGCTTTACAAAACAACCGCCAGTAACGCCTGTTTGAATTGAACAAAAGTTTTTTCTTCAGATTTTCCTTGTGTTTGTTCAACACCTCAATGGCAAAATTTCGCTTTTGGATATTTATCCAAAGGCTCTTTACTTTGAGTGTAAATTTTGGATTTCACGGTCCGCCATTACTCACGTTCAAAACTGGCCGAGGGACCTCAGAGGGTAGGATCTAGGGAAAGTGACGTCATTTACTAATCAGCTTAAAATGCAGTTCATTTTATATGCAAACACTAGTTTAAAAGTCTGAAAGCCCGAATCTCCCGTGCTGCATATTAATTAAGCCTCGTACACACGCATTGCATTCTTAAACTAATGAGTGTTTTACGTTAATTTCTCCTCGATCCAGCTCTCTCAAATATTTCAAAGTCAGTAATGGCGGTCCATTAAATAGGAAAATTCTAGTTAAAATAAACACGTGTCTTTTTGAAATCAAGTCTTAAAACTTGGGTCACGTAGTGTTTAGTTAACATAGTTTTGAATTCCAAAGAAAAAGGAGAATTGATTTTTTGGTCATAGTAGCACTTGAAGTATGTCTTTTGCATCAGTGGTGAATTAAATCGTTGATCGATGTTAGCTTAAAAGTCCTGCTTCGTGGTAAACTTTAGTTTTATAATTATGTCCAATAAGCCATCTAACTGAGGTTTAGATAATGAAACCCGATTTTTGCAGGTCTATAAAAATGTTTATTCTCATCACAACCGTTATGTTAGAGTTACACGAAATGTGTGTGTTTCATATTTAGTCTAACACGATAACACGATATACAACGACTCAAAATGAAATTATCTCAGGCTTTCTTGTTTTTTAACTTATTCGAAAACTCCATCGATGCAGGACGTTTATTGCCAAGAGGAAATAAATGGATTTATGCTGAGTGTGACATGCTTAGCTAGTTATTTCCCATGTTGCAGTTTGGGCATTTCTGTCATCCGGGATTTTCTCTAGATCATTCACCATTTGTACAAGCTAGGCGGAGGCTGATTCAACAGCGTCAAATCAATTTTCCCTCCCCACCCTCCCTATTTTTACTTCGTTGTGGATGACGTGTGTCTCCTCCCCTTTGCTGGGATCATATCTTCTATATTTGGGTATTTCCTAGGTTACCACGCTGATTTTCAATAAACGGCCTAGCCCATCAGGGCTTGGCCAAAATATCCCAAACAAATGTGGTATTATTTGTGTCCCAGCAAACGGAGCTCGCCCAGAGCAATGCCTTGCCAACAATATCAGTCAGACTGTATGAAGCAAGAAGCATCATAAATGAATATTTAATTGTCGCTATTCTTTTCTCGTGACAGTTCACTGTCCCGCCTTATCGATACCACTCATGCATTTGGTAGCAAAATCTTTCTTTCCTCTCTCTTCAACTACCTTAAGTCCTCTGTTGCGATATATTACCATCCGCTTAGGGACAATTTTTTGGCGGGGATCTGGATCTCTGACATTTATAATAAGCCGAAAAACACAAACTAGAGGATATGCGTTATTTACGACCAAGACATCCACAAATACTTGACTATAACATGAATACGTTTAGTCCATATCATGCATGCATCAACAATGTATTTGGAATGTTCAGATATTCAGTTTGTAGAAGCGATTTTAGGTGATTTTTTTTAGGGGAAGGGGGGTTTGCAGTCTCTAATAGACCTCAATGCCCCCGCCCCTTCCCCGTCAAAAAGGCTTCGAACATAGAGTATTATGTTCTTACCCAAACGCAATGCAATTCCTTTCTACGTGTGATGGACTTATGATGTTTCACAGTTTGTAATTTTAAAGCTCCAATAGCTGATGAATAAATTCTCTAACTTGCTCAATGAACCGCTGATCCTTGGCGTGCATTTATAAATCATTGTAAAAACACACAGTCAACTATGATCAAATAAATGAATGGGACATTTTATGACGAGTCCTCTTTCTTAAGTTTTTCAGGGAGCCGTAGATTGGCGAAAGCTCGGAGTCAATAAAGAACCACAGTAGCACTTAAAGGCTTCAATTGATCTATATCCCACGGCATGAGTTATTTGATTTATTTGTTTGATGATCAAGTAAGTAAAGCAGGACTGTTTTGCTCAGTGGATGACTTATTAAAAAAAGGAGGGTGTGATTCGGAGTTGTTGGTAAGCTGCAGTCATCCATGATTCAAATATGTAGAAAGTGGCCTGTGTTAATTGCATCCCGAAAAAGGGAATTTCCCTTCTTTCACTATTCAGTGATCTGTGGTTTCATTAATACGCCCGCTTCTACAGTCAACCTTACTGATCCATTGAAAGTGGCGGTGACTAAACAGTTCCTGTTTCATATCTCCTGTTCGGATTATCCTTTAGTAAAAGGCTGAATGTGTTAGCGCAAAATGATTGATTTTTGCACCCACTCATGGCTTAAATCTTGACGCTGTTAACACCAAAGCCAAGAGACTGTTTCACGGTTTTTGGCGCCATCTTGGTTAGGAGGCAAACACAGATAAAGTTACAGTAACCGTATGGGATTTTGGCCGAATTTAAACCGCTGTAGCACCGCTAAAAAACGACACATCTCCACTGTGATAGTGTCTTTTAAAAGACATTTATACTGAGATTATTGCCATGAAATATGAAGAACAGATTCAGGCTACAATGACTATAAACGAATTTTTAAGATTCCATACAAACCCTTCCAAAATCATCACGGCAAATTGCCGCGAAATTAGAAGCAACATGAGGGAGATTTATTATTCGAATTTACGGACGTCTTACCCTCCTCAATAGCCTTATTTTCTGTTGAATAAGGGAATAACATGACTTTTTGAGGGAATATTGTTTATTTGCGCCCGCGTAGTGTCATTTGCGGCCCGAGCGCGAAGCGCGAGGGCCGCAAATGACACTACAATGGCGCAAATAAACAATATTCCCTCAAAAAGTCATGTCATTATCATTATTATTAATAAACAAGGCCAAATGATATCAAGAATGCGAGTTTTAATAATCCAAGCTAAGTGAATAACGAATTCAAGGTCGCGTCAAATCATCATGTAAGTGTTGATTGAACAAGCTATTAAAGAATCAACTCAGTCTAGTGAACTTATTTAAAATTACCGAAAAAATGCGTAAAATCGTCTATAAATAATAGGGATATCACAAAGTTAACCTTAAAAATGTCTACGCTGGGAACAGAATCATCTTCGGATGATGAAACAAGAACCAATCAGCTGTAGGGCTGATAATGCACTAGCAGCCCGCTGTCAGTCTTTTGCGGACCGCTGAGCGTGTGTTTTGAAGAGGCCGATTGTCTATTTGGCCGCGTATATTGATAATAATGAATGATATCAATAAAACTATTTAAGGTAGTGGCAAAAGTTGGAAATCTGTCTCTTTTGAGCGGCGCTACAGCGGTTCAAAGTCGGCAAAAATCCCATACATTTACTGTAAATTTAGCCGTGCACGTGTTTGCCCCCAGCCAAGATGGCGGTCAAAAACCGTGGAAGGGTCTATTCCGTTATTGATAGAAACTAAAGCGGAAGTTAGTTTTGTTTATGTTGCTTAAATTAATCGTCGTTTCCCTCAAATAACCTAATTGCAAATTCGTCCATGTTAGATTTGACAGGAAGTTAAAACTTCCAGTCAAGTCTTAAAAATGCTTGGTGCTTATAGAAACATCTTTCCACCTCTTAAAATGAGGCTTCAAAAATAAGAAAAAAAAACCAATGTGAATGGTGTCGAAAGGCACAGTTCGGATGTAACCCGGCTTCCGGCACCCATGCGTGTTTTAACCCCTTCACTTGGATACGGTAATACTGCAGGTCATCCCTTACACGATCTTGAAAGCGAAGGTTGGCTCAACCTCGACAATGCGACCACCTCTCATGGTCTAAACCTATAGATGAAATTAGTACGAGGATATTTACAACTACAAGCGCCCTTAAACGTATAAGACCATTCATCTCAGAACAAGGCACTGCCCTCCAATTCTATGAAGCGTTCAACTTACCCCACCTTTGATTATTGTAGCTCCGTTTGGGGCAATTGCAACTGAACTCATGATAAACCTCAAAAGCTTCAAAATCGAGCTGCCAGGGAGAGTGCCAGGTCCAATTACGACACAAAATGCCAGTTTCCTTTTAAATCTGGTTAATTGGGATAATCTAATATTACACGCCGGAAAAAGACTAAAGCCACATTGATGTTTAAAATGATCAAAGGTCTCTCCCCAGCGAGAGCAGTGCGATTATGGCTAATTCGTAGAATAGTATACACCGATTTAGGGGTACTATTATCCGATTTAACCACTACAGTTTTTGATGTTTTACGAATATGCCGTCCTATTCTTCCTATTCTACGATTGTACTTTCAGATGTTTCAGAAATCTTTGTCCGATTCTACGATTTTACCTTAAGACCCTTAAGACTTTTAAGATGAATTTAACCACTACAGTTTTTGATGTTTTACGAATATACCGTCGTATTCTTCCTATTCTACGATTGTACTTTCAGATATTTCAGAAATCTTTGTCCCATTCTCCGATTCTTCCGATTCTACGATTTCACCTTAAGACCTTGAAGATGATTTTACCTTAAGAGTTTACGTTAAAAAGATGTTTCAGAAAGCAGAATTCACTCTCCGATTCTTCCGATTCTACGATTGTACCTTAAGATTCTCTCGGTAAAAAGTGTAGTTAACCGAACCGTAAAATGAAAGCTAAAATCCTAATCACTGAAACGAGCGCTTAGGCTTAATCAGTAAACGAGTGCTATATTCTTCACACGATCTCGGTAAAAGGTGTAGTTAACCGAACCGTAAAATGAAAGCTAAAATTTTAAAAGTCGGAGTGCTTAGGCCTAATCACTGAAACGTGCGCTTAGGCTTAATCAGTAAACGAGTGCTAAGTTCATCACACTATCTCGGTAAAAAGTGTAGTTAACCGAACCGTAAAATGAAAGCTAAAATTTTAAAAGTCGGAGTCCTTAGGCCTAATCACTGAAACGAGCGCTTAGGCTTAATCAGTAAACGAGAGCTATATTCATCACCTTATCTCGTAAAGAGTGTGATTAACGGAACCGCAATATGAAAGCTAAAATTTGAATGAAAGAAAGAGGCTCGGCGGCTCGACGGCTCGTCAGTCAACGCGACTGGCGAGCCGCCTAGCCACTCGAGTGATACTTCTTTAAAAATGGCCTGTATTCTGTAGTTTATCCCATTTACGTCTTTATGCTTTCACAACGGCGAATATCCATTGTGCTTTGAACTTTAGTTCACGGTTTTAGAACGAGGAATATACATTCTAATTACCGATTTTGGCCTTAGGACTCGGAAGAGTATATACTGTATATAGCCCTCTTGGGCTCTGATGCTTTGAGAACGAAGATTATTCATTGTGTTTTGTACTTTGGGGCATTCATGATTTTAGAACGGGGAACATACATTCTTAGTAGCGCATTTGGACTCTCCTGAGAGAATGAAAATTGGTTAAATAAGAGAATCGGAAAAATCTTAGAATCGGACAATAGGAGAAT